>JAJEJO010002331.1:642573-655934 GCA_020662805.1 Glaucomys volans
ATAGAGAATCATGTCATCAGCAAATAGGGATAGTTTGATCTCTTCTTTTCCTATTCGTATTCCTCTAATTTCTTTGGTCTGTCTAATTGCTCTGGCTAGAGTTTCAAGAACAATGTTGAATAGTAGTGGTGAAAGAAGGCATCCCTGTCTTGTTCCAGTTCTCAGGGGGAATGCTTTCAATTTTTGGTAGAAACATCTTTAAAATAATTGTTTAGCCATGTCAGTGCTCACGGAGACTCTGGTTGAATAGAGACCAGGGCCAGGCCCTGGGCAGGCCTGGGAACCTGGCTGTGGGACTCAAGCTGCTGCCTCCTAGGCTGACAAATGAGGATCACCTTCCCAGGAGGTCAAGGTCACAGTGGAGAGCTGGGGCAAAGAGATGGGGTGAGGAGAGGGGCCACCTGGCCACGTTATGGTCCATAAGAGGGCTCTGCCTCACCAGGTGATCCCCAGAAGGGCATGTGGCCCTTGGGGTGGGGGTGAAGGACCTGCGTGGTGACACCATCTCTCTCCCCTGCATGAGGAGGTAAGCACACTGTGAGGACCCTCCCAGGTGACACTGCTTGCCCTCAGTGTTGTCAGCCCGAAGTAAATGCATTTTCATGATAACATCTTACAAAGCACAGAAATTTGAGAAAAAAGTACAATCTGACTTGAATCATGGTCTCTCTTCCAGTTACTGAAAGCTGTGTGGTTTGAAAGGAAAAGAGTTTTCCATTAGGAGGTCTTTAAAAATAGCCATTGTGATTAGAACCGCCTTCTCCATTTCAGCATGAGAGTTAATTACCTTAGCAAATCATTCTGGCCACAGAAGCAGGTGTCCCCACCTGGCAAACAGTCCAGACTGACGGGAGCCCTCCTGGAACCCGATTACCTGGAAAATGCACCCAAACACCTTGCCAGGCTCCTACAGGTGCTCTCAGCATGAACCTGGAGAGCAGAAACCCCTAAGTCCCAGCAGTGACTCCAGATGGGTAACAGGCATTTCACCTGCAGATCAGAGCTGGCCTGGCCGCGGGGCAGCTCCATGGGGGCAGCCAGGTCCTCCTCCCTGCTCTCCCTGGCACCATTCTGGGTTGCTTTCCCTGCTTCTGGTTCTCAGTGGTTTGAGACCCTGCTTCTCTTCTAGAAAATTTGAGAGCTGCTTCACTCCTGACCATGGGGGAGGCTTCCTGCATGGACTTCCTATCAGTGGAAGCCCCGCCTATTCCTTTGGAGTCAAGTTCAGTTGGTCAGGGTACATGGGGCAAGATGGGGTACTTATTTATGGTTCCTTTGTTGGGTCTGTGTCCCACAGTGGGGGATCTGCAGTTTGATGTTTATGATGTGGTACAGCTTCTGAATTGAGTTTAAGCTTTGCTCTGATGTCTCGTACTTGAGTCCAGGAGCTCAGAAGGATCTGCTGGGGCTGACATGACATGTGGCTGGGGTGTTTGGGACGTGATTTGGCAGACCCATCAAGACCCCATAGCTGTCTGAAGGAAGAAAGGAACCCCACCCCCTGCATGGGGGGTGCCTGTGGATGGGCAGGGGCACAGCTAACTTTACTTAGCACCCGCCCTGACATCGGTGCAGCATTCCAAGTTGGGGGAGCTGAGCAGGCAAGAGGGTCCCATTTTACACACCAGGAGGCTGAGGCTCCATACACTTAGAGAACGAGATCAGCACGGGGTCTGCTAGTGTTGACCTGTCCTTCACATGTCTGAGGAGGATTTCTGGAATGATATGTGCCAGGTGTAGGAATCAGGAGTGGGAGACAGGGGAGGAGTTGGCAGGGGTTGGTTGGAGTTGGTGAGTCCTCTGCTGGCAGTGGGATGTGGGGGAGCAAGGGTGTGGGAGGCTGTGGAGTGGTGTGACCTCACTCCACCTGGACATGGCTGGTGAGTGACAGGTGGGAAGGGTGCAGGAAGGCAGGCCCAGCCAGTGCAGCAGAACCGGGACTCAGAGCCAGAGCTTGGACATCATCCTCAAGGTGGCAGGAAGGCCCTGAGGAGGAAGTCTCCAGATAGAATTTTCTTGAAAAGGCTTCCTGAGGAAATGAACTTGGAGACCTGAAACATGAAAATCATTTTATTTATGTAACTACTCACTGGGGAGGTTGTTTTGTTTGGAAAAGAAAGCAGTGGTATCCTGACATTAATGGTTCTGCTGTTCTCATTTTCCTTCTGAAGCTCATCTACTGTTTTCTCCAAAGCTGATTCACTGAGATGGGGTTTTGATCATGCTGAGACCCTGCAAGGACCAACAGGAGAGGTGAAATTCTCAGAGCCTCCCAGTAAATCCCCCACTTCTGTCACACAATAGTTGTACCTGGCGACTAGCTTAATTTGGATCTCTTGGTTGTTTAATTAATTGGTTTGGCTCCAGCTTTTGCTTCTGGAGAACACAACCTGTTGTAAAGTTTCAAGTGGCTGTGTCAACTAGGGACATTCTGAGCACTGTGGACTCCCCAGGTCCTCAGGGTCAGGGCTCCCCATTGTGGGACAAGGAAGGACCACACCCTGGTCTCATGGGAACAACAGGATCTGCCCCAGCCCCTGAGCAGACTGTACTGATGCCAAGAGGGACCTGAGGGCTGGGTTGGGAGGCCAGGGTAGAGGCAGGAGTAGGCAGGAGAGGCAGGTGACCTTGGTCCCTGGTGAGCTAAAGGCTGGGATAGGGACACTCAGAGGGAATGCAGTCCAGGCAATGCAGGCAAACCTGGAAAGTCAATTTCTGTGAACCCTTTTTACAGGGCACTTACTGTATGTCAAACACTGGGTCCCCAAGAGGGATGCAGAGAGGAATCCAATTTTGAACCCTGCTCCCTTGGATGCAGCCATCCTTGAGCAGGATCCACTTCTGTGTCCTCTGCCTCCACATGAGGTGCATGTACGGGGAGGAAACTGGGGAGCCCAGACTTAGAGAGACAAGACCTCATCACCCACTGCTGACAGGGCATGCTCTGAGTGAAAGCAGGAGTTCGCTGAGAGAAGAGGGGCCCAGAACACTGGAGGTAGTGGCAGTCAACTGTCAATGGCAGGGTGGTGACAGGGAAAGAATGAAAGGGCACCGTCTGGAGGAGGTCTTTCTCCAGGTGGCAGTGACAATGTGCACCTCACAAATAGTACAGGACAAATATTAATGACAGGGAGCATTAACAGCAGCTGCAAACCCTTGTTGAGTGCTTACCATGCTCTGTGGGCCAAATGTGCCCATGTTGGACAGCTCAACCCCAAAGTGAAGGTTTCAGGAAGTTGAGTCTATGAGGGTTGATTAGGTTAAGAGGAAGGTGCCATTGTGAGTGGGATTCATGTCCTTACGAACAGGTCTATGGAGCTCTTGTGCCCCTTCCACCACAGGAGCATGCAGTGGGCAGACACCATCTATGAAACAGGCCCTCACCACATGCTGAATCTGCTGGTGCCTTGATCATGGACTTCCTGGCCTCCAGAACTGTCAGAATTAAACTGCTGCTGTTTATAAGTCATTAAATCTATGGTATTTTGTTATGGTAGCCCAAACAGAATAAGTCACTATGTGGCAAGATTTATGTAAGCTGTTATGTGCATTATTTGATTAAAATTTCACCACCATTCTCTATGAGGTAGTCATGGGGTCCTTCCACTTGGCAGCATCCCTGCTCCAGGCTCTTAGCTGGCAGTGTGGAGTCAGGATGGGAGGCCTCATGCTCTTGCTGTCTGATGGCCTGTCACTTGCCTGTGCATGTCCTCAACCAGGCCATTGCTGGATTACACACCTCCATGCAAAATTTGTTTCTTTATTAAAATATAAGATTTAAACACTCCATGTTTAACAACCTCCAGTCACCCTTGTGATGGAAAATGGAAACAATAAGGACAGAAATACTTCCTATTTTTTCTGCTGGAGTTTGGAAAGCATCGTGTTGTGGTTTGGATATGAGGTGTCCGCCCAAAACTCACATGGCAATGCTGGAATGTTCAGAGGTGACATGATTAGATTGTGAGCACTGTGACCTAATCGGTAGATTAATCCATTTGATGGATTAATAATTTGAATGGATTTCTGGGTGGTAAGCACAGACAGGTGGGCATGACTGGAGGAAGTAGGTCCCTGGGGGAGTGCCTGTGGGGGTTGTTCAGTTACTGGCTCCATGGGCACTCGCTCTCTGCTTCCTGGCTGCCATGAACTGAGCAGCTTCCTCTGCACTCATCCCTCATGTCCTGCCTCACCTCAGGCCCAGAGTGATGCAATCTACTGACCAGTGATTGAACCCAACATGGTTTTCCTCTGCTTAGCAGTTCTTGTCAGGTATGTTGGTCACAGCAATGAAAAGCCGGACTAACACACTTAGATTTTAAAAAGATGCAAAAATTTTATCCAGGCTGTGGCGAGGGTTGCTAATGTAAGTTGCATACCCAAAGCATCAGGTCTTGGACTTCGAACATTAACCTTCTAAGACATAGAAATGGATTCTTAGTGACAGAGTCTATCAACCCAGGTGACGACTTACCTTCACTTGCACACGGAGGGGTTAATGACCTTGGGTGGAAGGAAAACAACATCCGTGCTGCTCCAAGTTCCCATCTTTGAAGGCTGGTTCTCTCAAAGCATGCTGGTTCACTCAGCAAGTGATTTACAACGTTGGAGCAAGTCCTCAGTGAAATCCAGGTTCAAAGGAATGATTCCAAGATTTTAGAAAAATTGTTTTTCCTCACTGTGTCCCTGAGGGTAGATGTAATTGAATGTAATAAACTATTGTGTCTCTCTCTTCTTTTGGTATATGTTCAGCATCATAATCTTAGGTAATAGTAGCTCCACTACTGGGAAACATATTTTTGTCACCGAATAAGGCATTTACATAATACGGTCCTTGAATGGCAAGAGGTCATTTTACACCTGCTTCTAATACACACATTTACTTGTTTATCCGTAAAGTATCTCATTCCCTAATGGTAACCAGAATGCTGTGGAAGAATAAAAGATTAATCTGCTTTTCCCCAAAATTAATTTGGACTGACTCTGGAAGATACTGCCATAAAAATGGATTGGCATATTCAATTCAGTGGAAAAGAAAAAAAAAAAGTTATGTTGATTGACCTAAGTCTTATGTTGTTGAATGACAACATGTCGAAATTATTTAGTGATGTGTGTCCTGAGTTAATGTGATATTCAAATATTCTTTATTGGTACAAAAGTTTTAATGGGATCTCTTTAATGTATCTCAGGTATATTTTTCTTTTTCACCGAGTTCATGATCTCCGACATTTTCTCTAATTCAGGACAGTCATCAGGCATTCACAGGGAGCCAGTCCCCCTGCAGATACTGTGGAAGCTCAAGTCTGTTATATTAAGGGTACAGGATCTGCACAGAATGCATACTCACCCTCCTGAGTAAGAGGGTTTACACCTAATACATCATAAATGCTATGAAGCAGTTGTGACACTGTGTTGTTTAGAGTATACTGACAACAAAAAGTGTGCACATGTTCAGTAGAGATGCAGTAATTTTTCTCCAATTTTTTTTTTGACTTGAGGTGGTTGAATCTGTGACTGTGCAGCCTGCAGAAGCAGAGGGCTGTCACCAGCCTTCAGTGGTGACAAATGTGAATGCTGGGATTCGTTGAGGGACACACAGCTGCTTTCCAGATTGATGGGACGCTCTTGCAGCCTCACCAGCAGTGCTGGGGGCTCCTCTGATCATCACCAACACTTGACACCATCCAGCTTGTGATGCTTGCCCAGCTGGGAGCTGCTTGATGACACCTCTTCATTCAAATGCGCCTTTCTCTGGCTCCTAGTAACTTTGAGCATCTCATTTTCAAGGATGAGCCTTTTCAGTTTCTCTTCTGCCTGTTCATTGCCTTTGCCCATTTTTCTACTGGGACTCCTCTTTCTTTTCACTGTGTCCCACAGATATTCACTTTTTATAGAGATTTTATTTAAGAAGTCCCTCCGTCTTGTCTAGGATGCAAAAATATTTTTCTCTCTCTATTTTTCCCTTTTCATGTTTAATTCTTTAGATGGTCTGGAGTACACCTTTCTGTGTGGTGTGAGGTACGGATCCAGTCTTACTTCTCTTCGTACAGAGTTGGGTTTCTCAAGTCCACAGAGTAAAGAACTAACTTGATTTGCAATGTTCTCATATAATGAGTGTATCATCCCCAAATGCGACACAGAAGTCTGTACTGAGTTCTCTCTGGTTACATTAGGCCGTGGCCTATTTTGGAGCAATAAAACTTCCTTCCACCTTCTCTCCCTGCCTTCCTTTTCCTTTCCCTCCCTCCCTCTCTCTCCCTCTCTTTCTCTCTCTTTCTCCTTTTCATTTTTAAATGTGGTTTCATGATGTGCCTTAATACCTAGGTGGGTAAGTCAACATTGGTTCAGCTGTTTGAGGACACTTTCCTTCCTCTTGCATTTCAGAGTATATTTATTAAGTTCTTTAAAAAACCTGGAATTTTTATTGCATATATTTTATTTATACTTATGGTTAATTTGTTTATAGATCCATTTGTTGTGGGGGAACTGGATCTTTATTATGCCAAGTTGTCCTACTCAAGAGCAAGGGGTATCTTTCTTTTTGTTCAATACATTTTCCATGACTTTGACTAAAGTTTCAAAATTGCCTTGCTAAAGGATTCTTGTTTTCTTCTGTATTCTTGGTTAGATAAACTCTAAAATAATTCATAGGTTAGCTGATGTTATGAATGGATCTTATGTTTTATTACATTTCCTGGTTACTTATTACTGGTATAAAGAAATGGCATTGGTTTTTTAATGCTTATATTTGATCAACCAATCATATAAAACTGTTTTATTTTGTCTGATATTTTAATTTGCTTTTCCTGATTGTTTTACCTGTAAACTAAACCAAAGGTATTTTTTTTTCCTTCTGAAATTTACACTTTTTTTTTTTTGAATCCTTTCCTTCCCTATGAGCTTTGGCCATAAAGTCTAGGACCAGGCAATGATATCCTGGCCTTAAATCAGGTCTTCCAGAGAGTTCATCTATATTTGTTCAACTGATTATTATGTTTGCTGAAATTTTCATTTTATAACCTTACCAAGTCAAGAGTTCCCTTTCATTTATAGTTTATCAAAAGTTTCTTTCCAAAATATATGTTGGAGTTTGTGAAATGCGTTTCTACTTTAGACTGATTTATTGATTTGGATAATCACATAATTTTAGTCTTTTGGTCTATTGATGTGATGAATTACATTGATTTTCTATGATAGAACCATCCTTGTATTCCTAAAATAATACCTATTTGAGTATATCTTATTTTAAAAAATCAGTTGTTAATTAATATTTGACTTAGACTTTTTTGCATCTATGCTCAAAAAAAATAAACCTATTATTTTTTTTGATATTTTCATTCTCTGGTTTTAGTATTAAGGTCACATTAGTCTAATAAAGTGATAAGATAATAGGTTTCACTCTTCCAATTTCTGGGGGAGAAACCATACAAATTTTATAAGATGGGAATTTAGCTTTTTTAAGTTTGGTAAATTCACCTGGAAAACTACTTAGAATTTTTTTTGCAGAGATTGGCTGATTTCCATTTCAATTCCTTTAAATTATTCTATTTGGGTTCTCTCTTCTCATGTCAATCCTGGCATTTTTATTTTTTTCTGGGAATTTATTAGACTTTCAAATTTATTAGGTTCACAATACTTTGAATCTTTATAGTTTCCACTCTATCTGGCTTAGTGGGTGGTTGGTGTGGGAGAAAGCAGAGAGGCCCCACTGCAGAGTCTTCACTGGGACCCCCAACTGGGGTTTAGTTGACCATGGACTATAGGCCTGGCTGTCCTTTTCCAGTCCTGGGCTTCTCCAAATGGGTGGACCAGTGGCACTTGCTGACACTGTTCAGAGCCCTGACCTGGCACAGAGGATGGAGAGTAATGTGCTTGAGCTTTGGGCCTTCCTGACTCTTCCTTCTGATTCTGAGCTGGACCACAGCTGTTGCATGCATGAGGCAGTGATGGGCTGGAGAGAGGGTGCCATCTTCCTAAGCCTCGCGTCTTGGCTTCTCACATGGAGTTCCTCTTCATGCAAAGAGAGACTCTTAAGGGATCACTCCGTCCATTCTCTTGGGATTGGTGCATTCGGTGACAACAGAACAGTCCCAGAATTTTTAACTTTGAGGGACTTAGACCTTAAGCAATCTTGTTGGAAGGAGGGGCTAGAGACATGCTGGGGTCTAAAACCAGCCCTGTTGGTGACCACTGTAGAGGAGTCACGCTCCCCCTTCACTCTGCCGTCTGCCTGAGCACATCTTGGGCCATGTGTGGCTGGAATTCTTTGTGCTGAGGTTGCAGCACGCATGGTGGAGCAGAAGTTCTGGAACCAAACAGTTGTTGGTTCATTCCACTCTAGCTTGTTAATTAGGTGTCCTTCAGCAAGTGACTTAACTCTTCTCGTTTCCTCAGCTGCAAGACAGGAATTAATCTCTTCTCATAGGTTTTAGAAGGAAGGAGAAAATCAGTCAGCAAGGACCAGCAGGAAAGAGCGGCACACACAGATGACTAAAGCACAGAGGTGCGGGCAGGGATGAGGGGACAGCAGGGGGCTACTGAGGTACCAGAGCCTAGTGGCTGCAGGCTTGGGCCTGTAGGAAGTCATTGCCACCCACAGGCTTGCAAAGATGATGCTAGGAAAGAGGACTCCAGGGCAGTGAAGAGATGCAGCCACCACCAGGTTCACAGAGGCAGGGATGTGAAGAGGTTGGGGTCAAGGGGAAGAAATACCCAAGCCTCTCCTTCCTCTCATCTTCCTACCTCCTGCTGGCACCACCATTGGCCAATGCCCATCAGAAACCAGAGGACACTGGCCCTCAGTCCTCAAGGGGACACCTCCAGTAAAGGGGGGTGGTACCCAGTACAAGAGGTACTGGAGGTGGCACCTCCAGTACAAGAGGGTTGGTGACCCAGGGGTGCACACAGCAAAGCCAACACAGGTGAAGCATCAATGCTGCTAGAAGCAACCCGGCACACAGTAGGTGACCAAGAAATTCTGGATTTCCTGGGACTCCCAGTAGGCTCTGACTCTTCTGAGTTCAGCATCTCCCCGTGCCTGTTGGGTAGTTTCTTAACAACTTTCATAACATCTTCTTGTTTACAAGCAAGTCTCCCCAAAGGTCAAACTGAAAATGAAATCACAGAGTAGAGGCCATGGTGAGGAGAGGAGCTGAGGTGCAAGGAGGACCCATGAACTAAGATGGCTTATCAAAAGACGCCAGCTCTACAGGGCATGGGAGTAAGAGCAAGCACACTGAAGATTAAATATGAAATGGGTAATTACGTAGTAATGAGATTGAGGACATAACAAAGGACGCTGCCATTTAAATCACCACATCTCAACATAGTAATGAACGGGAAAACCCTCCAGCTTCGTAATTATAATCATAGTTGCCATAACAACTTGATATCTCTCTCTGAGCATCCATCTCCAGACCATATTTTTAGAAATGGCTGTGCCTGAGTATGTATTTTTCTTTATATAGAAGCTAATTTTTCAAATTACTGATCTTTCAAAAAAAATTCCATTTTCATTCTCTCTCTGAAAGTGTAAAGCTTCAGGGATAATTAGGGAAATGAGCAGGTGTGAAAGTCCGTTATGAAAAACGCTATGGAAGTACTGATGTCTTGGCAATATTTGTTTCAACAGAATGTTCCTTGGCCCTGCACACGCTCTTGTTCCTTGTCAAGCAGCTTAACATAAATCTCCTCTGTGGGGCTCATAAATATTTGAACAATTATTAGCTGTGTAAGGTGTTTGAGGATTATTTGACAAGAGCAGATTTATGTTGTATAATAGAAACTGGCTTAACAGCATCCTGAGTCTGAGGGATGAATGGACAGACAAACATTGGCTTATCATGCTTAACAGAAATGCATTAATGGGTTCTCGAGTGAAGCAAATAATGGCTCGCCTTTAACGAACACTGTTTTAGGAACTCAGAAACCGGGGATCTGAACTGCCATTTTGGTTTCCCTCTGCCCAGCTGCTGCTCCTAGTGGGAGTGTCTGGTTTTATAGCATGACTATCATCCAAGAATCCTCAGCATTTTACCAAGCTCACTTACGCTTCGAAGAGATGCTCACAGCCCTTTGGGTAGGGTCCAAGCCTGAAGTTAAACAGACCCATTATTAGGTTGGGAGCAAAAAGGCCAAAAACAGGAGCACTCTGATGCCATGGAAGACCTCAGCCAACATGCAACAAGGAGTTACTGAGGATTTTTTTCTTAAACTCTGTTGGTTTCTTGGGGGATATAAAATTAGTAGATTATAATAATCACTAGTTTAAAAGAGCTTATAAATGCTGTGCAGGAGGAATGGGAAGAGCACGCATTGCCATCATTGCCCACTGGAAGGGGAGAGAAGCAGAGAGATTGGACCTGCACAGGCTCTTCAGCAGGGGGTGATGTTGTATCTGGAGAGGAGTGGGAACCTTGAGTGCAGGGTGAACTGCAAGTCAGAGCGGTAGCAGGGACACCCGGTGAGCAGTATTCCAATAATGTGGCATGGTCCTCTTAGTTCTGAATGTCGAACTAAAAGAGTGGTAGTGGGAACAGGGGAGGAGGTGGGTTGAAGAATAATGTTCCATAAGAGGCCCTGGAACTTTCCATAAGTGAGCTATAGCAGAGGCTGAAGGGCACATGAGACACAGAGGTGGGTGACCTGGGAAGGCTTCACTGGGGAAGCAGAAGAATGCAGTGCCCTTCCCAGGCAGCCAGACAGAAGTTGGGAGGCAGGAAGAGGCTCAGAGATAAGGATTGAGCTCAGTATTGCCACCCTCTCTTCCTACACTTCATGAACTCTGTTCCCACAAATCTCCGGGTGTGCAGCCCCAGAGAGAGGTAGACAAAGGGCGCTCTAGGAACTGCCATGGACTGCGGTCCTGGGAGAATCTGCATGCTGCAATCAATTCTCATTCTGTTTGTTCTGCTTGCTTTAATTATGTGTCTCTCCAGGGAAAACAAACAAGCACACATTAGCAGGGAGAACAGCCATGAGTAGGACTGTTTCCTGATTCCAGGGATGTGCTGAGAATCACACTTGGGGACATTCTCTGGATGCTTCCCAGACACTGCAGTACAGGTTTGTGTTCTATTATTTACCTTAGAAGTGCCAGGAAAGCAGCACAATGTTTTTGGAACTCATGGATTTGGGGCTGCCAAGATTTATTCGGCCTGACTCTAACTACCGGACGAAGCAGGGTTTCCTCTTGACCTTGGTGTTCTGGGGTGGGTCTGGGCCCTCAGCCTCCTCTGTAAAATGCAACTCTGAGAATTAGCTGAGGCGTTTTATAGATGCAGGAGTGCCTGAACTCCGCCCCTGATAGGAGGTTCTCTCGGTCTGGGTGGGCGTGGTATCTGTCTGCATGCTTCGCAATCCTGGGGGCTCTGATGAGGTGGTCCAGGGCATATGCTTGGCCTGGACGATCTCTGCAGCCCCTTCCAGTGAGGGCTGCCAGGCTAGCTGGGACCTCCAGGTGTGTGGCTCATTGCTGGAGCCCTTTCTGACCTGTCCTGTTGTCTGGAGTAGCTGGCTTCAGATAAAACAGCTCCTGCGAGTGTCCTCTGGGGGCACATCATGGAGAAGAGCAGGTGGGATCCTGCCCATCCCAGGTTTCTTGGAACACCAGGGCAGGGGGAGGGACTCTCCTCCCTCTTGCTCTGGAAATCTCTGCCGGTTCATGCCAGAATGTCCTGAAGCCAGAATGTTTGACAGCCAGGCCCAAGAATCCTGGTGCTTCCAAGCAGACCCTCCTCGACCTGCCTCCTTCCCCTCACTCTGCCATTCACCTTTGGACTTTGACCTAGAAACCCAGAAGACTCCTCCAAAGAATGGCCTGGTGGGGTGGCTTAGGTGGGGGCAAGGAAGGAAAATGGGGTGGCAAGAGGGGCCCAGGCAGAGATGGCACTGTCCTGACCCAGGCTCTGCCAACTGTGGGGCTCAGAATCGTGACTCCCTACACTCCCAGGGGAAGGTGAAGGCCTTGGTCTGGTGTCCAAATTCAGCTCAGTGGCATCTTGGAATCATATCCCAGGCCAGAAGGAACTGGGGAGGTGAGAGCTCAATCCAGGCTAGAGGGTCGTCAAAGATGTCTCTACCTGAATCCCTAGAACCCGTGACTAAGTTACAGAATGGCAGTGCAGACAGATTAAGGTTAGCACCTCTAGAGAGGGCAGTGGTCCTGGGTTCCTAGAGGGCCCCTCTGAGCACATAAACCCTTGAAAGTGAAGACTTTCTCCAACTGCAAGGAGGAAAGATGTGACCGAAGTGGAAGATTTGAAGCTGTGGGGTAGATTTGATGTGCCAGTACTGGCTGGGAGACTCAGGGCCAAGTTCATGGATACGACAGGCCTCTAGGAGCCATGGAAAGCACTGGAAGGGATACGGAGAGTCAACAGCAGTGAAGTCTGGCTTCCACAGCCAGCAAGCAAACAGGACCCCCGCACAGCAGGGGCCAGAACTGCCTGGCTTCAGCCACCCTGAGTGGGCTCCGAGGCAGCATCTCCTCCAGGACTCCTCAGAGAACCCCATCCCTGCCCACACCTGGACTTCAACCAGAGACACAGGAGTCAGGCTGCTGGCCTGCAGTTCCAGGTAATCAGTCACTAAGTTTTAAGTCACTAAGTTTGTTGGAATTTTTTGAGGTAGGAATAGAAACCCAAAGCAGTTCCTGGCTCCCCAAATGCCCCAAGTCTGGAGGGTAGAAGCCAAAGGACGGTGGGGTCCCTTTCCACATAAGAAAAACCTGCACACGGTTTTCTAAGGTGGGGGGCACTTTCTGGAAGGGAGGCAGGCAGGGTACTTCGGGCAGGCCTGCTCTCAGGACTAACAAATGTCCTCTAAGACTCTGGGATGGTGGCTCTTGGGGTGACTCCATTCTCTCTCCAACAAAGTCACAGTGTCATGGAAAGACAGCAACAGTCCTCCAGGGTCACTGGGCCCTGCACAGAGGGAGGTTTACCCCAGATCCCTGGGGACCTCTGGAATTCCTCAGCCACAGCTCCGGAGCCAGGGTCCTGACGGTGGGAATGCAGGTCTGGTGCGTGGGCTGGGCAGGGGTGGGCAGATGGCAGAGGGCCAGGCTCCGGTTCCAGCTGCTCCAGCTCAGGCCAGTCTGATCCCTCCGGTCAGGTTTCTCCACCTGGGAAAGGGAGGACGAGGCCAGGTGCCTGGAGGTTTCCTTCTGGCCTGGGAACTCGGACTCCAGGGGAAAGGGTGCCCCGGGGCAGAACGCGGGCCGGCGCGGGGAGGGGAAAGGCCAGGACAGTGGGAGGCTGGCCAGAATGCCAACACCTGCTGGCGTGGCGGCCGCGGGTCGCCGGGCGCGGGCCGGAGGGAGGCGGGCCGAGCCCCTGCGCCCGCCCCGCGCAGCCCGGCCC
>JAJEJO010002331.1:656334-696398 GCA_020662805.1 Glaucomys volans
GGGACCCTGCCCAGGGCGCGGGGCGGAGCGGGCATGGCCCGCCGGGGCGCCGCCTCGCCCGCGCTGGCCCTGGCGCTCCTGGCTGTGGCCCTGGCCGGGGCGGGAGCCCAGGGCGCGACCCGCCAGGACCCCGACTATTCGGTGCAGGAGCTCTGGAGCCCGCAGCCCCGCGTCCTGCGCCCGGAGCCCGAGCCCGAGCCCTTCTCGCCGCCGCTGCCCCAGGGGCCCCTGCAGGAGGAGCGGCAGCCGCGCCCGCTCGCACCGAGGCCGCCCGCCAGGACAACCAAGCCCAAGAAAGCGCCCAAAAGGGAAAAGTTAGCGGCAGAGTCGCCTCCGCCTGCACCAGGTAACTTTTTGCGCTGGGCCGCCCCAGGGGGCGCCCGCCTTCGCTCGCCTGCAGGGGACACTGGCTCCCCGCCAGCCTCCTGTGGTGCCCACGCCTCCCTGGGGACTGCGTCTGTCTCCCTGTGCTCGCGGTCCCGCACTGAGCTGCGACGCTCACTCCTGCTCTGTCTCTTTAGGTGGGACAGAGCTCAGCAGTTGGGAAGCTGCCTTAGGGAGCCTGGACCTTGTGCCCACAAGCTTGCCATTCCTGAGGGGCAAAGGATCTTTCTGCTGGGCACTTCCTCCTGCTGTGCCTTTTTCCTCAGGCGACACAGGCAGCGTTTTCTTGAGAGTGAATTTCTTGAGAGTGAATTTCCTTTTTGGCCATGTGAATGACTGGCCTGTTTTGGCAGATGGCCCTCTGTGGAGAGCTCTGCCAGAGGGCTTTACCCAGCCTGTGTCCCTCTCAGTCCCTCCCTCCTCTGGTCAGTGGTCCCTTGAATCCTCTGCCTGGTAGGGGTAAGATGGCCACACAGCCTGAGCTGGGGACCCTGAGTGGCTCAGGACCCAGTGCCCCAGGTGTACCATGGTGGGGAGTCCAGGATGCCCGAGACCTGGAAAGCTGTGTGCTGGCTGGCATCCCTCACACCCTTCTTGGATTCGTCCTGCCAACCCTGTCTTGGGGAAATGACTTCCACTTGGTTTGTTTCACTAACCTTGTGAAGTGGGACTTTCTCCTTCTCGTTCCTTCCAGTGGTCCTTGCCCATTGCACACGCTGCGGGCTTAGTGCTTCAGCAGCGGGGAGTGATCAGGGTTGTGGTCAGGTTCTCTGACCTTGCAGTAGCCTCTCTTGAAGCACAGGGACTCTGTCACAGAGCTCTGGGCATAGAAGATGACACCTTTGTTTGATTAAACTGCTCCTGCAAGTCATCAGTGAGGGTATCAGGGAAGGAGTGGTTGGGACACTCTTGAGAGGGTGTCCCTGTCTGAGCACCCTCTTTACACATACATGAGACCCTGCTGTGTTTCACAGGTAGTTCTGTGAGTTGTGCGACCTTGAATGGAACCATCCAGGTTTCCCACTGTTTCCAGAGGGTGGTGGGAATTAAGATGTGTAAAAGCTACATGGCTGCTCACAGAGAGGCTCCCACATATAGGATGGTGACCGTGAGGAGTCTTTATGTGCACCCATCTCATGTAGTTCTTTCTGTGGCTCTGGAGGGTAGATGTCCTTGCTAACTTACTGATGAGGAACTGGCAGCACCAACAGTTAAGTAACTTGCTCAATGTCACTTGCCGACTTGGGAGATTTGAAAGCCCTTCTCCTGTGCTAGGTACTCAGGCCTCTTTGGTTTGATGGTTGGAGTCAGATTTGCATGAATTGTTTTTTTTTCTATCTGCTATGTGCTTATCATGGCTAGCTGCTTGTAGTCCCTAGGGTGGTAGTAGGGGGAAAGTGGATGAAGCTCCAGCCAGGTCTTGGGCTCACTAACTGGGGATCTGGGGTTCCTGGTTCTGCTTCCAGAGCCTCATCGTCTTCACCTGCAGATGGAAGGGTAGTACCTGCTGGCGCCCATGGCTGCAAAAGGCTTTTGCCTGTAGCTTCCAGCGCACCTGCAGCTTGCAGGTGTGCTCCCCCTCCTGGGAGCCCTTCTTTCATTCCACAGTCGCTTCCTAAGAACCGGTTCAGCACCAGGTGCTGGGAGACCCTAGGGATAGAAAGCATAGGACAACCTGTCCCCTACCCTCAGGGACCTCATAGAAATTGGGGGCCTTGGAGAAAATAATTAAAGGTAAAAGTATAGGGTATCAAATACATAAATAAGGGAGCTTGGGTGATGCTGATGTTTAGGGCCTGCCTAGTGAGCCAGTTTGTTTTTTGGGGACTCTCACCTGTGACTAGCCATCATTCCTGAGACAGCTGCCTCCACTAAAGAAAATAGCTCAGAGAGTCACAGCCTGCCCTCAGCAGCATCCACTGGCTGATATGTCTGTGGACCCATATGAGGAGGTGGCTCTCCTTTGTCCTCTGAGTACAGCACTTGCTGGTCTTGGAATGGGAAAGACTTCACAGATTTCTCCTGTGAAGGAGAAATCAAGGCGTACCCTGATTTGCAAGAAATAGGCAATATGCGTTTGGAAGGCCCTCTTGCAGATAGAGATTGTGGCGCATGAAGCTGTTTATTCCTATTGGATAGCCAGCCCCACCTCCTGCAGGAAATGTGCCCCTGGCATCCACCTGGACAGGGTCCCCCAGACCCCAAACAGATCCTGGAGAATTCCAAACTATCTGAAGAAGCTGTCCTGCCAGGGAGCTGCTTCCAAGCTTTCTGCTCTTTCAAATGAATTATGTGGGGCTTTCTAGAGCTCTGCTCTACAGGATCATCCAGGTGTTGTGACACTTATCTCACACTTTTGTTTAGTGCCTAGATTTTTTATTTTTATTTTTTAAAATTTTGGTGTTTGCTCCATAGACCTGGGCCTCAAATAGTGGGAGAGACAGGTTTAAGGATGACCTAGATTAAGGGAGTCAGTTTTGTGCCATTAAACTGTGCTAGGAAATAGTTGTTTGCCCCTTCTAGAGGTTCCTTGACATGAACGCTGCTCAGGATGCCGTAGGACCATTCATCTCTTCAGTGGGCTCTTTTGTAAGCAGATTGTCATTTTATCTTGGAAATGTTCTTACTGAGGAAGGAACATGGAGCCCCAGCCCACAGGGTGATGTCCTACACTGGGTGGATGTCACATGCTGGGTACCAAGCATGGCTGGGCGCTGAGGTACCACCAGGGAGACTTCTATACCATGAAACTGGTTCATACACAAAACTATTAAAAATGTGGTGTAAAATTACCTGTAGGTTATGTGTATAATGTGTATAAACATGAATGAATATTGTGTTTGGATTTGATTCCCAATTCCAAGATAGCTCATCTTGGAATATATATGCAAATATTGGATAGTGGATATTGGAATAGATGCAAATATTCTAAAATTTGAGAAATTCCAAATCTGGAAACACTTTGTGTCCCAGGAATAAGGGTTACTCTACTTGTACCGCGTTTTCCGTGAGGAGAACCCTGATATCCAGAATGGAATGAAATCTTTGAAAACATTTATTTACGTTTTTAGTTAAAAATAATTACAGACTGACAGGAAATTGCAAAAACAGCACCATAAGGTCCCCCATCCCCACCTGCGGTTTCCACCAAGGATAAACCACAGCTAACTAGCATAGGGTTTCTCAGCCGTGACAACCGCGACATCTTGGACCCACTGTGTGCAGGTCTGAGGATGATGGTGCCTGTGTGTTGGAGGATGTTGAGCAGCATACTTGGCCTCGACCCACTGGGTGCCAGTAGCACCCTCCCCCAGTTGTCATTGTCACAGCCATAGATGTCTCTAGACATTGCCAAACGTCCCCAGGGGGTAGAGAGACTCTGCTGTGTACAGTAGGAAAATCAGGAAATTGAAGTTTGAAAATACTGTCAACCAGATTACAATGTCACATTTCATGTGTTTTCGCTATGCTTGTGTGTACATGTCCCCTTGAGGGTCTGGGACCATGGAATCATTCCTTTTGAGTTTGTGGTGGACTTGGGTATCATGGAATTTCTGAGGTCCTCCTTGTGAACCTCTTGGCTCACTCCTGAATGTTAGAACTCGGAGGAGCCTAAATGGTCATCGAGTGACAATTCCTCTCTGGGCAGTACTCTGACCGATGGGAATGCACATCCCTGCGCATACCTTCCACAGGTGGGCTCGCACCATCTCCAGGCTGCTGGTTCACTGGGTGAACAGTACTGGTCGCTAGAATGTTCTTCCTCGTACAGACTGGACAACCCACTTCTCTCTAGTTCTATTTATTCAGCTGCTTCGAGCTGAAGTTCACAGTTTCCAGATCCCTGCGGCTGGAAGGCTTTGGGGCTCAAGGAGGGAGCCTGTGGACCCTGGTCAGCCTGGTCCCGGGATGAAGAGTAAGACGAGGGCCTCTGTGGCGGACATGCCAGTGGATTTGGGGTGTGCTTACTTTGCATGACCTCTCCAAATTCATGATTTGGTTAGTGGCCTTACTCTTTTTAGAGAATAAGATGGCACAGAGTAATAAACCATGGTTACATAACTCACCCTTCCACTTAGCAATAAGAAGCAAAATAATAAACAAGACTCCAAAAAAGTGATTGGAAGATTTTTTCCCCCTCCAGGGCACCTTGGCTTGGAAGGAGGTTCAGATATGCAGCATTTGCATTTGGGTCCCTGCTTGAGCCTTCGTTTGTGGTTTTCTTCAGGCACCGGTGAGGCTGCGTGGCTGTTAACATACACACAAACCCGCATCGCCACTGTCGTCCTGAGCCCATGGATTTTGCAGAGTGGGCAACGAGCCATGTTTGCTGGTGTGTCTGTGCCCCGAATCATCCGTTTGCACTTTGTACTGTGCTGTCTCAGCTGCGGGGGAAATAGCCAGAGCTGTTATCTGAGCGCGTGTGATCGTCAACAAAGGCCTTTCTGTTGCGTGCACCCCTGCCAGTTGGTGGAGAGGGGGCTTCACTTCTCAGCTTTGCTTCATCTCTTCCCCAGCATTGTGCAGTTTGGCCTTTGGATGGAAATGTCTTCTCTTGGGCAAAGCTGGGGTGTGAGGATTAGGAGAATGTGTTTGTAAGCATTTCAGTATCACCACGATGCTATTACAGAACACAGACAACTCACAATCAAACCTCCAGGCTCACTGTGAGTTAAATCCTGAATGTGTTTTGTTCAGGGCAACTTCCTGCAGAACTCCAAGGGAAAGGACACGTTTGAAAAAAAAAATCATCTTTCTAAGGCACCACCGCCCTTTCCAAAATGCTTTCCAAAGTCAACTCAGCGTTGGCACATTCCCTCCCGCCTGTGCCCATGGCTCCAGAAATGAGGACTCGGGCTTGGATAATAAAGGGTGGGGGACCCTTCCAGGGTTGGGGAAGCTGGCTTGCATGCTGTGGTTCATAAAAATAGCCATGGTGTTTGCCTCTGTGCCTCAAGGTCCTGGCTGGCAGATTTCATGGTGGTTGGTGCTTTCGGTGCTGGGATGAAGGCAGCCTGGCCCTGGAGCCTGGATTGAGGTGGAGCATCCTTTGGATGTCCCTTGGGGGCTGGGGAGCATGAGCACCCAGTCTTGGCATTGCCAGCAATGACAGGTTTATCCCTCTGTGGCCTGCTCGGGTCCCTGCCACTGTGGCTGCTGCCCTGTGATCATGAAACCCATGAATTAGGGTTTCTTTGGCTGGCTCTGGGAAAAGACGTTGTCCCCACCTGGCTGGCAGCTCACTGGCTATGCATTGGGCGCCATAGGATGACTGTCGTGGCATAGACCACCTTTAAATTTGAGCATCTGATGTTGCATATTTGTATGGAATACCTGGTCCATGCAAGGCATGAGACGTGGTCCCAGGATTCAGGTAGCTGGCATCAGAGTCTGGCTCTGCCACGTATAGGGCCTGCGACGTCTCCAAACCTTGATTCCTCACTGTGGAGACAATAATACCCTCACGCTTCCGGAGGAGGTGTGACGTTATATGGTCTGTGTCCTGCAGCTCAGGGGCACCCCTCCCCTGTTCCTCCAGTCCCTAGCCAGGTCGTGCCCCAGGGATCCTGCCAGTCACACCCTGGGTTGTTGGATGTCCCCCGACCCCCGTCCCCATTGTCTTTTCACTGTGCTGCCTCAAGTCACCTCCCAGATACAGTCCTGTTCTCCAGGCCTTCTTGTCTCCAGCTCTGCTCCAGGCGGAGCCCAGACTGAGACGGCAGTGCCCGCACGTGCCCGCTCGTGCCCACTGTGCCTCCCTGCTGTTGGTACCAATGTGCCTCCTTAAATTAACAGTAAAGAGCTCCATCTGGTCATGAGTCAGGAAGGGGCTGCTGACTGCATAGAGGGTGGGAGTGGTGGTGACCACAAAGGCCCTGTGGCCCCAGCTGACCCCACTGTCCCTTATGCCCTGGGTCTGGAGGACAGTCTCCTGCATGGCAGTCTGGCCCCTGGGGGCAGGGCCACCAGGTTGGTTCTCAGGGAAGACACGGCAGAGAGAGACAGAGCAAGGGGTGTGTGGGAGGAGCTGCTGTTGGCTGCCCGATCGCCTGGGTTTGGTCTGGTCCTGATAAAACATACTTAGGAAATTCCACTGGTGCCTCTGTGTCCCCACAGCCTCTCCTCCCTGCCAGACACGAGGTCACCAATGACTGGAAGGGAACCCATCCTTCAGCCACTGAGCCTCCTCTCCAGATTCACATGGTCCCCTGGGGATTCTTGTTTCCTCTGGGAGCTGCTGTCCTCAGAAAGCAGTGGAGGCTGAGGCTGAGGCTGATCCCTCGTTGTCCTGCCCCCTTTCCTGCTCACATCCATGTGGAGCAGGAGTATCTGGGGGTTTCTCGCCACTGTCCTCAAGGCTGTGTCCATGCGCCTGCCAAATCCCCTGGCCCTGGCTATGGGAGGGCCCCTGCGGGTCTGCACCTTTGCAATGAGTTGGAAAGCTCTGATTCCTGTCTGTCCTGAGGCCTCGAGGCTGCATTGCTGGGGAACTCTCAAGAACCCATTTGGTTGGGTTTTTCTCCTCTGGGGCGTTCCTCAACAAGAAGCAGGCGGGGACCTCAGAGCCCTGGGCCAGGTCCCTCCTTCAGAGGGAATGCAGAGCCCTCTGGGCTGGAATTTCCCGGGGAATGGCAGAGCAAAGGGATTTTCAGTTTCTGGGGGTTGCTACTGTAAGCTCCTTGTGTAGAGAGGGGAAAATAGTTTTCTATTAAGCCAGATGAAGTGTATTTATCACTGCGGACCAGAATAGAACATGTGGCCTGCCCTGGCACTTCAGCTTGCTACTTTTAAGGAATTCTGTGTTGTCACGCGGCCCAGATGGAGATGTTGATTTGAATCTGGCTCCTTCTCGGAAGACTATTTCCACCTCACTTCTCCTTTCATCTGTATAAACCATATGTCGCCCTTCTTCTCATCAGAGAGGAGGGGACTGCAGAAGGGAGCCCTCAAGCCAGCCAGGGAGGGCTTAGGTCTATAGTCAGTCTCCTGCTCTGTCACCTCCTGGCTCTGCCAGTGACCCTTCCTGCCCTCTGTGGGTCTTTGCCAAGGTTGAGGCCACAGTCACTGTGGGAATGCCTTGTGAGTTGTGAACCACACCACACGCCTTAGCTGTGATTGGAGCAGTGCTTCGTGACATGTGGGGCTCATGAAGACGCTGGCCATGAAAAGATAGAAGCCTTCTTTTGTTTGGGGTGACCACAGGTCACACACATGGCTTTGTTTCTTCCCTGGAACTTCCTCTGCTGAAGAGGGAGCCCAGGTGAGGTAAGGCAGGTCCCTGGACATGCTGGCCTTGCAGAGCAGATGGGTTGGGACCCCACACTAGAGCCAGACCCCTCAGGATGGGGCTCCTGGCACTGCGGGTCTCCATCCCAGAGGAGGTGGCTGGGCCCTGCCAGCTGTGATTTCAGTGCTGTTTGCCACTCCACTGAGGATCCTGTTCCCCACAAGTTGGCCACATCTTGTAAACCTTTATTTTCTGGTATCTCCCTCCTACATCAGACCCAGCCTCCCAACAGCTGTGTGGCTGAGTTTCCTGAATAACCAAGGTCTTTTTTGCACTCTGCCTGTCCGGCTCTTTTGGAAGTGGCCATCTTGCCTGTGGTGGGCACTGGCCATGACATTCCCTCCCACAGAATCAGGACTGCTGCAGCTGTTGATGTGACCAGGTCTCTGGGTCAGTCCTCTCCCAGCCATTATGAAGTATCAGTGTCCTGGCTTCCAGACCCTGAAGGGGACACTGAATTCTGTGATTTACTCCAGCTTACATGAGAAACGAAAGCTATTCCCAGTGGGCATCACCCAGGAATATGACAAAAGGGATTTCCTTTGGCTGGGCCCAAGGCACCTTGGCATTTCTTGAAGATCATGGGTAGTAAGAAAACAGGAAGCAGGTGACTGGTAATCTGAAATGGGCTTCATTAATTGGCACAAGCCACGGCTGTTTTGGTATTTTAGCCTGCAGTGTAGTCTCTTTAACAGACCTTATGCTTCAAGTGGCTTTTCTCAGGGACCTTCCTTTGCCTCTGTCTGTTTGGCCGTGCATGCATTCATCATTCATTCATTCCTCACAGCCTGCTGTGCTCCCGACTCTGGCAATAGACCAGTGAGTACAGTCAGATGCAGCCCCTGCCCTTCTGAGCAGACACCTCTCAGTGCCACTGTGATCAGGCCCACAGGACAGGTGTGCGGAGTTGTGCAGGAGGCTGTTGGAGCCCTCAGGTTGTTTTCCCCCAAGGTACGCCATCCCCTGGGGGTTGGGGGGCAGGGCTTTGGTTGCTCACAGCTCTTCCCTTCCCTGGAGAAATGCCGTGGAAGGCTGCATCTCCCACTTCCCAGACGGCAGTCCCTCGTCTCAGGTGGGACACCTCTGTGCAGGGTTTCTTCTCCAGAGTTCTTGGGTGACCAGCAGAGCCAGTCTCAGGCTGAGATCACGGCCTTGCTTGGCCACTTGCCTGGCCTCACCCTGCTTCTCTCCCTCCTCTTCCTCAGTAGCTCGCATGCTCCCAAACTCCTGCAGCAGGCTCTGCCTAGAGGCAGCTGGACCTTCGACGGAGGCCATCAAAGGAGGGAGAGGTTTAGATGGAGAGGTCAGGAAAGTCAACGTAAGGGGACAAGGCCGACACTGAGACTCACAGGGTGGGCAGAGCTAACTAGTTCGAGGGAAGGGGAAGGAATGGCACTCCAGGAGGCTGAACAGACATGCAGAGTCTGGGGGGTTCAGAGGCCGGAGCTGAAGGACGTGCGGAGCTGTCTGAGCAGAGGGGAGCTCAGTGCGAGGAGAAGCAGGAGAAGCAGTGCGGCTTCTCAGGCCACGGCAAGGTTACTTTCCAGTTGATGGGCAGCATCTTTAACTGCGGGTTCCCAAGCCAGGTTCTTGGAGAGATTTTGGAGGGAGAAGGCCCGTGTGGGGGACAACGCTGGGGTCAGGACTCCAGGGTTCCTCTTCCAGCTTCAGCAGCTGCGTTTGGTGTGTTTGGGCCTCAGGGAGGGTTAAGAGCATTTTGCAGTCTTATAATGATGATGTTCAGGTGTGTGTTGCTTTTATCAGCAGTGTGTTTAATGAGCTTTCTTTCCTCTAACTGTAAGATGCCCTGTCTCTGAGGACAGGGACACAGAGCTGGAGATGGCTGACATGCAGGAGAGGATGGTGAGCTCTGACACCCCCAGGTGGCTCTGACATGTGCAAGTAAAGGAATCTTTCTCTTTTTTTCTCTTTTTAGGTAAAAATAGCAACAGGAAAGGCAGGAGAAGCAAGGGTCCTGACAAGGCTGCTGGTGATGACCACGGTGTCCCTGTGCCTGGAGAAGTTGTCAGAGAGAGTAAGTGAGCCCCTTGGAGAGCCCCTCCCCATTGGCTGCCTGTGCAGGGCAGGCATAGGCCCTGGGTACTGCAGCCTGACCACAGATGCCCTGAGCATGGGGCTGCCAGGGCCTGCCCTGCGTTCTCAGCCACTGTGCCGGGTGAGAACTCTCACGTCATAGCTCCCAGCCGGATTTTCCCCATCAGTTCATGCAAGTCATTTCTGAATCTTCTGGGGCCTTTGGTGCCATCCCCGCCCTTCCCCCTCCCCAAGACATCACTTCCTTTCCTGTGGGACCTCTTACCTGCCCACAGCCCTGGATTGCACTTCTTACCTCTCAACCTGACCCTAGAATCAGAGGTCAAGTCTTCTTTTTCAAAAGTATGCATTTCTAGGCTTGGCATTTTGCACTGTGTAAAAACATCAGCCCTGTAATTACTTAGCTTAGTAGGTTCGAAGGAGTTAGTTTTAGACTCATGACCAAGCTCTGGTCCACTAGCTGAGCGTTTACTCTCATGAAATATTCTATTACTATTATTTTAAACTCTGCTATCCAGTTTCCCCTTTCTGCTGATTCTAGTAATAGCAGTGTTGTTAAATACTTAAGTAACTGCCAGGTACGTCGCCTAGTCTTTGACATCTCCTGGTGCCCCTCTGAGCACTGAGGGTGTCATTATTATTGTTGTTATCCATATTTTGCAAATGAGGAAAATGAGACTTGTATAATGCAGCTTACAGTTGGCAAAACAGGTTTGAACCCAAAGTTCTCTGATGCTAGACATTTGCTTCGCGATACTGCTTTTACAATAAGCGGAGCATCTCACAGAGACAGGACTCGCTTTCAGCAGCTGCCATGTGACCCCGTAAACTGTGTCACACACTAAACGGTCACAGAGGGAATTGCATGTACCCCAGGCACAATGTGGAATTTGGAACTGTGTGTCTAAGAACCCACCATCAAAGAAATCACAGGTAGGACTAACAGTCTAACAGAGAAACAGAAGTCAGTAATAAGTGGACTTCTGCAATTCCTACCAAAGAAAGTGTATTCCATCATGAAGAGGGCAGGTGACCCACTGAGAGAACCAGTCTGTCAGGAGCTGTCTTGAGGACCAGTGTGACATGGGACTGTGTGTGTTTCTGGGCCCCACCTGATGCTGGGCCCTTTGGAGTCTTTACTAACTGGGTGGTGAAAGGCCTCAGCTTGAGTGGCCTTGGGTGTTGACTTTTGTTCTTCTATCCAAGTGGGTCAGTAAAACACCCGCTGTTCTTCAGGATCACAAATGCCCCAGGGCTGGGCAGCTTTGAGCACTGGCCTTAGTAGCACCTTGGGTTCTGGCCACTGTTAGAGCTGGGCCTGGTCATACTTTGCTACCTTGTTAATTCTTAACACATTCAAATGTATTTGGTACAGATATTTTAGTTGGTTCAGTGGAAGGATTGGTTTGAATGATCTTCATTCTCAGAATTGGAAGTTATTAAAATTGGGGGGACAGTTTTAGAGAGATTTTTGAAGGCCCATTTTCTCTCTCTCTCTCTCTCTCTGACCTGAAGTTGCCTCCTTTTCTGCCACCCTCGCCCCTGCCCCTGGGTCCTTCAGGATTATTTTCCTGACTTGTCCTCATTGTTCTGTTAAGATGGGATCACTCATTTAAAGGCAGCCACCGTGGCTCTGATGTCCTGCGTGATTTTAACCTGTGAAAATTATTCTGTTAAAAAAAAATAAGATTGAGGAGAACCTGGGAGGGGAAGAGCAGCTGGGAGGTCCCTGATGTGCAGCTGTGAAAGAGCCAGAGGTGGTGCTGTGGGGTGTGTGGGGCAGCAACACAGCAGTTAGGAACTGGTTTGGGGTAAGGCAGCAGCGCCTGGGGGGTGGCGCTGAGCATGATGCACAGCCGGGCATTCTCAGGACAGAGTCCACCTCCTCTCAGCATCTCCTCGGGTCACACTAGGAGGCCTTGATGGAGATGTGGAAGAAGGTGGGGGCAGTGCAGATGGCCACTCTATCAAGTTCAAGGTGGTGGGCAGTGCAGATGTCCACTACATGAAGTCCAAGGTAGTTGCCAGTGCAGATCTTGACCACATCAAGTTGTGTGGTGGATGGCATTGAAGGATTTGCCTCAGTTGTGGAAATCACCTTGGGGAACTTTTGTGTTGTGGGAGAGGAAAGGAATCTGGCTGTCTCTCTCAGGAGCAGCATCAGTTGTGTCAGGGCCCCATATGCATTCTAGATGTTGTTCTGTAATAATGTACAAGGTCGGTTAAATTATTGGTTTGCTTAACCTTTCTCTGTGTCCACACTCTTTGCCATGTAATTTTCAGTTCCCTTCCTAAGAGACAAAAGCCCCTTGACTTTGGGCTGGTCCATGGGCTTGTTTAGGCCAATAGTATGAGGAGAAGTGACCATGTGCCAGTGCTGACCATGGGCTTAAGAGGTTTTGCTTATTTCCAAATGTATGCACTTAGGTCACTAGTCCAAGGAGGCTGAGCAGTGAGTGGAACAGATGTGGGTCCGTAGACTAGAGCCATTGAACTGAGCCCAGCTGATCAACAAGACACCTGAGAAAGAAATGCTTATTGCATGTCATTAAGAGTTTTTAATTGTTTGTTACACAGCAATAGCTGACTAATACAACAGAGATAAAGAATATCCTTGATTGTTTAGTTTCCACCAATTGGATAGTCCATCATTTAATCATCCAATGATGGACGTTTTGATTGTTTCTAGTCTTTTGCTACTATCAACAGTGTTGTAGTGAAATTACCATATGCCATGCCATTTACCATGTATAACTTGCAAAATGACTTCCTACTTGGCAATGGCTGGACCTGTTTCTGGCCTCTGCTTCTCTTTTTCCAGCCAGATGGAAGTGTGTTTCTCACAGATGTCCTGTGATTTAAGCCTCTGCTCATACATCCTTTCTCTAGGGACTTGGACCAGCGGCTGAGCAGGTGGTTGAGAGGACAGCTTTGGGATCGAGTTCTACACTTCTTGGCTGTGAGACTCTGGATAAGTTATTAACTTTGGTATGGCTCAGTTTCCTCCTCTGTAAAGTGGCAATAACATCCCCTTTAGTGGCATCCTGTGAAGATTATACGATATCTGCTGAGTGCAGCACACACAAGACACACTAACTAAGCTCTCAGCAAACATCTGCTGATTTTGATTGCTATCATGGAATTTTTTTGTGTGTTCCTTGGAAGATCAGAGAACTTTTATAAAATATCAACTTGTAAATATGTTATTGGTTAAGAGGCAAATAACTTATATAACCACTTAAAATGTAACCCTTAAAAAATAAAAATTCATTCTTATCTCATGGGCCATGCAAAACAAGAGGGTAGGCCCTATCTGGCTCTCGTGAAGGCTGTGGTTTGCTAGCCCTACCTTGGAATGATTGTTTGGCAAGTGCTGCCTCCAGAGACATCTTCCTGGCACATCTCTTTTTCACACTTCTTTGCCTTTTTCTCATTGTCTCATAGTGATCCGGTGTGTGGCTTTTTGATACTAAGAGAGTGTGAATGCTCAAGTGCAAGGCTCTGAAAGACCTGTCTTGGGGTGCACTCACTATTGGTAGCAGCACTTGACAAGAATGGCACACCTGTTTATTGGGCACGTGCACTGTGCCAGAACTAGCATCTCAGGGTTTCGGACAGATAAGAACTTAGGTGTTCTTTCCAGATAGGGACTCAGGAGACAGAGCTCTTATGTCTTGGTAGCACACATGTGGCATGAGAAGGTTTTGTTCTCTAGGGAGTATAGGTGTTTGAAGGTGGGCTTTTGGGAGGTGATAAGTCATGAAAGGCAAGTCCTCATGAATGGGATTAGTGCCTTTATAAAAGAGATCCCCCAAAGCTCCCTAGCTCCTTCCACCAGTGTGAATGCAGGGAGAAAATGCCACTGTCTGTGAATCAGAAAACAGGCCTTTCCCAGACCCTGAATCTGCTGGTGGTTTGATCTTGGACTTTCCAGCCTCCATAACAGTGAGAAATAAATTTTCGTTGCTTATAAGCCACACAGTCTGTGGTATGCTGGTACAGCAACATGAATGGAACAAGATAGTATTCCAGTGGGAGCATGAGTCTCCACAGTGCTGCCTCTGTTTGTTGGATATCAAATGTCCATTTATACATGACTTTTTTCAGGTTCATTCCTTCATTTATCATTACTTCATTTTTCTCCTCATGCATGAAATACCTCATTCTCTTTGTTACAGTAGATTTTAGCAAATATTGCTATCTGGTAGAGTTTTCCTCCTCCTCCTTCCTCCTCTTCTCCATGTTCTTATCTCCTCTGCTCCTCCTTTTTCCTCTTCTTCTTCTCCTCCTGTTCC
This sequence comes from Glaucomys volans, assembly GCA_020662805.1. Taxonomy (NCBI): domain Eukaryota; kingdom Metazoa; phylum Chordata; class Mammalia; order Rodentia; family Sciuridae; genus Glaucomys; species Glaucomys volans. Next base: position 670,357 of record JAJEJO010002331.1, read on the forward strand.
TCCATCCTTTGGTTATTCTTGACCCATTGTGTGCACATCTGTGTACAACCACACACACATATGTTTAGCCATCTAGGCAATCTCTGCAAAAACTCTCTTGGAATTTGGTTTAAAATTTCATTAATTTCACAAATAAATTTGGGGAGAGCAAACATATTTACAAAATTGATCAAATCTTCTAATTCATGAACATGGTATATCTCCTCGGTTGTTAAATCTTCTTTACTATTGCTCATAATTTTTTTCTACAGGTCATGCACATATTTTAATAAGTTTATTCTTAGATACTTGCTATTCTTTTAATTTTAGTTTTCCAACTCTTTATTGCTAGAATACATATAGGAGACATATAGTTGATTTCACATACATATAGGGTACATATGGGATACATATAGGAGACATATAGTTGATTTGATATCCAGCAACCTTACTAAAATGTTACTATTTATAAAAATGCATTATTTTGGATTTTGGTTCAAAATCATAATATATGCTTAATAATGACAATTTTTTTCCTTTCCATTTCTTAAATCTTTTGTTTATTTTTCTTTGCTTCATTGGTAAAGATCCATTTTTTCAGAAAGAATAGATTCTTCCTTTTGGGTTTAATTTCTACCTTTACATATTTAGTTTTCTTCATGTGTCCTTATTTTAAATATTTAAACACCTTCCATGTCTTTTTATTTTTTAACTTCATCCTATCTTTTTTGTTGTGGTGGTTAAGTAAAGACCATGTCTCTTGGGCTATAGTTAAGAGGAATCGTTTCTGGGAAAAGTATTTTCAGGCTATTACAGCAAATGACTTTCAAAGCTGCATTGTTTCTGTAGTGCTTTGGATGGGGTACTCTTTTCATCTTCTTTTGAGACATTTTTATTCCCCATGACTGCACATTGGTTTTTGTTCGTTCCTCGACTTTGAATGCAGCAAGATCCAGTCAAATTTTCTCCATTGAGGGGCAGTCTAAGCCTTTTCTCAGATCTACAAATATTATCCAGGTCCACCCCCAAACCAGTCCCCAGTACAGCACAGACCCTTGTTTCTAGCAGCCTTTTATCTTTCCACCCCCAACCCAGTTTCTGGTATAGCACACAGCCGTCTCACAGCCTTTGATCTTTCTGCTGGTTTTCTTCTTCTGAGATGCCAAGTTCATTTTCCACTGCTGACTCCTAGACATGCTGTTCTGATGGGATGCTGGGAAAATGGTAATTACCTGCGTTTGTTGTTACGATTTTCTTCTTGTCTTCTCTTATAGGCATTGCCTTCCCTGCTACTTTCTGTCCAGTTGTTTTCTGAGAATTTCTGAGGCGGATAGTTATAGACAGTTGCCTGGGTGGAGAGGTAAGCTCCTGGCCATTCTAGAAAGCCACATGTGGGCTTCATAGACATAGTCTAATTTTCTAGATGCTGCAGACCCTGGATTTGCTGGAGGCACACACAGTAAAAGAGGGATGAAAGGGTTTTTTGTCCCTCTTTTGGGAAACCCTGTTTTCCCCTTAACTGTCTCCATCTGACTCACACGTGGTGACCATTAGTCCACATCTGGCATTGGGTTGAAGCATTGTTGGGAGACTTCCCTATTTTGTTTCTTCATGTGTTTTTTGGGCAAGTTTGGGAGAGGTTGAAAAATTTTAAATGAGAATTCCCCAAAGTCTGTGAACACTGGTGGTTTTATGAGATATATTAAATAATCCTGAACATAGTGCAAGAGTTTTTCCTTTTAAATTCTCTTTAAGAAAAGCACACACAACTTGTTTGTCCCCTGAAATAATTACAGAACCAAAGGAAGTTGCAAAAAGATGATCAGGAAGAAGAATCCCAAGCAGCCCTCACTCTCCCCCTCCAGTGCTAACATTTTGTATAACTGTGGTGCAGGGACAAAGTTGAGAAATTGGCATTGGTGCAAGCCCCAGAGCATGCTCCGACTCCATCAGCTCGGTGTGTGCAGGTGTGCCTGGGTGCCGTCCTGTGCAGTTCATGGGAAGACTGCGGTCCCACCCAAGCACCCCTCACCCAGTCCCTACTCCTGGCAACCACTGGTCTGCGTTCTTCTTCATAATTTTTTGTTGTTGTTTTAAGACAATTCATGTAACTTTTCAGAGAGGCTTTTTTGATGTTTGTTTACATTCAGCAGAGTTCTCTTTCATGCCTCCTGAATTGGATTAAAAACTTAGTCTGGAATCAGTACAATGTCATAGTCAGGAAAAGCTAAGCCATTTTTTAAAATTTGGTGAAGTCTAACATGTATACAGAAAAGTACAGAAATCCGGTGGAATCATCCTAGAACTGAATTGTCATAGACGTTTGGATGGTCATAGACCCCATCCGCACATCGTGTGAATGCCCCATTAAACTATGGCTTGGAAGGAGGAGGGCGCTTGCAGAACCTCTGGGTCTCCTGCTGCCCCAGCCTGGCACTCCCTGGCTTCTCCTCAAAGATCACCACCTTTAGAGATGTCCTGCCTGGTGGAACTTGGCAGCCTTCCTTGAATACTCTAGAGCCTGACCTCTTTGCTAGGCTTCGTAGTTTTGAGGTTCATCCTTGCTGCGGTGCGTTGATTTCCGTGTTCTGTTGCAGAACCATGCATTTCATTCATTTTCATATTGATGGATGTTGGGGTTGTTTTCAGTTTGGGGCTATCACACAGTGTGTAGTTAGGATCATTCTTGTGCAGGTCTTCACGTGCATGTGTGACTGCGTTTATGTGGGGTAATTCCTCCAGTGGAATTGCTGGATCCTAGGGTGTGAGTGTCTCTACTAAGTACTGCTAGAGATTTTTTTTAAATTGATTAAGCTGGAGTAAATCACAGAATTCAGTGTCCCCTTCAGGGTCTGGAAGCCAGGACACTGATACTTCATAATGGCTGGGAGAGGACTGACCCAGAGACCTGGTCACATCAACAGCTGCAGCAGTCCTGATTCTGTGGGAGGGAATGTCATGGCCAGTGCCCACCACAGGCAAGATGGCCACTTCCAAAAGAGCCGGACAGGCAGAGTGCAAAAAAGACCTTGGTTATTCAGGAAACTCAGCCACACAGCTGTTGGGAGGCTGGGTCTGATGTAGGAGGGAGATACCAGAAAATTGATTATACGAGTTAACACTCCCACCAGCAGTGAAGGACAGTCCAGTTGCTCCTTTCCTCTGGAGGTCTGCATTTGATTATCAGTTTTAAGATTATCAGTTTTTAAGATTATTTGTACTGATCGCCCACAGTGGTCTTAGTTTGCATTTTCCTGGTGACTAACGGCTAACACTTCCTCATCATCAGGCTGATGTTTTTGTGAATACCCAGCCAGGTCTTTTGCTAATTTACTCATTTATATGAAGGCTTTTTGTTTATTTGCTTTTCCTAAAAAAATGCTGCAGATATGAATTCTTGGTTGGATATGTGCATTGCAAGTATCTTCTCCCACTCCCTGGCTTACCTTTTCACTCCAGCAATGGTGTCTTTTGAATAAAAGATGTTCTTAAATTTAAAATATGAATATTAAATTTAAAAAATCATTAGTGTGTTATGATCAGTGCTTTTATCTTCATGTAAATATTTCTTGCCTCCCCATAAGATCTTGAAGACTTCTATGTTATCTTCTTATGATAAAGTTTCCTTTTACATTCATGTGTTTCCATTAAAAGTAAGACCAAGACTAGCTCAGAGATTTCCCAAGACCCTGAGAGGCCTGTGCCCCACTTGAGTCTGTGGTGTCTAAAATGGGTGGGAGCCACTCAACAGAGTCTCATGCCCCAGAAAGCTGCCTCTGTGCATCTCATTCGTCAGAGGGAATGTCAAGTTCAGAAAAGCAAAGGAAAGAACCCCATAAGTCAGAGCTATTCCATTTATAGGCGACAATGAAAGCTGGGATTTGTCTTTGGAGCCTGTCCCTTGCCCTTAAGAATTCCCTGCTCCGTTTCCAGCAGGCAACCACAGTGGGCTGCAAGGACCAGGGCTCTCTCTGCCAATTTGGTGACAACTGTCCAAGCTCCAGCCCCCTTCCCTGGTGTGACCCAAACACCAACCGAGCAACTGGCATTTGCAGTCTAATTTGGAGTCTTCAAGCCAAACAGAGGTAGCTTGAAGATATTTGGGCTCTTATGTCACATTCAATTTTCAGATTTTAACTCAGATGCTCAGTAGCCGCTTAGCTCAGCTTAGCCTCCCTGAGTTTCAGTTGTTCCTGTGGGAGATGGGATGATATGCCCATGTCTTGTGGTCATTGTGAAGATTCATTGTTATGAATGACTCGACCCTCATATAACAGCTTTCCTGCCAACCTGTCTACACCCTAGCAGAGTTGGGATATTGGGGGTGGAGAGTTGGGATTGGTGCCCCCCATTCAGGACTTACATGGCCTGTTCTGACTGTGCCCTGTGTCCAGGTCACAAAGCCCTCCATGGTGTTAAGGATGATGCACTCGCCCAGCTGGCTCAGGAGCCAACGTGCATGTGTGGTGCTTTACGTGGTGATAAGGGCCGTGAGGACTGATGGACGTCTGCCCGAATGGTGATGCCCAGTTTGCAGAGTGTCTGCAGTGCAGAGGATGCTAGCAAGGGACAGATCTCATGAAGCAGGGGTGCGCAGGGGTGAGGCAGGGACCCATCTTCCCCTCCCAAGGAAAGAGCCCAGGCCTGGGGAATGGCACCCCGCTCGGCATGGGTGTCTGAGAGAGCCCTGCTCATTTGAAGAGAGAGCGTGTTCATCTTTGATGACTGTCACTCTCCTTTCCTCCAGCCTGTCACAGTTCTCAGATCTTTAATTAATATATTCCCGAAATGTTTATTCACACCTTTCCCCATGTTCTGCTCACCCACATGCTTCTCGGGATTAGAGCCTTTTTCTTCCTAGAAGCAATGGAAACGTGATTGGATGGTAAAACACACGACTGCTTGTTTTTCTAGATGAGGGGGAGCTTGCCTGAGGATAGTGTGGTGGTATGATGGCCCAGATCCACTGGAGATCCAGGTCCTGGTGCCAAGCAAGGGGCGCCGCACCTGTCTGGGAGCTTAGCAGAGCACAGATGAGGGTGCCTTGCTGTGAATGAGACCCCCATTTATTTCAAACTTTCTTTAGGCCTAGTAATCCTCACGTGGCTTGACATAATCATATAAATATGTTACAGTTCCATCAAAGATTTGTTTTTGCTTTCTGTTTTCAGATGTTTAAATTGCTTTGAAGTACTCTTTTCTACTTCATTCTGCTTGATCATTAATGCACCTGTCTTCCTCAGCATCGTGTCCTGAAGGCTGAAGGAGAGTCCTCATTGTTGAAGGGCAGTATAGTGATTGACAGGTCCTTGGACAAGGGCCAGATGTTTATTAGAGAATTTAAAACCAAAGGAATTCTAAGTTCTTCTTCCAACTCTGTGCTGTGTTTGGAGTCCTTTGGCTGCTAGGGGCCTCACGTCTCGCTGTCCCTAGGGTGTGTGTGCCTATGTGTTACTTGTCTCTGGTACATTATTCCAGCAGTTCTCAGAAAGGTCTATGCTTGTGGTGTGTATGGGGTGGTAATTTTCCGAGTACTAATATGTCTAAAATACCCTTAATTGCCTTGACAGTGAACTGGTAGTTGGTGGATAACGAAGCGCAGATTCTAATTTATTTTTTCTCAAGCCTTGGATGCATGAACTGCCAATGAGAGGTCTTGTTAGTTTGATAACAACTGCCCTTGGTCCTCTCCCAGAAGTCACAGAGGGGCCAGCTGGGGATGCCGTTTGTCTCCCTCTGTCCTCCTGTATTTCTGGTTTTGAAGACACGGGGTGCCCTTGAAGCCTGTTCTTCCATGCTGTGCATTTTGCTTGGCTGCTGTTGCCCCAGCGAAACAGCCTTTGGAGTTGTGCTATGGTAATAGCAGCTGTCCCCACTGGGTCTGGAGTCTGAAGTCCTGAGTGCAGCCCAAAGTCCTGAAGATGTCACCATAGGGACCAGGAGCAGCCCTGGGATCCTGAGGCTGCTAGGGCCAGGCAGGTCCCTATGAAGCCAGCCCACAGTGGGGCTGACAACAGCTTGGTGTTCACACTTCAATTCCCGCTAGCCTAGAAGGGGCCGTGGCATCTGGTAGAGGAGGCTGTGGATGCCCAGGGTGGACTGTTAAAGGGCAGGGGAGGGAGAACTCTCAGGGGCTGGGTCTGAGGGTGACAGACCTGTGCTGCAGGGCAGGAAAAGGCTCCCCTCTGGCAGGGACCGTGGAGAGAGAAGTCCAAATGAGGAAGGAAGGGGTGTTTGAGAAGGAAGGGGAGAAGACAGACACCATGTCATGGGAAGCAGGTGGGGAAGGGTGGGGAGTTGTCTAGAGTGAGGGCCTGCAGGCCCAGGACTGAAGAGAGGAGGAGGTTGGGGTTCAGAAAGGGCCACTGAGTGACCGGGGCTACTGTGAGGAGAGATAGAAGCCAGAGCACAGATCCAAACACCCAAGAAAGAGATGGGAGGAGGGAAAGCAAGGCAGAGCTGTGGACCCTTTGAGGACTGGTCAGCAAGAGGAGGAACTGGAGGACCTGCAGCACCACAGCTGGACAAGGCCTGCTCTTGGCCTTGCTGGCCCCTAGGGCTGGGCAGACCAGTTCACACACCCGTCCCACACTGGCTTTCGGCAGCTCTTCCCCGGGCCTTGGGACATCCTCATTCCAGGTGGATGTGGCTGGCTGGGCCAGGTAGGCCCATTCCGGGCGGTGCTCGGGAGCTGGCTGGAGATGGAACAGGTGTGACGTGGCTGGAAACACCTCTGGAGTTGTTCCTCTCCTGGGGTGACCCCGGCTGGCTGGAGGTTCCTGCCACCTGGATGACGAGGGCTCTTGAGGCCCTGAACTGCAACTCTCCCCTGGTTCCTCAGTGAGGCTTCTGCTGTCCATGCCTCCAGTGATTCCTCAGCCTAAACTAGCCAATGCTGGTTTCTTAACCAAAGGAGCCTCACTAACCCATGGGGGTCAGTAACTTTGTCTGCCTTTCAAGGATGCTCTGTTCTCTCAGTGTGCATCATTTCTAGATGCTTCTAAATGGCGTAGACCATGGAAAAGGCTTCCAACCCAAACTAGATGATCTAAAGATAGCATCTGCTGATAAGGAAGAAAAGAAAAAAGCAACCCAGTGTCACAGTGCTGGTTTATGCAGCCGGCGGGGTCCCTGTGTGTTTACCTGGCTCCCCACCAAAGGGACCACCAGACACACCGTGGATGGGGCAGGTGGATTTCTGGTTTATGCCATGACACCATTGTCAAGGAGGATAAGAGTGGACATTTGTCAGATGTGGTGGTTCTCAGAGCTGCCAGCTGTGTGGCGTGTGTGTGTGTGTGTGTGTGTGTGTGTGTGTGTGTGCATTTTATATATATTTAAAATCTGTCCATCTGGCTGGTTGTCTATCTGTGCACCTGCTTGTCTGTCTGACCATATAATCGATATAATGGACATAAGTGGAAGTTGCTTAGCTGGATGAAGGGATGGAATTCGCCACCTGCTCTGTTTTTTGCTGAGGAGGAACTGGTGGATGTAAGACTTTCAGTGTGACTCTGAAATCACTCATTGAAATGGTGATAGATCCTTTTAGCATTTCCGATGCTTGATTAGGTGGGAATGCTACAGAACTCTAATGAGCACCAGGATCTGGAGGGACAGAGCCAGTGTCTTGTTCCCTGTCTGGGTCTGCAAGAGCCCCGACTGCTGGGATTTGGAAGCACAGTGAGACATAGAGGCTTTTCCAGCCTGCGAGACCCCATCCGCAGAACCTTGTGTCAGCCAGTGGCTGGGGCCTCTCAGCACAGGCTGGTTGTTCCTGGGCACTGATGGTCTGCAGCAGGACAGGCTGAGGCCAGGTGGCAAGCAGAAGGGCAGGGAGCCAGGAGCAGGGCAGAGCAGCAGGGGAGAGTAGGGGCAGTGGGGCAGCAACCTCTCGGTCAACACGGCTCCGCAGGGCAGGCTGCAGGGCTTTCCGGAGTCTGATGTCCTCAGCGGGTCAATGTGCTTGACTGTCAGATCTTGCCCTGAGTTCTGACCAGGGACCTTTGGGGTGGGAGAACCCACAGAGGCAGGCAACACCTCAGAGAAAGCATACCCCATCCTGAATGGCCCTCGGGTAGCAGGAAGGATGTGGGCTTATTATCTGGGCTCAGGGACCAAGCTTTGGGGCTGCTGGAGGGTTGAATGGGCTGCTGCTGCAACAGCGTAAGAAGGGCCTTGTGTCAGGCAGCTCTCCTCTGCTATGACAAAACTCCTGAGAAAACAACCCAAAGGAGGAAAGATTTATTTCGCTTCAGTTTCAGCCCATCTTTGGCTTTGTTGATTCTGGGCCTGAGGCGAGGCAGGACATCATGGTGGGAGGGTGTGGTGGAGGCAAGTGCTCACCTCCTGGTCACTGGGAAGTACAGAGGGAGGGAGAAGCTGGGGTAAGATATAGACTCCAAGGTCACGCCTCCAGGGACCCACTCCCTTCCACCCCCTCCCAGGGGTCCATTCAGCTATGAATCCATCCAGGGGTCAACCCATCAAGGAGATCAGAGCCCTTGTAACCCTATCCCTTCCCTAGAGCCCCACCTTTGAAGTACTTTGTTAACATTTGGGACTAAGGACTTGCCACCTACGTTCTCCAGACCCACACAGCCTCTAGCCTGAAGGTGGAAGTCTGAGCCTAGTGAGGGAGGGGCTGGGGTGACCAGGTCAGTCTAGGTGACTATGGGCACTTGTTGCTTGGACATCCCATATTGCATTGCCTCTCTCTGGCCCCCTTCACGGTGTGCCCGGCCCCCACTCGAGATGTGGGCCACTGTTCACCGCAAGGCCCCATTCCTGTGGCCCTTCACTTTCTATGTGCCTCTCTCCAGGTTCATTGCAGGACCCCCACTCACATGTCACCCCGTGCCTCACGTCTCCCCCTCTCCCATGCCCCTGGCAGCAGGACCCTCTCAGAGGAGCCGTTCAGAGCACCAGTGCTCAGCTGCAGCTGCCCTGTCCTCCTGCGGTGTCCAGTGGGTGGATGCAGCACCTCATGGGCTGGCTTCTGCTTCCCACCATGTGCTAATGAACAGTTCCTGGTCCCGGAGGCCTCCTCCCAGGGTGTGGACAGGGCCAGGGAGCTGGGGGGCATCACAGATCAGCCTGGAGCTGAGACACCTGCAGCCTTGTCTCTGGTGATGTGCCTCAGCACTCGGGGCCTTGGTTCCCTTTTCTGAGAACTCAAGGGAAGGCCTGAGGGTGTCTGGGGTCCTGCCAGCAAGGGCCTGAACAACCCCTGCTGCTGCCACCTTGCCAGGTGCTCCAGCCTCCTGAGACCAGCAGCCTTTCCCTCTGGAGAGTCATCCTGGATACACAGATGCCCCACATCTCCTGGGGTGCCCTGGGATCCTGGGTACCTCCTTCTCAGTGGTTACCCACATGACCATTGGCATTTACCCCATTACATTTGGGGCTGTCTAATAATTCTGGCAGAGATAGGCTTGTTCACTTCTACTCGGGAGTTTTGATGGCTTCCTCCAACTTGGATGCTAAGACGGAGGCATTACTTGGAGACTTAGGTTTAAGCACAGTGGCAGGCCTGCAGGTGAGAACACCAGGTTCAAGCTGTCGTGTGGGTCACTACTGAGAAGGAGGTGCCCTGGGATCCTGGGGGACATGGGGTATCTGCGTCCATAAGGAGTCCCATCAGGAAAAACCTGATGGTCTCAGAGAGCCTGGCAAGATGACAGCCACCAGGTGCTCTGCAGCTTAGAATGACAGGCCAGACTTGGGAGGCCTGTGGCTCAGCCCTGCTGCTGTTAGTGCCCCTCTGCGTAGGGAAGATGGGCTGAACTTAAAAGATCGCCAGGGGCCTGCCCAAGCACAGTACTTAGTAGCTATTCTCAAAGTTGTCAGTTTTGCCAAGAACGGAAGACAATAGATTCTTTCTATTTATGGTGCTCTCCTCATTAGCATGCACACTGTAGAGCCAGAGTTACTGGAGAAAAATCAACAACTTCTGATTAATTTGCAGAGCTCAACCATGGGATCGTTCCGGAATTGTTACCCAATGCTGCTCCCTGCCTGAGTCACCTTGTGGAAGGGCCCCTAATTGGGAACAGCCTCAGACAGCAGCAAGGACAGCAGTAGGGGAGGAATACAGAGCCTCAGCACCAGAAGCAGGTGTTGCCAAGAGACAAGAGTGCTGACAGTTGCATTGACCATAACTGTCTGGGAACATGGGTGTGCCGGTGGCTGGGGGCCAGGGAAGGGAAAAGCACGTGGCCACCTTTAGAAAACCAGGAATGTTTCTTGGCAGCCTCTGGCCTTGTTTCTCACAAGCCTCGTTGTTTCCAGGTTGCCCACCTCTTGGCCTGGAGACCTTGAAGATCACAGACTTCCAGCTGCACGCCTCCACGGTGAAGCGCTATGGCCTGGGAGCGCACCGAGGGAGGCTCAACATCCAGGTACCCGTCCGTCCGGCATTCTGCTTGCGCTGCTGATTGCTTCGGTCAGACACGGAGAGGGTTCACTGAGCTTGGGTTGGGAGCCACGCTTGGCATTGAAAACGTGTTAGTCTCGGCTCTCACGACAAACGTGGGCATGGCTGCGTAGATCTCACTGAGCAGAGAGCACGCCCAGATGCAGACAGGGCGTGACTTCCTCAAAGCCAGCCTTTAGTAAGAGTGAGGTCACTGGCACCTGGCCCCAGGTGGGTCTGCCTCCCTCTTCAACATGTCCCGTCCATATGCCCTCCATCTGGGAGGGGCAGGAGCAGAGGGAGAAAGGCCTAGAGGCCTGCTCATGGCTGAGGTGTGGCGCTGGTCCTCCTTGGCTCCCTGCCAATCTCTCTTCATCTCCACGATGTCCACCTCCTCCAGGCTGTTCAGTGACCTGGAAGGTCCCCCAGGTCAAATTCTTAGTGCTTCCGCTGTGACAGCTCAGTGTGAACATGGCCTCTTAAGACAACGCACATTTACGCTCTCACAGTCTGGCAGTTGGAGGCCTCATGGGCTAAGTCAAGGTGTGGGTGGGGCTGGCTCCTTCTGGGGGCTCGTGGGAACATCCGTTTCCTTCCCTTTTCCAGCACCTAGAGGCGGTCCTGCTCCTGGCTGCAGCCTTCCCATCTTCACAGCTGACAGGGCAGGTGGAGTCCTTTGGGGCTGCCCTCTTTCTGGTTCTCTTTTCTGTTTCATTTTTTAAAAAATGTTTTTAGTCATTGATGGACACAATACCTTTATGTCATCTATTTATTTTTATGTGGTGCGAGGATTGAAGCTAGGCAAGTGCTTTGCCACTGAGCTACAATTGCAGCCCTCTGTTTCATTTTTGAGGATCCTGTAGATGCCACTACCCCCCTACTGATGCCCCAGGACCATCTCCCCACCTATGCAACCTCAATTCCATCTGTGGTCTCCATTCCTCTTTGCCATGTAGCCTGACACGTGCCCTGGGGCATGGGCCTCTTGAGGTACGTTATTTTGCCCCCTCTCTCCGGTGCTGTTCCCCCACCCCGACTCCTCTGGCCAGCCCTTCTCAACCTAGTGTTTGATCTGACCTGCCCCATGTTGCTCTCTCCTGTGCCATGTTTTCTTTCTCTTTCCCCTTCCATTCTGTAACTGTGAGGCTTTCCAAATCCTTTGTGCACATGCACCAACTCACTCTGGGGAGTGAGTTGGTCCTTCAGTCCCTGCTACATACAGGCTAATGGCTTCTAAGTGGCAGTGTGGAGCCGTGGTCATTGTAAGTGTGCTAGGTATCACTGCTGTGCTAGAGGCTCCTTTCCCAGGGAGTGCAGGGGCTCAGGGTTTTCTCAGCCCAGCTTCTGCTCTCCCACTCCAAGCCCCAGGCTTGACCCCATCCAGATGGGTTTAGAAATGCTCTTTTTAAAAAAGCTGTTAAGAAACATTTGGATATGTAAACTGGAAACTGCAAAAAACTCCTGTGTTTTACACATGAACTCACAAAAGAGTTTGACCAGAAGTTCCCACTGTCAATCCTGAGTGTCCCAGGCACCCTAGGTGCCTCCAGACGAGAGCTGGAGTCAGGCCCAAGCGGGGCTAGATCCACATTGGAGCCTGGGACTCTTTTGTGCATTGACGAGGGGGCTGTCATCTGATGCCCTCAATGCTTTCTCGAATTATCCTTTAAATAAGAGTTCACGTTTATGCATGTTGTCTGTCAACACTGGCAAGACCCTTGATCCTAAACTTGTAGGGTGTGGAGTGAGAAGGTGGCGTGCTGAGTCCTTCCAGGTGGGAGTCCCCAGCAGACTAGGTGGCAGAGTGTGGCAGCAGGGGTGCCACAGTCGGGCAGCTGCTTTTGAGCGTGGCCTGGATGTCTCTCGATGGTGAGACCCTTTTAAAAATCACCTCATGTCTCTGAGTCTCAGTTGCCACATCAGAAAAATGAGCCTCCTGGCATCCTCAGGGTTGATTGAGCAGTGAAACTGGTGATGACGATCTAAAGCATTTGCTGGGTCATCTTGTTCCTCTGCTGAACACCCCCGGTGGTTCCCAGCTGGGCCCTGGGTGCGAGCCCTCTTGGGTCTGCTGTGTGGTGTGGCCCTCTCTGAATGTGCCAGTCCTCGTTTCCTTGGATATTCTGAGCCCCCCCTCCTTGAGTGGAAGCCCCTGGTCTTCTGCTCCTCTCTCTCCGGGTGCCCCCAAAACAGCACTTGCGGAACACAGAGAACATGGCCAGAGAGCTGGCAAGAGTGGACAGTGCTTCACTGGGCCGTGCAGCAGGCCCCTGGTGGACGGCTGGCCTGTCCTCACTTCCTGGCCATCTGACCACCTCGCTGTCTTTCACCCATGGGAGGCAGAGTCCAGGGAGAAACCAGGCTCCTGAGCATGAGCATGTCAGCAGAGCGGACTCCCCTGCCTTCCATCAGGGTGCTCGGACATCACATTTGTCATGTGGGGATTTTTCTCTTCAGTGGTACATTCTTTTCTCGGATGTCCCCTCACAAGAATCTCTTGAGACCTGTTCTTCAGGTGTAAATGTGCTGCCTTAACGGCTAGGGCGGGGCCAGCCATCCCTCAGCCTCTGGACACCCCCTTTGCTAACTGGTGCTGACCCCAGGGTGTGGAGATGGGCCTGCAGAGGCTTTGATTTGGACCCCCACAGCAAACAGACTAGGTTGGGCCTCCTCTTGGGGTCTGTACCCCCAGAGTCAGCTCCCTAAGCTTCTTGATTCCGCTGCTGCAGGTGCACAATTAAAGTCAACTCCAAAAATACCTCTCCCCACACATAACGGTTTCAAATGCAACTTAAAAATAACTACATCTTGTCTCACATATGAGTATTTTGTAGGCGTGTCAAGCTAATGGGATTTTAAGTGCGAGAAACAGCAAGGTGTCAGAATTAGAAGTCGTATTTAAATACATATTCTAGCGTGTGCGGGCTGTGAGCAGGTTGAGTGTGGCCCTGAGCTGACCCGGTGCTCTCTGGGTGCACAGTGGCCAAGGTCCAGGCTGGAGCACTCAGTCATAGGCTGGGAGGTTCCACTTGGCTGAGTGGTTTAGTGAGATGCCCAGCTCCTTGGAGACTTGGCTCACAGTCAGGGAAGCACCGGTCCCACCTCTGACACCACTGCCTTCCTGGTATTGTGAGGACAAAGAGGGGTAAAGAAAGAAAGTTGCCCTCCTAGGCCTCACTCATACCCTCAGGGGACTTCGCAGAGCGCCTCCTCTGGCCAGGCACAGAAAGTACATGGAAGAAAGTCCCTGCTGACTGCCCACCTTCCAGAGGGAGAGCAGACCCTGAGAGATGTCCACACTGTGCCTAGTGCCTTATACTTGTAGCTTCATTTATTACTCAACAGGAGGGACAAGGGCCATTATTATTCCCTCTGTCTTACAAAAACAGGCAGGGAGCGCAGTGACTCAGCTCAGATTTCCCAGGAGAGGCGGATTATGAATCCCAGCTTGAAACCTTGATCTGTTGCCCCTGACAATGTCATAGAGCTGCCTCCCACGTTGGCAGCTGGGGTGTTCTAGCGACAACATCTGGAATGATGGGTTGGCTGTGCTCCTCTCTCTCTTCTGACAGGGAGCTCATGTAGATTTACTCATCCGTCCCCTTGCCAGGTGAAGAGCCTCTTGCCAATAACATGCATCCTGCTTTCTTGGATCTTCCGGCACCGTGTGTCAGCGCAGTGTCTGCACACGTGCTTCATGGGGCTTCTGGACAGTTGCGGCAGCACTTATGGGTTCCATGGCTACAGTGGAGGCGTCTAGAAGAGGCAGGTCAGCTGTCACTTGCACACTTCCTTCTGTGTGATTGGCAGATGCAGGAATGAATCATTATGACACAGAAGCATTGGTTCATGTGTGATTTTTGCCAGTATAGCCATCCTTTGACATCCGTGGGGGTTTGGTTCCAGTCCCCCACGCCCTGGATGCCAAAATCCACAGCTGCTCAAGTCCTCTATATGAAATAATGACAGTGTTTGCATGTAACCCACCACATCCTCCCATATATTTTAAATCATCTCTCGATGACTTGCAAGACCTAATACGTGTAAATGCCATGTGCGTTGCTGTTATTCTGCATTGTTTCAGGAGCAATGGTAAGATATCTGTTCAGGTTTAGCACTGACACAAATCCTGATTCTGAAGGGTTTTGATTTGCACTTGGCTGAATCTGCAGGAGGGCCCACTGTGCCTGACCATGGAGTGCACTAGCCTGGGCGAATGTGGAGGCTGCAGGGAGCGTGGTCCTGCAGGTGCTCCTGGCCTCCTGTCCCCACCCCCCCGCCCCCGTCTCAGGGTGGCCACATGCTGCCTTGTTGCCCCATCCCTGTGTGAGTGTCGTCCTTGTCTCTGCAGCTCAGCAGCTCCCCTCTGCCTTCTGCTCACTTCCATCACCTGCCTGTGCTGTTTGTCTGCTCATCTGAGGCTGTCCTGTCCCTCCGCTTACCCTTCCAGTGCGCCCAGGATCCTGCTCTGCTCAGTCCTGAGGCTTGATCTCACTTAGAAAACATCAGGGGTCTCTTCTGCTCCGGAAGCCAGAGGCAGATTGGAGATTAGCAATGCGAGTCTCCAGGAGGGCACGTTGACAATTACCTCTAAATTGCTTGCATTGGTCCTAAGAGGTAACCTGGTATTTAGATGGGACTTCCAGTGGCAGCAGTTCCCCTTTCCCATCCCCAGAGCATCCAGGAGGACCCTGTGAGATTCTCCATGCTCATACTCTATAGAAGGGGGTTCAGAGGCAGCACCCCACCCCTGTGAGGGGCTGGATGCCTCCTTAGCTGGAGGTTGCTGAGCTTCAAGCCTTGGCCATTTCAAAGGGCTGGGTTCCTATCTCACTTGTAAGTCTTGAAAATTATGATAAGGAGAGCGAGACCCACTAGCAGGAGGAAATGAACCTTGAGAGCAGGTGCCTGGGGGCGGCTATTGACAAGGTTCCTGCCTACAGTGAGGACGAAAGAAAGCCGGTGCTCGGATCAGAGCCGAGGAGAGGCCCGTGCATACAGTCCCGAGACAATCACACCTCTGGTTGTCTTTGTGGTGACCTGGCTGCAACACTGGACACTTGGTGGCCCACTTCTCCAGTGTCAGAGATGGCTGAGTTTGGCCCCTTGTTACCTTTCTTGAGTTGCCTAGATATAACAGGAGCACCTGTCAGCATCCTCTCCCTTCCACCCCCAGAAGGAGCTTGGCTTCTCTCTGGTCCTTCCTTTGAGGGACATCTGCAGAGCACCTGGACGCTGGTGTTGGGACCCAGTTCCAGCACTGGATCCTCTTGTACCTGAAATGAGGTATAAGACTTGAATTCAGTACATGCCTGTGGCTTCCTGGGTGCCCCCCACCCCGGGGAAGACAGGAACTCGGTTTTAGAATATGGAACCACCGAGTTTTATCCTGGTGTCAAAGTTTATGTGCCTGGGCACATCCTATACATGACCCTCTGCACCTGCGCCCCACCCTGGCCAAGGAGGAGACCGTGTCTCACCTGGTGGGAAGAAGCTGGAGCTCATTTTCTCAGGCTTCACCCTTGCAGGTTCCGTGCCTGCCTGGCGCTGGACCCTATACCAAGTCCTTGACCCTAAAGCCTGCTGGTACCTTCAGACCTTCCTGACTCTGAGCTCAGCCTCCTTTGGTTTCTGGCTGCACAAACCTTGCTGTGACTCAGCAAGTCCTCGGAGGGGCTCCCAGGTGCAGGGTGCTGCGGAAGCAAAGCAATGGTGATGGTTTCTGAGTCGGGAATGTCGCGCCAGTTCCGGTAAAAGGGCTTTGTTCTGCATCTGGCTTCAAGCAACAGTCCTGGGAGACAGTATGGGTGCCAAAACACTGGAATTTCTGCTATTTGGGTTTTTATGAGAATAGCAGAACCGAATGCTTAAAATCAGGACTTCTCTGGAAAATTAAAAATGTGTGTTTACCAAAATGATGACAAAATGATGACATACCAAAATGATGACAAAGTGTACAGCTTTGTTTCTCAAGGAACCTCCGCTGTGAACACAGGAGCTGCTGGGACGGTCAGAGGTCAGAGGGCCAGAGGGGCCAGAGCAACCTGAGCCTTGCCCTGTGGTCTTGGACTGTGAGGGAACCACAGGCATCTGGTCCAGGGTAGCTCGTTCTACTTGCCATGGGAATCTTTCTGTAAAATGCCATTGAATGTCATGAAATTCAGATTTCATCTAGTCTTCAATATCCTTAGAGGAAAAGCTCCATTTCCGAGATGAGGAAGGGAAGTCGGAGGCTAAGGAACCACCCACTCCCACGGCCCCTAAGTGCGAGGCTGAGACTCAAACAAGTTTCTGGCTGCAGATAAACCCAGCGCTCCTTCCACTGTGAACTCCAGCCCCTGGGGTGGTTCCACTTCTTCCCAGATCATGGCTCTCATCAGGGACTTGGCTGCCTGACCACTGGCTTGAGCTGCCCCTCATGCCTCCTAGGCCCACATCCTTGCATGGCCCCAGATGTCTGAGGGCCTCAGCAGTTGCACCATGGAGAATGTGTGTCTGCTCACAGTTGTGACCACCCTGCGTCATCAGAATGGGGCCTTGTGGGACTGGGCCCTCTGGGTCACCTGCTCAGCCACACACCAGTCAGCTGGCCAGCTGTCTCCTAGTCATGACAGTTGGCAGTGGGCAAGGAGGCTGCTGTGTTAACGCTCCAAGGACACCACCAGCATGGTGCAAGCAGAGAGGCAGGGCGGGGAGGAGGGCGGGGAGGAAGGCGAGCAGGAGACGCGGCTTCTTTCATTTCCTCTTCACCGGGACAACCACACCTGGAAACTTCACGTGCTGGACACTGTGGTAAGCCCAGGGACCGGGCCCAGGTGAGCAAGAGGAGCAGTCCTGATCACTTAGAAGGTACCCTGGGGACCTGCTATGTGCTGGGCCCTGTCCCAGGTGCTCAGATTCCTCAGGGACCAGAGACACTTGCTGTCTGGAGGCCTGCATGCCAGTGGAGAAGCCGACCAGAGAGAGGAATGTCACACAAAACCACTCTTATAAGGTGGTAGAAGGTGCCAGGTGCTATGAATGGGGGGCAGAGGAGCCCCCTGATGCCGGGGCGGGTCAGGAGGGCAGGCCTTGGGAGGTGGCTGACTGAAGGGTGGTCAGTGCTGGCTTGACTGAGCTCAGACTTGGCCTGAAGATCGGTGGGAGCCAAGCAGCTCTAGAGGGTGTTCAGCAGAGGGACAGTTCAAGGGATGGCCGGGTGGCAGCCTGCTCAGCATTGGCACCAGGCAGCAGGAGGATGGAGGGTGGGGACAGTGAGCCTGGGGCCACGCGGGCCCAGAGGTAACAGGAAGCCCAGCCCTGGAAGGTCTTTGTCTTTTGCTCTGAGGTCCTTCGGCAGAGGCTCAGAGAGGTCTGAGCGCAGGAGTGGTGTGCTCTGGCTCTCCCAGGGCAGGGATCAGCCCCGTGGCTGTGGCGTCACGGCAGGTAGTCTCCAAGCAGGGAGGCCTGTTGGGGATGACATCAGTGCCCCTCAGGTGGTGGTGGTGGCTTGGGCCAAGACAGAGTGACATAGGTGGTGACCCACGGCTGGATGGAGGATATTTTGGAAGTAGGATTTTCTGAGGAGGAGAGAGGCGAGGTTCGGATGGGGGATGAAGCGATCTGAAGAGTCTAGGACGCCTCTGCTGTTTTTTGCCCTGCAACTCGTCCTCTAAGGGGAGACAGCACTGGTAAAAATTCTCACTAGCCAAGGCCTGATTATAATGTACAGCAAGTACCCAGAAGGAGAAGACCCTGCGCATTAGTGACCTGGGGCTTCTGTAGCAGAGCGCCACAGGTGGCATGCTGAAATGACAGCAGTGTGTTCCCTCCGTCCTGCAGGCCGAGGCCTGAGCTCGCTCCAGCAGTGCTCTTTGCCCAGAACCTGGAAATGGTCCCGTTTGCCTCTCCAGCTCTGATGACTTCGGACTCCCTAGTGGCCCTTCCTTGCAGGTGCCTGCCCCATCCTCCGCCTCTGGTCACCCGAGCCTCTGAGTGGCTTCCCTTGGTATGTGTCTGTCTCTGTGTCCAGGTGTCTCCTCTGTAAAGACCCCAGTCCCGCGGCATCGAGTGCCCACCTCTCTGGCCTCATCCTAGCTACGTCTGAAGCAACCTTACTTCTTCTTCTCCATATCCTTATTGGAGATTGATATTTATACACAAAGATGGGGGTAGTTGTGACCTGTGTGTACATGCACACACTCTAACAATATCGTCTGGCCGATATCTTTCCCCAGTATTTCCCCTTTCCTCCTCTCCTCCCTGGTCCCTTTCCTCTACTCTACGATCTTTTGATTTTCATGAGACCCCCTCCAACCTTTCCTTTTCCTCTTAAGCTGCCACATAGAAACAAAACATACCACCCTAAACTTTCTGGGTTTGGCTTATTTTGTTTAACATAATGTTCTTAAGGTCCCTCCCTTTTCCTGCAGGTGACATGATTTCACTTTTCTTTATGATGGAATAAAACCCCCTTGGGTCTATGTA
Source organism: Glaucomys volans (assembly GCA_020662805.1). Lineage (NCBI taxonomy): Eukaryota > Metazoa > Chordata > Mammalia > Rodentia > Sciuridae > Glaucomys > Glaucomys volans. The sequence goes on from JAJEJO010002331.1 coordinate 689,216, forward strand.
CCCCATTTTCTTTATCCATTCCATAACAGTCCTATGTCTAAATGAGGTCACGTTCTGAGGGTCCAGAGGTTGGGATTTATGCATATCTTGGGGTGGGGATATGATCTGGCGCCATGGTTCTGATGGCCAGAGTGGAGCTTGGAAGACTTTCCTAGGTTAGGAGTTAAGCATTTATCAGATAAAGGGTCAGGAGAAGGGAGAGAAGAGCATTCTAGCCTTGGGAACAGTGTGTGGAAGTGCCCTGTGGTGCAAGAGTGTGATGCACGTGAGCAGACGCTGTGGCTGTGGAGCAGGGCCACGGCCAAGGAGCCTCAGAGAAGGTGCTGTCCATCTTTAGTCATCAAGTGCTTACAAATCTGAACCCGGTGTGGTGTGTGCGATCAGCAGGCAGCCCTGGAAAAAGGGCCCATACTGTGCTGAAAGGTGTGGACCTTGCTGACTTCGATCTGACCGGCACAGCCACTCTGGAGGTGGTTTTGGCAGTAGCTGCTGAAGTTGAAGATTCTCATTGGCCTAACATTATCACCCTTGTGGCGAAATGGAAGTGCACTCACCTGTGTGCAAAAGGACACTTGGAGGTGCGTCCGTGGCAGCATTATTCATGATACATCCAAAGGGGAGCAGCCGCGGGCCCACCCCAGGAAATGGAATGTCGTTTGGAAGCGCACACAGTGAAGCTCCGCACCACAGTGAAAGGAGCCAATCAGTGCTGCTTTTGGGGCTCTGGCCGGACTTCCCAGAAGCTGCGAGCAAAGAAGGCCAGGTGTGAAGGGCGCTGTCAGGTCAGGTTGGTTTATATAAACACAACAGGAAAATCAGTCTAACCGGGCAGAAATCAGAGTGCTGGTTTTCTCTGAGGGCAGTGCAGTCTGGCAGGGGTCCCAGGAGGCTGCTGGTCACCGGGTACTTCCTGGTCTGGGTGTGGTTACCTGGGTGTGTGTCGACCTGCACATCCAGGACCTGTGTATATTTGAAAACTCAATGAAAACTTCACCAACAGCTGATAAACCAAAGAACTATGTCTAATTCAGACTTTTAAAAATGAATATTAAAGACTCCTAGACCACTGGAGTGGAATGCAGTACCTCTAGCTTCACATATTTGCAACCAACTGATTTTTGAAACAGCAAGAACACGTATGTTGAAGGAAAGCCTCTTTAATAAATGGTCCTGGAAAAGCTGGATACGCATATGCAGAAGAAAGAAGCCAGGCCTTCATCTTCTACCAGATACAGAAATCAACTGAAAAGAATCAAAGGCTTAAATGCAAGGCCTGGCACTGTGAAGCCACTAGAAGAAAGTACAGAGGAAATACTGCAGGACATTGGTCTGGGCAAAGACATTTTTGGCTATGACCCTAATGGGATAGGCAACAAAACCAAAAATTGACAAATGGGTTTATTTCAGACTAAAAAGCTTTTGTACAGCCCAGAGATCCATCACGAGTGAAGAGATAGTCGACAGAGTGGGAGAAAACATTTGCAAACTATTCACTCAAAAAGGGATTAATTTCCAGAATATATAAGGATCTCAAGCAACTCAACAGCAAAACAAAAACAACAAAAACCCCAAAACAAATAATCCAATTAAAACTGGGCGAATGACCTGAATAGACATTTCTCAAAGGAAGACCCACAGATGACCAGCATGTGCCTGAAACCTGCTCGGCTTCATCGATCAACAGGGAAATGCAAATCAAGGCTGCAGAGAGACACTGCCTCACCCCAGAGTGGCCATTATCGAAAAGGTGCGCATCAGCCAGTGCAGGTGAGGGTGCAGGGAAGGGGATGCTCATCCACTGTTGCTGCAGGTGCTGTGGAAACAGCACGGCTTCCTCCAAAAGCTGGAAATAGAACAACTGCGTGATCTAGCGGCCCCACGGCTAGAGGCACATTCTGAGGGCACCAAAGCCAGCTAGTCTAGACACCTGCACTCTCCTGGTTATCGTGGCACTATTTGCCACAGCCAAGAGATGGAATCAACCCGAGGGACCTCCAACAGATGAATGGATAAAGAAACGTGGTGTAAAGTAAACTCGTTCTTCCCTATTCCCATCCTCTTATTGTGAATCAGCATCCACATATCAGAGAAAATGTTCAGCCTTTGGTTTTTTGGGTTTAGCTTATTTCACTTAGCATGATATTCTCTAACTCCATCCATTTACCAGCAAATACCAGAATTTCATTCTTCTGTAAAGCTGAATAATATTCCATTGTGTGTGTATGTGTATATATATATGTGATATATATATATATATATCACATTTTCTTTATCCATTCATCTGTTGAAGGGCATCTAAGTTGGTTCAATAGTTTAGCTATTGTGTATGTATGAGAGATTACACTCCATTTATGTATGATCTATCAAAATGTATAAATGCATTCTACTGTCATGTACAACTAATTAGAATAAAATAAAAAATTAATAATGCTGTATATACTCAGTGGAATATTAGTCAACCATAAAAGATTGAAATTCTGTCATTTTCAGCAACATGGGTAGAACTGGAGGACGTTGTGTCGAGTGAAATGAGTCAGGCACCCAAAGACAAATGCTACATGTTCTTGCTCATTTGGAAGCTAACAAGGTGAGGTTGAAAAAGTAAAGAGTAGAATCATGGTTACCAGAGCCTGGGAGGGTAGTGGGGAAGAGAAGAGGTGGAGACAGGGTGGTGGCCCAGTGCAGGAGGCATGCTCTCAGCTGGGAGGAATAACTTCTGATGTTCTGAAGCATCGAAGGATGACGATGGTTTTTAACAATTAATTGCCTCTTTCAAAATTGCTGCTCGGGAGGATTTTTACTGTTCCCAGCACAAAGCAATGATATATGAAGTTTAAGGTATGCCAATTAACCAGATCTGATCCTTGCGTATAGATACTACAGTGTCACTCTGCACCCCATAAACACGTGTAGTTACTATGTGTCAATCAAAATTAAAAAGTACATAAAATGAATGTTAAGAATAATGTAATAAATGAAATGAGATGATGAAGGGGTAAAAGGAGAGGCAACAGGAAGTAGAAATAATGATTTCACTCTCTATAGTAGGAAATTAAAAGGTAGTTTTTTTAAAAAAATATGGAATTAACTATGCTACATAAAAGGTGTGCTAATTCAACCACTAAAAGATACAAACCTTTAAAATTTCCAGAGGCCATTTGCACTTAGAGCAAAGTAAACAGGTCAATTGCTAAAATAAAGCAAAAGCTAAAAAAAATTTTTTTGAAAACCTCCAAAACTAAAAGAAGCAATAAAAATAGAATAAGAAAAATTGATGACTCAGCGAATATCTGTCAAAGGACTGAATTCACCTAGTAATAGAAAGAAACATAGATTTGTCAAAAATTGAATGTGATCACAGGCCACAGCAGGTGTGCACCTAGAATAAGATGAATCGTGCCTGTACCCACAGGGCTTCCATTTCTTGGGTGCTTACTTGTGCCAGGTACTGTGGGGAGGTTGTGACATGTGACTGGTGTCACTGCCCCAGCAGTCCTATCACAGAGATTCCATTGCTGTCCCTGATTTATGGACAGGTCAATGCAATGGAAGATACTCAGGCAAGAGCTGTAGAACCAGGACTTGAACTGGGACCTAGTGGACTTCAGGGGCAATTCCACACTGAGCTGTCTCCCAGGAGTGCAAGGAGCCTGGTCTTCAGGTGGCTTGCTGCTAAATGAACCAATGATGGTTTATTATGGGAATTAAACCTATTCCACAGATACCTAATTTTAATGGCCAAAGTGTTTTTCTAATTTAAGTTGAATTTAATTAGAATCTTCTGAAACTATTCTTTAGGTTTTTTTCAATTAGTATATTTCTATCCTCATGTTTCCTTTTTTAAAACAATTAATAAGTGGTTTATGGTGTAGTTAGTAGATTTCTTTTTTTCAGAATTTTTAATTTCCAACTCCGAATGTATACTGGTTTTCTGGGCCAATGCAAAGTAATAATCAAGAAAACTGGTTTTGGGTTTTAAAAATATCTATAAAACCAGTGAGTATTTCTTTTAATCTGACTTTACTGATGCTTTAGGTCTAAATTGGGACAAGGTGCTTTGCTAATTTGCAGAAGGATCAACTGGTTTGTATGTGGTCAGTTTTATAGTTTTATCACAGAGATTTATGGAAGGCAGACATCCAGATGCCATTATGGCCTTTTGATGGCAGATTAGTTACTTAACTACTAATCAGAAGTCACATGTGACATTTTTTAGTGACCCTGCCCTTAAAGATGGTAGCTTGTCAGTAGCCTATAAAAGTTTTAGTCATTGCTTCTAAATTTTTTTCTCAAAAATATTTTCAAATAATGATCATTTTGTTCTGTTTCTGTCTAGATAGCCCTGGGCTACATCTGCAGGGTAGCAGCTGTAAGTCAATTATCTTAGAATTGCTAAATACTTAGATTCACTTGGATATGAGTTTTTAATTTGCTTCCAGATGTTTTTGTATTGCTTCTCATGATAATGAAATATGAACAGTGCAGATCAATGGCTTCACCAAAGTAGAGGATTTTGGGATACACCATTTTCTATACATATGATACAGCAAAACACCTTGCATGATGCCTGGCACGCAGTAGGTCCTCTGTAGACTCCTGAAAAGTCAAAGAAAAATAAAAGGCTTCCTCTCCACCACATAGGATATCTATGTATCTTCTTCGTTTTGCTTTCTGAAATTAAAAAGCATTTTTATCAGTTTTGTTAGACAGTAGTTAAAGGAATCCAAGTGTTGAAATGATCGTAACAAAAAACTGGTCCCCTGTCAATGCATTCCCTATTCCATACCACCTATGATAGCCCTCAGGCTCAGTGGATGGGACAACTGCTTTAGAGGTTTCATTTCTTTGGGAATTTTAATCTTTATTTTGAAAATGTACAGATTGACATGTAATAACATGTGGATTTTTGTCTTTGTTTTTTGGATTCTTATCATCAAAGATGGGGCAATCAGTTAAGAGTTGACCCTCTTTAACACTTACAATCAAACTGTATCTCAGTATTTGGGTAGATCCACATTTAAGATTTTCATTATTATAACTGAATAAATACAACTATTTACTGAATCAAGAAGTATTACACCTTTGAGCCTAGAATATTTATTTCATGTTTCTTGATACTTTGTCTTCCTAGGATTACCCTGATTTTTAAAAGATCTCCTCCCCTTACCCTATGACATGGCTGAGTTGGTAAAACATCCTTCAATATAATTTTCTATAAGGCCAAACCTGTTGGGTAAGTTTTAGTCCTGCTTTTATCTTTTATGTTTCTGTAGACATCCTTCCAGGAGCCCTGGCCTGCTGCATTTGGAGCAGGTTGCTTGCTGGGTCTTGTGCATAGACAGCTCCTGCCTTGGGCCTTCCTTGACCATCCTTCTGAGAACTCTCCTAGGTTGGAGCTCTTGATTTCTGGATCCCATTGATTCCTCTTTCTTGTGTTCTGGCTCATTTCTCTGGAGTGCATCCTTGAGTAGCTTCATGGAAATGGTCCAAGAGAGAGAAAGTTTTTAAGGATGTGTAAATCTATTTTACCATCATGATCTTTAGCCTGACTGAACATAAAATTCTAGGGTGAAGAATCTTTTTGAGAATTCTGAATTTTGAAGGCATGGCCTCTCCAATCTTGCAGCTTCAAATGCTGCTGTTGAGAATTCTGGCACCATCTTTATTCCTCTTTAGTTTTATATATATTTGCTTTACTACCTGTTTCTTCTTTTGTAGCATTAGAATCTTCCCTTTATTTCTGACATTTTGAAGTTTTATAATGACATGCTATACTCTTTTGTTAGCATTTTGGAGACTTAAACCTTTCAGATATGGGAAATGATCTCATAGTTTTTATTTGGCACATTTTTCCCCCTAAGATTCTTCTTGATTTTTTTCTTCTGCTTTCCTTACTTTTATTCTATTGTCTATTTTTGTGTTTACTTTTTTTTGTGAGATTTTTTTCAATTTTCTCTTCCTAGCTTTTGACCAACTTTTAAAAATGTCCAGCCTTTACATTCCTAATTTCCAAGAGCTGTTTCTTATTCATTGCTTTTTCTTTCTCTGTTCTTATTTTATGCTGGCAGGCTGTTCTATTTGGACATATGAAGTACAGTTTCTTTGAAGTTTTCATCTACCCTGTCTTACATTTTTGTTTATCTTTTCCTGTTATAAGCTTGGTGCATAGTGTTTTGCAGCTGAGTTGGGGGAGGGAGCTGTTGCATTTCGCTGTCAATATGCTGACAACCGCTGAGACCTTCAGAGACGCCCTGCCCTCCTCTGTGCCTAGTACACCCAAATCCTGAGCTTCGTTTGTTTGCTTTTTATTAGGAAAAAAAAAATTAGATTCTTTGTGGAGTGATAGTAAGGATGTGGGGCTCTAATTGTTTTCTTACCTGCATTAGAAAGCAATCCCCTATTTAAGCCCCAGGTCACCTTCGAAGACACCTTGAAATGCAAGCTCTGAGCTTTTCTAAGGTTTAGGTGGCTTGCTTCTCCATGGTGCTACTTGGAGGTTAGCCTTTCCTTCTCTTCTGGAGTCATCCAGGATTCTTCCATCTGATATCAGATATTCATGCACTGTAATTTAGGAATTATAAATGCCTTCTATTTTTTACCAGAATTTGAGGTTCTATTTCTGTATCTTCTTTTCTTTGGGAGGAAACTTGAGAAAAGAACACAGAAAAAAATAAGATGTTTCCTCCATCCTCTTGAAGCAGAGGAATTCTATTTGATTGATTTTAAAGAAATAATATCAGGTTTTCTCTTGGTTACAGACTTAGTAATTACCATACATAAAACTGACTCTTCAGGGTGCCTTAATCCTTTATGGTAAAGAAATGATGCACATGACTTAATCGCCTTGAGAAAATTACATCAGTCCTCAGTTGATTTGCTGCGGTAGTAGAATGAATCACTCGGTGTTCGCAACGTTTTCAAGATGAGCTTATCCTTTAAGGAATCGAACCTTTTATTTCAACAACTTTCAATTAAAATTTCTCCTAAATTTTTCAGTCATTTCCCTGTATTATTAACCAGAGAGGGACAAATGTGCTCTCCTCCTGGTTTCTCAGAGGCATCTTATAAATACTGCATGTGGCACTGCAGTACAATTTGGTGACATCTCTGGGGCTGGTAGCTCCTCTTTCACTGAATTCTCCCAGGTGCTTGTCCTTTAAATTCAGTAATTGATTTTGCAGAG
>JAJEJO010002331.1:696498-731491 GCA_020662805.1 Glaucomys volans
GTCATCTTCCACTGAGTCATCTTCAGGCAGGGCTCTCCATTCCCCTGACACTGAACTGCATTTAATTGACTGGTGTCTTCAGAGCGAACTGAGATTGGCAGCAGGAGCAAAATCTCCCAGCTGTCAAGCCAGGAACCTTAAATTTAATTGCAAATCCTGGTCAGTAGATGTTGGTTTGGTAGCTTGAGGACAGCTCCTCGGGCTTCTGGGATTCCGCAGGGTAAACATCTCAGGCCATGGGGCAGCTCTGTGCTGGTTGACTTTGCCTTAGGCCAGGATTATACAACCTTGGCCTCACTGGTATTTAGGCCAGGCTGTTCATCACGGTGGCAGTTTTCCTGTGCACTGTAGGATGTGACTGTAGAATGTTCAGCAAGCATCCCTGGCTTCTACCCAGGGGATGCAGGGACCGCCCCCACTCCTAGCAGTGACCGACAAAAATGACGCCAGACATTTCCAGACACCCTGGAGCGGTGGCATTGGACTCCTGTAAGGACTTTAAGGTCATGGGGCTCTTTTTTCTTCCCACTTTGTATCCTTCTTTCCTGGGTGTTCGAAGTTGTAGAAAATAATGGCAGAAGTTAACTGAAACTAGTTGCACAATTCCCTGCAAATTTGTAAAACTTAAAAAAAATCATAAACCATCCACATTTCCACATTTTGCCAGTGCTAACTGAATTTTCATTGCTTTAAATATTTTGATAAGTAATATTTATGGAGCACAAACTCTGAACCCACCCTATGGGCCAGACCCTGCTGTGAGCACAACCAGCATGGCCTCCACATGGACAGAGGGGGAGACCCAGGCACAATTTGGGTTCCAATGGCCTGAGTTTATATAGCATTTAAGTGGCCAAGTTAGGCTTCATGGCTGACCAGGTGGTGGAACCTCAGAGCCACTGTTCCTTGTGATGGCTGATTTTAAGATCATACTACGGTAGACTACTTCATCTGCCAATCCTGACCACCAGAAGACAGGGCCACACACGTTTTCCAGCTTTATGTCCCTGTTGCGGGGCTGGTACTTGATGTGCAGTGGAGGCACAGTGAAGGTTTGCTTTACTAAATGAATGGGACCATTCTAAGCTGCGGTCTCGCCTGCGGTTGACGAGGAAAGGGGAGTCACAACAAGCAGTAAGTGCATATTAAAGCTTCTTGAGAGGAGAGGAGTTGTGATGTTGTAGGTCATTAATGTGTTGCAAATCTCTGTCATTAGGAGGGTAATTGCCTTCCAATGCAGAAAGGAAGCAGTGGCGTAATTACAGCCCTCCGGCTGGATTCCAGGCCTCCTTGCTGGCTGACGGGCTGGGGACAGAGATGCTGTGCTGAGCAGAGGCACCACCGCTTCCTAAGGATTACATGTCACTAAACTCACAGGGGCATTGGTGACACACGTGATGAGAGCAGCCTTTCTCTGACGGTTCTCGAAGGCAGAACCTGCAGCACCTCTGGGTCCTCATGGACATCTCTGAGGCCATCTAGTTATGGAGAGTTGGGTTTCTGTTGACTGATGGCTTCTTATGCTCACCTTCATTGAAGGTGTCCGCGCTCTGTCTTCTCGCATTCGCCCTCAGTTCACTGGGATTGATTCCAGGGTGGCTGGGACTCCAGTCTGGGGGTGATCCTGACTCAAGGCTCATGGTAGCTGGGGGACCCTTGGCCATGTTAGTCTGCTGTTGCTCTACAGTGACCTGCACATTCTGCTGCCATGAAAAGTCAGGCCATGTGCAGAACTGGAGCTGAGGCCGGAGGATGAGCTGGCCTGTCATTCTGCCATCCAGACTTCCTCTTATTTCATGATGTCCTTGAGAAACAGCCAAGGAGAAACAGGATCAAAGCAGAAAGGGTCTTAGTAAACCTGGATGCTTCCCGTGGCTTAAATGTCCTTTATAAATTTATTTATTTATTTATTGGTCAAGGTCTCCTCTCTTCAAATGGTGATTATGTAGGGAAATTTCACCTACCTTGGAAATTCAGAGCCAAAGAATGTTTGGTAATAACAGTGACTGATACTGAGCACATGAGATAAGTCAGACACTTGCAGACAGACATCACTAGGTAAACACTCTCAGCCCGCAGCTCAGCTCCTGCTCAGCACCCAGCTCGAGTACCCCTCACTCGAGGCTTCCTGTGTGGTCTCCTGAGACTCAGCGTGCTAGCCTTAAGGCTTCAGAGCAGTTTGTCCCTGTTCCTGGAATAGCCCCTGCCCCACTGTGTTCTGATTTATCTGTGTTCATGTCTTCCTGCCTCTTGGATGGTGAAGTTCTGGGACGGAGTGATTCACCTTTGATTCCCCAGCACCTGGCGTGTGTGGGCTGGGGTGTGGGAGACGGTTTTATGTTGGATGAATGAGTAATAGGAGAACTCATTAAATTCCATCTTTCGCACTGGGCAAGAAGAGGACACAGCAACTGAGATATTTCCATCGTGTTAATATGAGCAGCTCCCTTTTATGGCTTAGAATGAGGACTTGAGGGCACAAGGGTTGTTTTCTTTATCCCCTTGCTCCTTTTCTCCTATGCCCCCTCCCTCCTCTCAGTCTCGGGGAAATGTTTGTCTTGATATTCTTCAGTCTTTCTGGGTCTTTCTGAAGCACGCCCTCTTTTTTTTTCCAGGCAGGTATTAATGAAAACGATTTTTACGACGGGGCGTGGTGTGCAGGTAGGAACGACCTTCATCAGTGGATTGAAGTGGACGCCAGGCGCCTGACCAGATTCACAGGGGTCATCACACAGGGACGGAATTCGCTCTGGCTGTAAGTGGCCTCCACTTGTGCTTCTGGGGCTCTGTGTCCTTGGTCTAGTGATAGAGGGTTTGGACAGATGGGAAGCTGGAGTGAGATATCTGGCTATGGGTAATGCAATGGTCCATCTCCTAGAAAGACACCTTTCCATGTAAAGGAAGAGAGAGTAGGATCCACATGGAAGGTAGGATAAAGTAGGCAAAGATACCGTCCAAACAAAGCCAAAGGCAAGTGGCTGCCATCTTGGCTCCGTGGCATGATCTTGGATCCATGGCAGGATCTTGGCATCCAGACAGGTGGACAAGCACAGCCCCAGGTGGGAACTCTGGACCAGCAGTGAGCTTGTCCTGGGATGGAGGATATGAACCATCCAGACTCTGAGAAGAAGGACCAGAAGCCTTGACAGCTTCTTAGGTGAAGGAATACTTCAGCAATAGTACCAGTGAGGGTGACCTGGTGTGAGGCCCGAGTGAGATGGGAGGCCATTTCTCAGAATTGAGGTTGGGGTTCAAGTTGGGGCAGTACAAGTGTGACCTGGTGGTAATCCCAAGACAAGTGTTTGCAGCCCCCAGAAGCCCTCCATCCCATGGTACGAACCTACAGTGGAGCTGCATTCAGCTTAGAGGAAGGGAATTCTGACACGTGCTGCATGTGGATGGACCTCAGGGACGTGATGCTGAATGTGATAAAGGGGTCACCAAAGAACAGGGAGCGTATGATTCCACTCACACCAGGACCCAGCGTAGTGGGATGTGAGGAGACAGAAGTGGAATGGTGGTTGCCCGGGGCTGGGAGGTGGGGGCTGGGAAGGTAAGTGTGCAGTGTTTCACGTGGGGAGGGTGAAACAGCCACATACTTAGTGCCATGGACTCCATGCTGATAAATGGTGAGGATGGTACGTTTCATGTCATGCGTATTCTATGACCACAAACATCAGCAAACAAGTATGGGACAACCTATCCTCCCCTCCACCTGGCTCTGGGCGGGGCGTGGAGGTAGGGGCACGGCTGCCCCTGTGGGAGTCCAGAGGCAGCCCGTGGACAGAGGTGTGCAGGGACTCAGGCATGCCTGGCCTTGGAATGGCCAAAGGAACTTCCATACTTCCTGAATTTAAATGAGAGTGCTTCCCGTTCTCCTAATATCAGGCCTGCCCTGCGATGCCAAGGACACAGATGCACACCCTGTAACACTGTGACGGTCAGGGACCTCTGCCAAGCCCCTCTGGCAGCAGCCCCTCCCTCACACATACCTGCCACACTCCCCAGGTCTATTTCTCGACATCCTTCAGTATTTACTCATTACCTGTTGGCAACCACGTGGGATCAGGCTGTAACTGGCCAGCGACATCAACTTCTGGAGAGATCACCATGAATAAATAAGCCAGGACAGAAGAGCCGAACCTGGTCTCTGTACTCACACTTAACCGCCTGTCATTGTCCCCGCAAAGGGCATGTTCTATCACACAGTGACAATTGTCAGGCAATGACTCACCACCTGTTTTGCTCTTGATTTCTTTTTATTATACAGATGATATTGTAGCATCGAGCAGCATTTTAAAACATTACCCCGGATCCCACTGTCATTATGCAAACAGATTTTTTTTACATATGGCCATCGTACTGCATCTCCAATTGTGTTATTTTTAACTGAATACCTCGGCAACATCTTTCAGGCTGTGACTCGGGCTTCATAATGATCATTGTTAATGGCCTGTAATTTACTCAGCCAGGCCTTGATCACCATCCCAATTTTCTGCTATTGCATATATCATATTGCAAGGAGCATTTGCATACTTTTCTCTGTTTGCATTATCTCCTTTGAACGAGTTTCCGGAGCTGGAATTGTCGTCCCTGTGTCTGGTCAGCATTTGGTGGCATACCTGTGCTGCATCGCGGACGCCTCTCCTTTGCTCTGCTTTCCAGCGGCTCTTTGAGCGAGTGCTGGGTGCCGGCTTTTGTTCTGCAGCTTGTATTTTGCTCTCCTCCGGGGCTTATTGCCAAGACCATTGTTTTTACTGTTTAGATTTTGAAAGGCAAGAGTCTTTGAAGGGGGGAGGGGGCATGGAAGTTGGATTGCTCAGGGAAAATGGAAATTTGGAAAGGAAGACTGATTTGAGATTCTGCACAGGGGTGAGACAGGGATTTGCACCTTCATGCTTGGATATTAACCTGTCTGGCCACTGTCACTGGATCCAGTTGTCGGATTATTGGATTAGAAACTAAGAGCAGGCTAGGGACATTGTTCATGTTCCATTTCAACTGGACTCACAGAGGGCCTGGGGAAGGCAAAGCAGGCGTGGAAGGTCATCTCTCTTTGGTCAGCCAGGACATGAACATCCAAGGAGGAGGGCAAGGTGTAGAATTCCTTTTCAGAGTTAGATTTTTTAAAGCATCTCAATGTATTTCAAGTCGAATTATTCTTCAGGGATCATGGAAAGAAGGGGTCTGCTGCATCCAGCGTGTCCTACCTCATGGAATAGTACCGCCTCCCCTGGGGACTGAATGAGCAGACAAGGGGCATCGCAGTACCCAGCTCTTTTCTCCCAGGGGCATGAATAATGCCCGAGGCAACAGGACTGTTCCAGCAGACCAGAAAGCACTCAGTAATAGATACCATTAAATCCTGAGAGTGGAAAGAAGCAGTCGTTCTTCTTTCTGTCACCCCAAGTCCTGTCCCCACACTGCTCTCAGCAGGTAGCATGAGTTTTAATGTTCCTGTTCATTGGTTTCTGTTTCTCTCCCACGAGGCAGTGAGACTCTTGATGATCCTGGCAGTAGGTGATGTTCTGCATCCTTGGGACCCCGTCTGGTCTCAGGTATCTATTAGGTGCTCTATAAATGACTCTAATGAATGAAGAGCAGCACAAAGTGAATTCCTGAAGGTTCATTCACACTGAATGGTAATGCGTTGACCCATGACTGTAAATGACTGAGAGCAGGCCTCAGATGTAAGGGGGAAGAAGCAAGGGACTCGAAAAGAGAAGGCTGAGGGAAGAGGGAGGCTTGAGAGATGGCTGGCTTATGGAGCTCACAGATTTGGAATCACGTCATGGCTCTTGCTGGTTATGAGGTTTCCCTTCTCTGAACCTCGGTTTTCTGTTCTCTGAAAAGGGGATGATCATTCTGTATCTCATCAAGATGTGAGGAGGGTTAGATGGAATTGCAGTTTTTTAAATTATCCAGCACATGAGCACTCTGGATGGTAGGTTCTTCCCACAGCACCTATTTGGGTTTCTGTGCAACAATGGATTTCCAGCTTTAGTTTTAGTCACAGATCCTTTTCTCAAATAAGGTCTTTTTTGGAAACATTTAGGAAAAACAGATAGGTGAGGCTGCTCTGCCTAGATCTCTGGGTGGCAGGGATGCTGCCTGCCTGGCCCTCATCTTTTCTTGCCACAGGAACCCCTCTGAAAGACGGATCCCCGCAGGTGTCTGTATGAAAGCATACTAGACAGCCAGGGTGCCTCTACGCAGGTGATGATCCTGGCCACGCCCCCAGATGCCCATTGCCACATCCCAGTTCTGCCCGTCACGGGCAGTGGTGGGATTCAAGCCAAGACAAGCAGTGCAGAGTTGGGATTGGAGTTTCAGACTCCATTCTCCAAGAGTGCTGCCTTTTGATTGGTAATGTTCTTAGACATGGAGACGAAAGGGGTTGCTGGCCCTTTAGCGTTTGCTCAATGGTTGTGGCTGTTTGAAATGGTTTCTTGCTGGGCATTTGTATACAGAAGCACTTTACAAATAGAGTTATATATTTAAAAATACTGGTAATACTTTTCACTTATAGGACTTTCATAGTTAGTATTTTTAAGTGAACACCCATGTATTGCTTCCTGAAATCCTCTTTATGTGTTTATTAATTAATTCATGTGATGTCTATTGAGTGCTGTGTACTAAGCATTAAGGCTACAGCATGAGCACAGAGCGGTCTTGTCTGCAGGGAGCTTCCAGTCCAGCACCTATAGGTGCTACTGACTTGAGACAGACAGGAGCTGCCATCAGACCTGTGTTAGGCATGCAGAGAGGTTTTGAGTCTTGGCCACCACAGTCCTGCTGCCAGCCAATTCATGGTCAAGTTGACGAGTCTACAATTTCAATTTTAATGTTTTCCAAATAATTAATTCTATTTGAAAGCAATAAAGTGCAATTGTTTTAATGACATTGAATAATTTATATTTTTTTTACCAATATACATTATCCTTCCCACTGCATTGTACTTGAATGAAATGTTAGTATACTCATAAAAACCAACCTTTTATTTCCCCAATGACAGAAAGTTTATTAGATGTATGAGAGGTACAATTATAACCAGTGAGATGATTGAAAAGTTAATTAATCTGCTTGAGGTGCATAGATGCTTCTAAGAACTTGGAATAAATACAGGCAATCTGAAGTAGCCAAATGCTTTCAATTTTAACTATTTAATAGATAGAACAATGTCACCTTCCAGCAAGCCAGCAATGGGTTTGAAAGGTGGAGGCCAAGGAAGGCTGGCTAATTGCTGAATTTGTAAAAAGTAGTTGGGCTGATCAGGGAGGCAAGTGGAGGCCCTGCCAGGAGCCAGGCTTTGTGCCCAAGAACACAAGGAGGCAAGACTTGGCGGAGCCCCAGTCTTGGGAATACTTAGCAGAGACTCCGAGAGCAGGCTTCTTTGAGAAGGCAGAGGTACCGGAATCAGAAGGAAGAAGATCAAGAAAGGCAAGTTGCCTTTTTCTGGTCAGACCGCCATCTACAGCCTGGAGGGTGGGTGGGGTTGAGAGGAGACGTGGCCTTGATGTGAGTGGGGTCTGCGATGGTGCAGGTGAGGCAGGAGGAGTACTGGGGGCCCAGAGGCTGACACCCCACAGTGGAGGACAGACACATCCTGGGTGGGAGGAGGGTCCTGGTCCCCTGAGGCAGCTCAGGGAGGGAAGCAAGTGCGAGGGGGCTCAGGGCCCTGGGGTTTTACAGTCCTAGAGAAGGCAGAGGTGGGTCCTCTCAGAGGAGCAGGTTTAGGGAGCAAAAGTGCAGAGAGTGTAAGATCCATATGGAGAAAGAGCACCGGGAGTTTCTTCAGTAGCAGAGAGGGCCCAACGGTGTCCAGAGAGTGTATGTGGACTTGTCCTTGTCCCATTGGGCTCTCTTGGTGGTTTATGCCCTCGGGGCGGTTGAACTTGATGGCATTGCAGGGGAGGAAGGCACTGTGGTGCTTCTAGAACATGCCCTGTATTGGGAGGGGAGGTCTGGGGGGCAGGAGTTAAAGCCAGCAGGTTCGTGGAACCCCTGGGAGAGATAGGACTTGAGACATGATGGGGACTTGACTTCAGAGGACAGAGGCCGATTTGAGGACTCCACGAGGCAGTGAGGGTGATGACTGGAGTCAGGGGCCAGTGGCTTAGGGAGCCAGCAGAAGGCCAGAGGACAGACAGCTGGGACCTGGAGGCTGCAGGGCTGCTGCCCCATGCTTGCCCTGCTGGGCAGACCTGTGGGAAGGCTGGACCAGGGCTCAGCAGATGAGGTGAAGAGGCTGCTCATGGACAGTAGGGCTGTAGCAGAAGGAAAAGAGAGGGTGACAAGAGGCTGAGGCAGATGAGCAGCTGGAGGATGTTGGCCCAGGGTGTGGCACCAACAGGGATCTCCCCAAACACCTTCTGTGACTGGGGGTCCCACTTCCACACCTAATGGTGCTCAGCTGCATCTGGTTTTCTGCTCCCCGAGGACCCACCCTGGCCTTTGCTTCTGGGTCATCCCCCAGGGTGGGTCTGGGTCATGGGTCAGCAGCAGCCTGCCATGGTGCAGGGGGAAGGGGCCCCCAAACCAGGCGGGAGCTCAGGAAGCAGGGCTCAGCGGGAGGCTGTCTCTCTCACTCAGTATCTTCCTGGGAGAGGGGGAGTGTTTGCAGACTGTCACCCTGCGTCTCCTCCCTGAACACTGAAATGAACAGTTTGGCACCTGTGGGGGGCTGGGGAGAGGGAAGTTTCCAAACTCCTCTGTAACCTCCTGGAGAACTGTCACTCTGAACAGCAGAGTTTGCCAGGAAATGGATTTTAACGAAAACATCTTCAAGTTCAATGACAAGGTCAGGCACGCAGTCATTTCTTTATCTTATGTTAAATTTCAGCTATGCAGAGATAGTTTCTTGAAATCAAATAGTGCTCTCACAAATGGTGTCCATGGCTCCCATGTGGTACTGACTCAGGAGCGAGCCCTGGGATGATTCCACACATGGACTGGAAGCAATTGCAGAGCTCCTTCCTGGGTGGCAAGGTCACCCTGCTTTACTCAGGGGGCTTTGTGCCTGACTCCCTGGAAGCATCTTTGGAGGGTTTCTGGGCACCCCTGCCTTTTGGCCCCCTGGGAGGGTTGCCGGGTGCCTCTGCCTTTTCTTTCTTCTGTTTCTTGGTGGGGGGGCGGGGGCTCTTGCAGAAGCCTGGTCAGCTGGGCCCTGACCACAGGCCCTGTGTGGCCTCGTTCCCTTTGCTCATTGCACATGGAGTCAGAAGCCTCCTTTCCCTTCCCCAGATGCAGCAAGCATGCTCCTGCCTGGGGCCTTTGTGTGGCTTTGCTGTCTGCCTGAGGACTCAACCCTCCCTGCACCCAGGAGCTTTCCTTGGCCACCTTCTAAAGCCTGCTCCGTGTTGCTCTGAGTCCTCTGGCTCTATCAGGCCACTTGATCTGCGTCTGCATTGGTGCTACTCCTGAGGAACAGGTGACTTGTTTGCCCCCAAATCTCCAGTGCTGGATCAGCGTCCTGTCCAGGGAAGGTCTGCATAACCAGCCCCTGCTGACCCTTCCTCCTCCAGAGTCCAGCCAGCCCAGAGTCTGCCCCCACCCCATGGAGAGGAGGCAGCCATTCCCTGTCAGGAGGCAGCTCTGATCCTTGGCTGTCCACTCTCTGATGAGCAGGGCTCCCCTAGGGTTAGAGCCCAGACTGAGATGGATTCCAGACCTGCCTACCTGTATGTCCTGGGACAGTTTCTGACCTTCCTGTGCCTCAGTGTCTTTTGTAACATAGGATAGTAATAATGCCATTTACTTAGTGTTGTGGGGACTGGGCAAGTGCATTCATGTCATGCAGCTAAGGTCGTCCTTCCTTGGCACGCAGCCAGTACCCTGCCATTGCTGTGATTTTCTCAACTCCCTCCCACTCCAGGAGAGTGCCTTCACACACCAGCATCCTTCTTTCTTCTCTCCAGTCTATTTGAAGTGTGCTCTACCTCTTGGAGTACTCAGAACACATCCTCTGTCCTTAGTGTCCTTAACTAGAAGCTTCCCCCAGCCCCAAGTAGGTGGGTGGCCCAGGAAGTCACCTCACCTTCCTGGGCTGAGAGAGGAGCTGCCTTGCTCTCTGCTTGCTGTGTTGCTGGAGGGGCTGCGGATGGGAGGCCTGAGGCCGTGAGCTGGCACTGCTCCTTACCCAGCAGCTCAGCCTGGAGCCCCTCCCCAGGCAGCCCTAGCCGGGACCACCAGTGTGGCCAGCGCCTCTCGGACACACTTCGGAGACTTCAGAACTGTACCATGTGGACACCGAGAAGTTGAATCTGATGTTGTTTGAAAATATCCTGCCACACAGAATTTTCAAAGAAATCTGCATTTCTTTGAAATATGTTGGTGGATGGGAAATTCCTTTAAATAAAGGCACACTGGCTCTACTCAGGGCTGCTGGGCACATTGCCTGTGTTACCTTCTGTAGTGACCCCAGTAACCTGCCAGGTAGGGCCTTTTTTGACCCCATTGGGTCAAAATTGGATGAGGAAACTGAGGGCTAGAAAGCCTAAGTAGCATATTCTAATCTGCTTTGCCACAGTGAATATGGCAAAGTGAATGGTCCTCTGGTCGCTCCCCGTCCCTACCTCCCAGCTAGTGCTCGGGGTCTGCTCTCCTGTCACAGGCTGATCGAATCGGAGGCCCGTGCTGGGACTGCGTGGACTTCGTCTGAGTGCATCTGAGGCTGGGGCCCTTGAGCAGCAGTCATGGGGCCTGGACCGTGAGACCTTCAGGAGCCCATGAAGCATTTAATTTCTTTTAAAATCAGAAGAAAAGAAATCAACTCTTAGATTGAAGAAAACTTTAGTGTATGAATCTAGTTGTCTTCATGCTGGCGCAGTTATCGAATGTGATTTCTGCAGAGGAAGGGAAGTGCCGCCAGCAGGGTGAGACCCCTCCCCCACGCTGTCAGTGTCCCGATTCCTGGAACCTGTGACTATACAAGTTTGCACAGTCGAGGGCATGAGGTCGGCCAGTGGGGTGGAGGCTGCTGATGGCTGACCTGAGCAGGGACGGGTCCTGGACCATCCAGGTGGGCCCCCGTGTAATCACCAGGCTTTATATACAGAGGGAGGCAGAAGGGAAAGCCAGAGAGACGGCGGCTTGAGAAGGCCTTCCCTGCTGCTGGCTTGGAAGAGGGAGGAAGGGGCGGTGACAGGGAACAGATTCTCCCCAGGGCCTCCAGAACAAATTTGGCTCTGCTGACACCTTGATTTTAGGGCTTCTGACCCCCGGGATTGTGAGAGAATAAATTTGGGCTGTTTAAACCGTAGGTCTGCAGTAGCAGTAGAAAACAACAGTGCCTCCAAATGCAAAGAGCCACCTCAGCCACACAGATGTTGCAAGTCCAGCTCAGCCAAGCCCTGGGCTCTCCCCGCAGACTGCGCCACCGTGGCGCTCTCTGGCCCGGGGCAGTGCCTGCCAGGCAGGGAGCAGGATGGGGGCGTTCAGATGGGCCTCACTCTGGTTCCTTTCCTCCTGGCCCTGCAGGTGACTTTTCCGGATTCAGGTGGGGGTTACATACCTTCTTCTTACTTTCAGCTCTCCGCAGTGGGTCTTAACGCTTTACCATTCATCCAGATTTATTGCAGCCTGGCTCCAAACGTGGCATTTCCCCTCCTGTTTCCCTGGTAGACATTTTTACTGGAGGTAATGGAAAATAGATACTATTTCTAAGTTTATAACATTCCCTCCTGCTGTCTCGAAAAGCCATGGTAACTGGCCCAAAGTGAAAAATCCAATAAATCAGTGAGCTGGTGTTTCACAGCGTCCAGGATTTGGCTGTCCTGGGATGTGGCAGAACCATTTAGCTGTCGGGTGTAGTTCCAGCAGAGAGGGGGGAGCAAGAGTGGGGAGAGACAGACAGACGGATGGACAGGCAGAATGGGTACACTGCGTTCTTGCCTCTGCTTACTGTAGATGAAAGATAGCACTTTCCTTTCACACGTCATCTCCAGAAGCTGCTAAGGGCGGGTCTAGACCTCTTCGGATCAGTCTTCCTCTCCAGTTATAACTTGGCCTTCAGCAAGACTCGAGCTGGCCAGGCTGCTGGAACGCTGCCTCGTGGAGGTGATGGATGGCAGTGGGAGCTGCCAGCTTCCTCCCGGTTCCAACAGCCAGCTGGCCTACAGAGGAGAGAGCCCTGGGACACTCCCTCTTTCTAACTGAAGGGGACTTGGCACTGCTTTGGCTCCTGTGTGAAAGTGGGCGACACCTAGTGCTGGTCACCACCAGGAGCCGAGGGCTGGTGGTGATCTTGTGACAGGCCAAGTACTCCTTATCTGAAATGCTTGGGACCAGAAGTGTTTCGGATTTTGTTTGTTTGCTTTTTGAATATTTGCACGTGCCTCATGAGATGCCTTGGTAATGGGACTCAAGTCTAAACACAGAAGCCATTTGGTACATCTGCACCTTGAGCACATGGCGGGAAGGCAATTTCATACGTTTTTAGAAGCTTATGTTTTGACTGTGACCCATCGTGGGAGCTCAGCTGGGGGGCTTTCCATTTGTGATTTCCATTTGTGATGTCATGTTGGTGCTCAGAGTTTCTGAGTTTGGATTTCCAACTAAGCCTGCTCTATGTGTGCTTGACTGACTTTGCCCATTGGCCGTGTTGGTGACGTGCCAGTGACACTGGCTGGAGCTGATGGTGCTGCTTGCACAGATTTGGGGAGATCCTCTTCCTTGTGAGGCGGGAAGAGAGAGGACTGACCCAGTGAGGCTGTGAAACTCCAGTGTGGTGGCCCTCTGGCGGTGTCTCAGATCTTACCTTGTGTCCCCCCAAAGTTAGCTCTTTGGGATTTAAGCTACTTCTATTGCCCCTGCTAATCCCCCCTCTTGTCACTTTGCATTGGGTAACTTTTGCTGCACAAAAGTTTTGAGTTTTTGCATGGTTGACATCAGTCTCTTGAGGTTCATGTCACACTTAGGAAGGACACTCAGAAGGACTCTCCTTCCCCCACTCAGTGGCCTATGCCCTTGCGAACAATCACTTGACCACATTGGAGTGCATTCCCTCTGGACTCTGCTCTGCTCCCCACATGTGTGTGTCTGGCCCTTCAGCAAACCAGGGGTCTTTTTTTCTTTTCCTTCTCTTTTGTGATGCTGGGGATTGAACCCAGGTACACACGGTCTCCATGACTGAGCTATGTACTGTCTTAAATTGAGTAGACTGATTTCTCCAACTTTATGCCTTTTCAAAATTGTTTTACCTACTCCAGATTCTTTGCCTTTTCATTTTATTCAATTTTAGAATAATCTTGTTTCTATCTGAAAAAAAAAAAAAAAAAGTCCTCCTGGGAGTTTTGGAGGAATTGCATTAACCCTGTATGTCAATTTGGAGAGAATTGACCTCTTTTCTGTGTTACTTCTTCAATCTGAGCACATAGGATACTTTTTCATTTATTTAAATCTTGGGTTTCTTGCTTCAGAGTTTTATCATGTTGAGCACATAAGCCCTGTATGTGCTTTGTTGGATTTACATCTAAGTATTGTGTTTTTTAAAATAAATATTATTATTTACTCTCATTTTATTTTATAGTACTTGCTTCTGTGTTCATATATGACATTAGGATAGAGGATTCTTTCTTTGTTGGGTTGTGGTATTAAATCTACCAGATGAGGGAAGATTCCTTTGTTTTCTATGCTCTGAATCTATGCAGGTGTGAGTTTTCAGGGGGCCGGTGGAAACTCTCTTACAGTGTGGTTTTTTTTTTTTTTTTTTTTTTTTTTTTTACCAGGGATTGACCCGGAGGAGTTTAACCACTGAGCCACATCCCCAGCTCTTTTTTATTTTTATTTAGAGACAGAGTCTCACTAAATTGCTCAGAGCCTCCCTAAGTTGTTGTGGCTGGCTTTGAAAACTTGCAATCCTCCTGCCTCAGCCTTCTAAGCTGCTGGGATTATAGGTGTGCACCACCATAACTTAAAACCATGTAGATTTTCAGTCTCCTCTGTGGTCAGCTTTGACAGATTCTATTGTCCTAGTAAATTTTTAAGTGTTTTCTTGATTTAACAAGATTGTTTCTTCGAGATTCTTTATATTTTTTCTCATCAGCAATTACTTTGTCTGATTATTTCAATTTCAGGTATTTGTGCTTTTTCCTTTATTATTTTTATTTTAGTTATTTTGCTTCTCCATTTTTTCTTCATTGGTTGACTTAATGGTTTATCTGTTGTATCATTTTTTCCTCTTTTTTAAAGCACAAATGTTTCTTGAAATTATTTACTTTGCTTTTTTTGTTCTTAATTTCATTAAATTATTTTTTAAAAAATTAATTCCCTTCTTTTGCATTAAGCTTATTTACTTGTTCTGGTAGCTTCCTGCGTTGAGTGTGTGATTCACTTGCTGTTCTCTCCCCTTCCGCATGGACGTGTGTGAAGTACTGAGATTGCCGAGCCCTGCTTTAGTCCACCCCACTGGTTCTCATGAACCAGTGATTTCTAAATGTTCCTTAATTTTAATTTTGATTTTCTCTTTAGTCAAAGATCAAAAAAAAAGATCGAGAGTTTGCTCTGCATTTCCTGGGCAGGAGGTTTGGGAATTTTTAATTGTGTACATTCCTCATTGTCTCAGACAGAGGATGTTATGTCTCTTTTCTACTTTCTCAATGTTTTGGAAGTTTTTTCTGTGGTATAAAGCAGGGACAGTTTTTGCAACTGCCTCAAGAGTGCTTGAAAGGAAAGACTATTTTTGTTTTCAGATCACAAAACTTTCTGTGTAATAATTGATTCACCTCATATGCTGCTTTGTCTCCTCCACGTGAATACCCCTGGCGGCCTGGGGGGCCACTTTCCCCTGTTCTCCCTGTGACTTTCCGTTGACGTTGGCTCTGTGCTTCAGTGCTCGGTGGCCATGACCCTCAGCCTGGTGAGCTCTGTCTTTGGATCACATAGCCGCCTTCTGTGGCTGGCCTGATGCTTTATTTATTTATTTATTTTTCTGGATTCAACCTTCGGAGTTTCTGATGCCTCCTTGGCCTTCTCTCCTCTCACCTTTGCTGAACCCATACCCTGCTTCACCTTCTCTAAATCGCTCTGTGTATTCTTGTGCAGAATAGTAGGATTGTGTTTGCTCTGATAATTAAGGTTACAATTTCCTTGTATGTCTCTAATTTTGTAGCCATGAAGTTACGACTCCAGCTTTGCATAATACCTCTGCTACAATATTTCTTCAGATACTTTTAACCCCCTGTGAATAGTGGTTAAACTGCTGTCATTCTTCATACCCTCTCCCCTCCCCCCATTTTAGCTGATGAATGACCTTTCTTGCCGTTCACCTTCACGTCGTTAAATGTTCTTCTGTCTGCATTACTTAATTTATCAGCTTTAATGTCTCTGAGCTGCCCTTCCCTTCTCCCACTGTTAATAGTGTGTTAATAACAATCAAGACACGTGGGTTTGGGGCCTCATCCACCTCTGACTGAATTAGGAACTTCTCTTAAACTTTCTGTGCTCGGTGTCATTATCTTGCAGAGGAGATAATAATAATAGCAATCTTGCCAGGTGGCATCTTCTCTGTCCCTGGAGAGGCACAAGAATTGAGTGGGGAAGGCTTCTGAGAAACTCCATGTGATTACTTGATTTCAATTTCCTGATCTGTGAAGTGGGAGCAACCACAGTGTGGGCCTCGTAGTGGTATTTACATGGAACAAAGCAAGGGAAGGAGTTAGATCTCTGCTGCATAGCCAGCGTCCAGGAGGGGTCGGGTTTGCACTCTGGTGGTCCTGATTACTGGAAATCCGTGAAGCGGGTGGTGCAAGTGACAACCCCTGAGGATGTTCAGGTCAGATGCTGCTGAAGAGAGGAGGGAAACCTGCGAGCCTTTCTCCTCCAGAGAAAGCCACCTGCACAGTGATACGCCAGTGTGCAAACCTCACGCCATGCGCTGAAGGTCAGGGAGCTTATTTGGACAGACCTCACAAAACCCAAGCAATGTGGCGCTGGAACACCACTAAACCCAACAAGAATCCTCGTGCAAATACCCACGTGGCTAGCGAGGTGCCCCACCTCTCTGCAAGCACAAATAGGACCCCACTTCCCACCAAGATGAGGGTAGTTCCAAAGAGTTGAGCTGCTGCCTTATGCTTCTGGGGACAAGGACAGATGGCTAGGTCCTCATAAGCAGGGGTGGAGGGGCAGCTGCTAACTTGGTGAAGTGCTGTGATGGCAGAGGTGAGGCCTGTTGGTTTCTTACCTTGTTTCTGTTTCTTTTGCACGAACATGTAAATAACTATGCAGTGAGCACTTCCGAGAGGAGCGTTTGGTCAAACTGAGTGGAGAGGAAGAAGGCAGAGAGGATGGGAGTCAGGTACTTCCTCCGAGGCCTGCTTTATATGACCCAGTCAGCCCGTCTCTGGTTTGGCTGCTGGAACTTGGTGGTACAGAGATTAGCACGTGGGGAAGCCCTCGTGTGCGAGCCAAGACGGCTTTGGCGCTTTGCTGGCCTCGTTTCTCTCTCTCTCTCTCCTCTCTGTGGAGTGTGTACACACTGGGCCTGTGGACAGAGCTGTGGTGTGAGAGGCCTGCACAACATGTGGCCAGTGGCATCCCAGTGTTCTGAAGTCCATTCCAAGTCATCAAATCACAGAGGTCATCAAGGTCCTAGAGGATGAAAACTTTCCCCTCATAATCCTATACCCCAAACTTCTGTTCTTAGAATTTCTGGTTCATGTTCAGCCATCACATGGGAAATTTCCAAACCATGTCTGCTAATTTTGATTTGAAGGAAAAGGAGACTCAGCTAGGAGAAGACCCGCTTCCTCTAGGTGCCCGTTTTGCATTGGCCGGGCTCCTCTCTCTGGTGCTGGAAAAACGGCTGTCAGTTGAATGCCTGAGTCCTTGCTTCCTGCCATGCAGGGCTGGAAGAGGCTGGAAGATGGTGCGTTTCATGACAGAATGGTCATGATGAAAGCAGCTAGCCTGTCCTGAGCTACTGTCATGGCGAGTGCTGGTACCTGTTCCTCCCAACACCTCTGGAAGTTAGGGTCTGTCAGCTTGGCACAAGGAGCCTAGAGTGGCATGGTTAGTATGGGTCGGGGCATATCTTTGAGCCCCATGCTGCTGGCCTTGCAGGTCCTTCACCTTCGCAGGAGCTGTCCATGGCAGGTGTACCAGCGTCCTCTCAGCTCTCCAGCAGGGCCAAGGGCAGGCAGCTCTCATGGTGTGCATTTTGCTCAGTTGATTCCATCTTTCATGCCTGTTCAAAAGCTTCCTGTTTCTACCAAGATCTCTCTAGCGTAGAATTTTCATATGGTGCTAGCTTCAATCTAGGTTGAAGGAGCAACGGAGCCTGTGAGATTCCCAGCATTTTTGCTAGTAAATTCCATGCTGAGTTTCACAGAAGCCTTTGTTTGTATTCTTTTAAAATACCCTTCTGTTCTCTAGTTTTTCTTTAAAGTCCATCTAAAAAATAACATTCCTGCAGCCAGCCCAGCGGCCACTGGCAGGCTTCAGAACGCAGGGCACCCAGCAGGGGCCAGAGGCCACGTGCTTTCCGACTGTTCTCATAAAATTCCACTGACCTTCTCTCGAGTATCATAGTAAAATGTGAACTCGTGAAAGGAAAAAAGAAATTCTGCTTTTTAGTCCTGTTTTGAATTTGTAACACCTATGAATTGGCCTCAATTCTTGCATGTGTTGGAAGAAAAAGGGCCTGAAATGAGTGGAGGAAATGAAAAAAGTGTCAGAGGAGTGAAGCGGAAATGAGAAAAATGTGGGTTTATGTTTTAATTAGAAATTGTTTTGCAGTTTAAAAAGCCCAATATCACTAATGACAAGTACAAATTGCTATTCATATCTCATGCCCCTCGGTCCCATTTCCTGGTCTCTGGGGCGGCTGCTACAAACCCTTAAGCTAGTTCTTCTGTTTTATTTTTCTTAATCCCCACATTTCTCAATAAAATGCTCTCAGTGCTCTTTCTTAATCTTTTAAATTACTTATCTGCTGACATTCTGCTATGAAAAGTGAGAATCGAAGTCTCTTATGGACCTGTATCCAGCACCTCCTCATTCATTCTCTCTCTCTCTCTTTCTCTTTCTCTCTCTCTCTCTCTCTCTCTCTCTCTCTCTCATCCCATCCTTCCAAAGGAGCTATATTAAAACTTTGTGAAATCAGCACTTGATTCTTACATCATGGTCATAGTTGAGCTGTTATTTATAGGCAGGTCACATGTTCTACTATAACTCATTTTTTTTTTCGAGATAGCTTTTTTTCTGTTACTGGAGGTAATAACTTTTTTAATGGATTTCTTGGTTCCTGTCACTCATTCATTCCAAAGTTTTCTGATAGACCTGAGAGTCTCCTCTGGTGTAGGAGGAGCCACTTGCAGGTGGCTGACCTCATACCAGCCATCACTTCACCCTTGCAGTCCCTCCTGGGGCCTCCTTCCCCTGCTGGCCTCTGAACTTGGGTGATTCCTGGGGCAGCCATGTGGCTCTTGACCTTCCCCCTTCCCTGGGATATCTCTCCCACTTTCTTGAGTTACACTCCGTGTTTCTTAGGTCTCTCATCTCTCTGTGCTCCCCCTTATTTTGGTTCTATGAATCTTCTGGAAATAGAGTGTTGGAGGTAACATTTTGGGTTCCTTGAGTGAAAAGGTGATTTTGTTGGTCTCGTCCTTGATTGGTAGTTTGAAAACAATTTCCCCAAGAATTTTTAGCAGCTTCACTGAAATATAATTCTCTACCATACAGTCACCCATTAAAGGGCATGATTTAATGGTTCTTAGCGTATTCACAAGATTGTGCAATCATCACATGATCAATTTCAGAACATTTTCATTATGCCAGAAAGAAACCCTATTACCTCTCAAAGTCAAAGCATTTTTCCATTGCTCCTTTATCTTTGGTGTTAAGGATGTAGTTGTCCAAGGATGTCATACTAAGAAGCTTTGAATTATTCTTCCTCTATGAAGTTTTTAGGATTATTTTTCTATTCCTTGTGCTAAAACCCACACAATATTGTGCTTCATTATCACTGCACTTGATGTGACCTTGAAATACAGGAACTCATACTTTTCAGGTCTAGGAAATTCTATTTATATCATGTTATTGTTCTTAGTATTAATCTCCGCTTCATTTCTCCTGTCTTTTTTGGAATTATTATTATTTACTTATTAAATGTCATTAGTTTTTTTTTTCTTCTTGGCTTAAAATGAAACCAATCCTCACCTAGTCACTCCTGCTTGCTCTTCATGTCTCAGCTCAAAAACTGCCTCCCCAGGAGCTCCTTCTCCAACCGGCCCTGGATAAAGTCTGCCCTGTCCCCATTTACAAGCCTTGTGGAATTCTCCTTTGAACAATTTCACAATGGCAGTTCAATACTTAATTGCATGATTAATTATGCAATCTCTGCCTTCCCCACTAGCCTGTAAACTCCCTGTGCCCAGGGTCACTGCCCAGTGCTGGCCCACTCCCTGTCCCTGGTTTTGACAAGTATTGGTCATGAGTTGTTTTAGTCAGCTTTTTCACAGCTGTGACTAAAAGATGCGAACACCACAATTGTAGAGGAGGAAAAGTTTATTTGGGGACTCATGGTTTCAGAGGTCTCAGTCCATAGACAGCAGGCTCCATTCCTCAGGACTGCAAGTGAAGGTGAACATCAGAGTGGAAGAGTTGGCAGAGGGAGGCAGCTCACATGATGATCAGGATACAGATAGAGAGACTTCACCTGCTAGATACAAAGCCACGCCCCCAATGCCTCACCTCCTCCAGCCACACCCCACCTGCCTTCAATTACCACTCAATCCCATCAGGTGATTAATTCACAGATTGAATTAAGGCTCTCACGACACAATTATTTCTCCTCCAAACCTTGCATTGTCTCACACATGAACTTTTGGGGGACACCTTACATCCAACCATAACATGAGTCAGTCTGGTGGCTTCTAGGGTAATATGAGCCAGGTCTGAGCTGCACGCTGTTTACAAAGACAAGCTTTGGTAAGAGAGGAACAGGTTTGCCTTGTGCAGGGGCCTCCAAACATTGGAAAATATATTGTTTTCAAATATTTTGGGAGAACCAGTTTCTGCTCCCTGAACAACTGTTCATGGCATGTGTCTGCCAGGTAACTGAGCCACATGCTGAAAAACTGGTCTTGTTGCCATCTTCCCTGGTCACACACCTAGTTCTGTGTCCTTCCTGTTCTTTTAGGCAAATCAATGGAGCGTGTTGAAGAAAACTGTATTATCTGATATCCACTCTGGTATTTAAAGTGTCATAGCCTCTGACAATGCTGTGCCTTAGTTTCCATGCTGATAAATTGCAGGTGACCTTACTCTTTCCTCAAAATAGTTTTGAGCAAACCCAGTGGAGAATACCTGTCTTGTTATTTGAAGGGTTTAGAATGGGGTTTCTCCACCTCAGCACTGTTGGCACTTTGGGGTGGGTAATTCTTTGCTATTCGTAGGAACTGTTCCTATGAATTTGGGGGTGTTCAACAGCATCCTTAGCTCTGTTCAGGAGCTGCTCCCCACCCAGTGGTGGCACCCTCCCCAGCCCCACAGCTGTAGCAATTAGAAATGGCCCCAGACACTGCAAATGTCCCCTGGGTGCAGGAACACCCTCATTGGAGGACCATCACTGTGCATGCAGATGTGGCATCTCTTCCCAAAGGACTCACAGCCCAGGGCATTCCCCAGGGCCGTGGCTGCACCTGCATGATTGCTAAGTTCCCAGAGAAGCCCAGGGAGCCCGGGCTGGAACAGGAAGAGTCTCCAGGGGTCTGCAGTGGCTGACACTATGTCCTGTCAGTTCTGCCAGTTGGGCTGACTCTGGGAAAGAGTGGTCCACCTCTTCCAGGAACACAGCTTCTGCCCCTGTAGAAGGGGCCAGATGTCTTGAGAAATACCAAGGAATTTTAATTACAATAAGTGGGTTATGAAGTCAGTCATGAGTTGTCAGATGGGATGGAATTTTCTTTGTTTCATTGAACTCTAGTGATACTTAGAAGAGAGCCTGGTGGTGGTTGGGGGTAGAGTGATCTTCTTTTCTTTGGCTGTGGTTTTCTGGCTAAGACCTTAAATTCCCATTTATGGACTGGAATTGGGGAACTGGCATATTGTCCTGTTGTGACTGGGCTGGAAGGACAGGTCTGGACCCTCATGCCTGGGGAGAGAAGGGGTTCTGGAGGGTCCAAGGGTGAAGCCAGAATCATAGTGAGGGTCCCAAGGTGGAAGACATCCTCCCACAAGACTCGCCCATCCCAATCCCCAGAATCTGTGATAGGTGACCTTACATGGCAAGAGGGACTTTGCCAGTGTGATTAAGTGAAGGACCCCAGGGGGAAAGAGAAGGAATGTGTTTACCCCATCTAAACACACCTGCTGGGGATGCTCCTCAAGACGACCGTGGCTCGATCTTAGATAAAGCAGGGTCGCGCCTGTGGAAGCACATTGTAACTGACATGCTGTTTGAATTATTAGAAATTAAGAATAGTCACTCTTTCAAGGAAAGAAGAGGGTATTTGAGAAAAGACAAAGGCAGAGGCTAGGTCTCACCTACCGCGTTCCTGAGCCCCAGAGCTGAGGCAGGAGTCCTGCATCTCACCCCAGCTACCCCGCTGCCCGTGGTGGGGCAGGGTGCTCATGCTGATCTGCCTGCATGCTGCACCCAGTTTTGCTGAAAGTCAGTAGGTATGGGGAGGGATTTGAGGAGCAGACAACTGGTTCTTGGCTCTTCTCAGATGTCCCCATTACCGTGGTAGCAAACTCCGTTTCCTAAGGCCCACGCTTTCCTCGAGTCTCAGTGGCTCTGATTCTTGCCTGCTTCCAGTGGCACTGCCTAGACCAGAGCCTGTCCCCTATGGTAAGCGCATTTCTGAGGCCACAGGATGTAGCCAGCCTGCTCCCGTCTCTAGCCTTGGCTGTGTTGCTGTGAACTGCAGCTGGCAATGGCGTGGCTGCTTTGTTTCTGCACGGCCTCCTGACGGGTTCCTAAGTGGTCTCACTCAGGCTTGCCCACCTGAGGATCCCTGACCCTTTGGGTACAGCTCAGGAGCAGGAGGTCTTCCTTGTCTAAAAGTTACAAAGCCCATCTTGAAATACCCTGGGGTATCAGCAGGCCTCAGGGCGGGAAGAGAGGTGGGCTCAGACTCTCTGGGTGTAACTGGGTCCCAGCCTCCAGGTCCTCTGAACATCTCCTCTCTGTAGAGTGGCCTCTGCATCTGCAGCCACAGGACGAGGAATGGAACTGCCTGTAGCACCCAAGGGCTGCGGCTCCGACATAGCCACCTTTTGCTCTCAAATCCAGAATCCCAGGGAAGCATGTCTTGGCCCCGTTTGGGTCAGGTGTCAATGTTGGCCAGTCGACTGGATTGTCCTGGTTTCTATCAGGTGCCCACCTTCTGGCAAGGTCCAAGGTCATGCTCTGTGGAACAGATGCTTCAAATGTGACCATGTAGAAGGATCAAAGTGTAACTACAGGGCTGAACACCCACACGGTGTCCCATACAGATACAATCAGAGTGATTCTATATGCAAGGCTAATACCATTTTTCTGCACACCTTCAGATATTTGAGGCTCTCCTTTCTGTTTACTGAAGACAATGATATTACCAAACCAGAAAAATTAGAACTTAGAAAAATTCATTAAGATCCAAAGTCCATTTTTACCTGGGTTCCATTTGCTACGTTTGGTAACTGTTTTTGTGACAGTGCCTCAGCCCCAGATTGTGTTTGCAGAAAAGGAGATGATTTGCAAATGACTGAGAAGTGCTGATTATAGGTGTTAAGCCTGAGCACTTTTGATGAGAACAGCCCCTGTTCATGGAGTGTGGCTCAGACAGCTTGCTTGCGTAGCCCTGGAACGCGAGATAGGTCTGGGGCACTGAAACCTTCACCTAGAACCAAGGGACAAGAGAAGTCTGATGAAGACCAAAGGAGAGACCAGAACATACAGGCAGAGGAGCGGAAGTGTCCCAGCCTTTCCTCCCTCCACAGTTAGCAACCGCAGCCCTAATGAGGAGCTCGGCTCGTCTCTCTGGGTTGAAGTAGGACCAGGTAGGCAGAGGCATTTTGAAGACTAAAGTGCCATCTGAATTAGTACTAGGAAATGTGAGTGTAAGTGTTCTTTCAAGGAGAGAAAAGTTATATATAAGAAGTTATATAAGATTTATTTATTTTTCTTAAAGTCTGTCTTTAAGCCATGAACGTGGCATCTCCACTCGACAGTTCACAAGAGAGAACTGTGGTACCTTCCTGTGTGTCACCTATTGTGCATTCAGATACGTGTTTTCTCTTTCTCATTCTGTAATATTTGATGGATACAGAAGAATGGGTGTAATCTCCGTGTGAAGCATTAAGCATCACAATGAAGTCAGCACCACGAGCCCACCAGAGCTGCGGAGGCCGCGCGGGTGCAGGAGAGGCCACACTAGGAATTTCTCTCTTCCTGGGCTGGATGAGGCTTCTCTTGATGCTGGGCAGCATCTAAGAGCTATGGCTCCCAGGCAGCCCTGCCCTTGTGGCCCCTGTGTGCCATGTCACCAAGCCGTGATGTGCAGTGGGCTCAAACCTGTATGTGAGGCACTTATAACTTACCATGGGTTTGTGGGGACATCACCCCATCATGAGTAGAGGAGTGTCTACCCTGTATGCAACTTTGATAAAGGAAATTAAAAATATGTATGCAGTACTTATTTTTATTCAGTGTTAAAATCTGAAGTTGTTTGGGATCTGAATTAGTTGCTATTTGCTCCTCCTGCTGCTTTCTTCTCACAGGGAATGTTTTCCTGTATGTTTCGTGGTGTTGTAAGATTGCCAGCTCTTCCTCGACCTCAGCCTTGTGGGTGCTTCTCCTGTTCTAAGTCTGTTTTTGCCCCGTGGAGGGTTCTGGGAACAGTTTCAAGGCCAGCTTTCCTGGCTTTATGTCTGGATCCCCATAGGCCACACCCCCTGCAGCTCCCTTTGCACATTGCTTGCTGTCCTTTTCCTTGGCTCCTAACTGTCCCTGCACACCCTTGATGGAGACTTCCTCCCCGCCATGGTTGGAACGTGTGCTTGCTTTGGTGGAACCCAGGTGCGGCTGTGCCGTGGTGGAGACTCCCGTGAGCCCTCGGGTGCTGTCTTGTGGGTGGTGGGCACACTGCTTTCATGGGCACCAGATCTGCACCGCAGCCGCGTCTCAAGGAGTTCCCGCTTCTTCTTCGGGGCCCACTCCTCTGTTTCCCTGATTTTGAGGGAGGCTGGCACACAGGGAGTTTGGTCTTGTTTTCACCTGTCTTAAGCGAGGGAGCTGGCTGCAGCCAAAGGAGCGTCTGCTGCCCCCGCTGCTCTCCAGGGGCCTCTGACACCGGCTTCTTTGCCTGGACTGTGGGGCTTTGAGTCACAGCCTGCAGTGGCTGAGGATTGAATGTCAAGTGGCTTTGCGAGGTGGAATAACCACTCCGAGGGAAATGGAAAGAAAACCACAGAAGTGCTATGAATTTCAAGCCCTCCCTAAGGATTAGGAGACCAAAAAGCAGGGACACTGTGGCTCTGTGTCCAGGACTGGCTCTCTGACAACAATGAATGTGCCCTGACAAAGGAGTAAGATACGCAGCGTCCTCGTCAGAGAGGGTGAGTGCTGGGAGCCCCTGGGGCGCCTCACCACGCACGGAGGCACACTCTGGACATGTCCAGTCTGCGGTGGCCGTAGGGCTGGGAGCAGGCTTCACAGTCCCCTTGGCTTTAGCCTTTCCACGTGGAAGGCACGGTCAGTCTCACTGGCGGGCACGAGTCTCTTCTCTCACCTGTATTGTCAACCTGTTAATATTAATTAAGACAATTCATTCCTAATTTCTTTATGGCTCTGACAAATCCTCCCACTACTAGGGCGTGAGGGTTAAGCTTCAGACCCACTCCCTGGGAGCCCCTGGTTGTGCACCTGTCCAGCTGTCATCCGAGGGCCTGCCTGGCGATCAGCAGTGTGCTGAGTAGGGGGAGTGCCTCTCGCTAACAGCTCCTCTCGAGGGGGAGCAGACTGTGCATCTGCACTGAGCTCAGGCCCCAGTGCTTGGGTTCATCTTCATTCACTGAACAAGAAGCTAAAGGGCTTGTCTTTTTTGTATAGTTGGAGCTCAGAAGCCACGTGACTCACACAGGGCGGTGAGTGGGAGGACTGGGATTCAGGTTAGGGCTTCTTGTCCTCAGAACCTGAGGTCTGAACCTTTTACTGTAACATCTCTTACTTTAAAAATGAACACACAGTCTCCTGGTAGCGATTATTTTCAGAAGACCAGGTGGCTTGTCAAGTTCATAGAGTTAGTAAAGAATAAGACTGAACTAGAGCTAAAATGGTTGGAATTCGTTTCTCTGGTCATATTCTTATAGTGCATTTACTCAATGCCAGTAGTTTTTAAAGGTGGGCATGTGTGGTCTTGTCCAATGGTGAAATATTGAAATCTCTCC
Source organism: Glaucomys volans (assembly GCA_020662805.1). NCBI lineage: Eukaryota > Metazoa > Chordata > Mammalia > Rodentia > Sciuridae > Glaucomys > Glaucomys volans. The sequence continues at coordinate 721,873 of JAJEJO010002331.1, forward strand.
TTCCTTCACAGGACGGAGGCAGAGATGTCCATTATGACCATTCTTTTCAGCATTCAACTGGAAGTCTTAGCAAGTATCCTAAGCAGGAAAAGAAATTGAAGACCTAATGATTGGAAATAAACAGAACTGCCATTGCTTTTGGATGACATAATCACACCCATAAAACATCCAAAGGGATCTGCAAACTATTAGAATTAATGAGTTAGCAAAAAAGCTGGATGAAAAAGCCTTTATATATCTACACACTAGCAACAAACAAATTGAAAATAAAATTTAAAGTAATATCATCTTTAAAATCATTGAAAAATCAACAACTTAAGAGTAAATACAGTAAATCTGGCAATTGATGTAAATAAAGAGATGGATGTACCATGTTTATGGATTGGAAGAGTTAATATTGAAAAGATGTAAAGATACAAAAAACTCATTTCTCGGGCTGCGATTGTGGCTCAGCGGTGGAGCGCTTGCCTCACGAGATGTGTAAGGCACTGGGTTCGATCCTCAGCACCACATAAATAAAATAAAATAAAATAAAGGTATTGTGTCCATCTACAACTAAAAAAATATAATAAGAAAAAAACTCATTTCTATACTCAGTGTCATGTCATTCCAATTAAAATTCCAGAAATTTGTTCTGGAAATTAACATGCTGATTCTAAAATTTATATTGGAGGGCCAAAGATAGGCAACCAAAGTGGGAAGACATACACTGCAAGATATTAAAGTATGTTATAAATCTGTAGAAATTGAGGGAAGGCAGGTTTTGGATAAGGTAGGGAATAGACCAAAAGAGCAGGATGGAGGGTCTGGAAACATACCCACACGTGAATGGTCCTTGTTTTATGACAACAGTGTCCCAGAGGCACAGCAGTAAAATCAGCATGGACAGAACCTGAGTTGCCTGGAAGCCCATATGGAGAATAGTGCATCTTAACCCCTACCTCACACCCTATGATAGCAACTTCACATGGGCTACAGAAGTGAAGGTGAAGCAATGAAGCTTTCAACAGAAAACATAAGCAAACATCTTATGATAGGAGTAGGCAGAAATTTATTGAAAAGGGCACATATGCTAAAAATAATGAAGAATAATGGTTCATTGACTGATATGAAGAAAACTTTTTTTTATCAAATGGTACCAAAAAGGTGAATGAAAAGGAAGAAACTGGAGACAATACTTTCAGTGCATATCTTTAATAAAAAAATCTCACATCTAGAATTTATAAAGAACTCTTGAAAACCTGTACAGAAAAGGTGGGCAACTTTACTGGAAAAGGGGGAAACCTAAGCACCCCACAGAAGTTACTCAAATGCCAAGGGACCTACTAAATGTTGGGCTTCATTAGTTGCCAGGTAGTTCATTTAAAAGTTCCAAAGAGAGAGCAGGATGCACCCACCGGAATGACAGAGATGAAGAGGAAAGATAGTGCCAAGTGTTGGCAAGAACCTGGAGCAGCAGAACTCTCACATATTGGGGCCTGAGTGCAAATAGTTCCCATTAATTTGGAAATCTACTACAGCTGAACATATATATGTAAATAGACATCTATCCTATGACTAAGTGACCCAGACATTGTTCTCCCAATTATACACCAACAGAATTTTGAATAAATTTGCCAAAAGACACAGGCAAAAATATTCACAGGAACACTGCTCTTTATAGTTCAAACCAAAAATGATGCAGACGCTCATTGGCAATAAAATGGGCAGATGAATTGGGGTGTCTGCTCAGAGAGGATACTAAAAAGCACTGGGAATGAAAAGAAAAACATGGCAATAGGTACTACTGCGGACTGTGGGAGGCGGCAGGCTGGGTGTGGCTTGGCCCAGGCACTTGCCTGGTGAGCATGAGCCTGGGTTGTCCCCCAACAGTGCATGATGTTGCTGATTAGACAGAGTGTGAGGCAAAGTGAGCAAGGACCTCATGGATGTGGGGCAGGAAGACCCCTCTCTGGTTGTGTTTGCCTCAGCTGGGGTTCCTAGTTTAGAAAGGAGGGGCAGTTTTATAGAGGAAATGGGGAGCACTGAGTTAGCCATGCAACTTCAGGAGGCAGAGGAGACTTTCTAATTGACACCCAGGTCCTTTGGGCCATGCTGCTTGGTGGACTTCAGGGGTTGGGGGAACTCCCTACTGCCAGTAGAGAAGTTCTGCTCCCACCAAATGGCCTACAAAGCCCACCAGGTCTGGCCCTGCCTCCTGCCCCTCACCAGGTGCTTGGCTTCCTTTGTGGCCTCCAGAGCACCATGGTCTCTCCTTCCTCCATCTGTGAGCTGCTTGGACTTCAGTGGGGATAAAGGACACTATCAGACAATGCCAGATAGGAGTTTAAAATTATAAACTCAAACTATGAAAGAAAACAACAGACAATAGAAAATTGGCTATATTGTAGGAAGGACAGGCTTTTTAATAAAGTTTGATATCAACAATTCAGAGGCAGATGGGAGGAGGAGTTGAGAGAGATGAAGCAGTATATGCAAAGGCCCTGAGGCAGCAGTATTGGAAGTTGAAGGAGAAAACAGAAAACGAGGTAAGCTAGAGCCTTGTAGAGCGTGGTAAAGATTTTGGTCTTCATAATAAAATAAGGATATACCTGCTGTTAGAATGCCTAATGCTTAAAGTAAAAGGTATTTTAAGCAGGAGGTGACATGGTATCTCACTAGAAAAGTAAGCCTCTGGTTCTGGGATACACTGGGGAGCCGTTTAGATTCCAGGAGACCATCTGGAGGCCACTGTAATAGCCTTAGCCCAAGATAATGGACTGGATTGGTGACAATGGAGGTGGGACAGAGTTGTGAGCCTTCTGCAGAGGTGCGGGGGAAGAGCTGACCAAACGTGACGGCTGAATATAGGGGACAGGGCAGAATGCCAAGGATGGTGCCGGCCCCTGACCTGCGGGCAGGACCTGCTGGAGCACCATGCTGGGCACGCGGTGGCAGAAGGGTGCAGTTGGTTTGGGAGGGTCAGCTCTGAGGTGTCACCAGATAGGAGGATGTGACGTCACTGTGCAGTTCAGACCAGAGGTCTGAGGAGCTCCCTGTGATTATGGTTCAGGCCTACCTGGCAGATTGGTTCATGTGTGTATTTTTTAAGTTTGAGAAATTGTTTCTTGGCTTTCATTTCCTTTGTTCCTTCTCTCTTGTTTCCTTCGGGGAATTTATGTTAATTTTTCTTCCTACCTTCCTCTAACATTTTGCGTGTCTCTTTTTCTTGAGGATTTCCTCCATTTGCCTCCTCTCCCTGGGTGGGCTGCGCCCCACCTCTGCCGCCTGCCTCCCAGACACCAGACCCCATGGACCGTATCTGCTGACATAGCCAGAGAGGAACTGCAGCCGCCATCGTTTGGGAATCATGTGAATGGGGGCAGCAGGTTGCTATTTGGGACGAGGGTGACCTTCCAGGCAAAGGCACAGCCCCTGCCTCAGTGCTTTTCAATGGGCACATTTGCTGCGCCAGCTGCGTCGTGGTCTCGAGCCCGGGGCTCGCAGGGGGATCCTGCTGCTTGGCACGTTCTGGCTGCTCAAAGGTATCTGGACGCAGCTGGTGGGGGGAGCCGGCAAGAGGGGAGAAGGTGACAGAGGCAGGCGTGTTTCCAAGCATGTGTGGAAGCCCTGGAGAACCTTGAGGCCATGCCAGTCAATTGCACTAGAAGGAATGAGACAGCTGCTGTTTCTGAATAGACTCGCGGACACTCCTGCTCAGACTGGAAGCTCAGAACCTTCTTGGGATACTCTGGACCCCGAGACCGAGGGGATTTCAAGCAGTCCAGCAGGCAGAGTTTTCTAGGAAACTAGGGAATGGGAGCTTAGTGCCAGTATTTAAGAAATGAGGAAGGTGAGCACAGAGGGAGGCTTTCTAGACTGCTCGAGTTAATATCATGAAAACTGAGGTGGGGAAATGTCCTCTCCACCTGCAACTTCTTGCGCTCTTTCTGCCGAGTCCCTCACATTGAGGTTTGCTCTGGGAAGTCAGATGACGGCTGCTTTATCGCCAGTGAGGTCAGGACAGCAGGACTTGGTGACAGGGGCCTGGCTTTGGGTCTGGCTGCCCCTGGATCCTTGCTGGGGCAGGGACCGCCTGTGTGGCCAGGATAGCCAGGGAGACACCCAGTGTCCCTCAGAGACCCAAGCTGGTAGGTTTGCAGTTGGCGGGATCTGATTTGTTACATTCCCAAATCAGTTTCCTGAATGAAATTTCTAGAACAATTTGTGGCCTGTACTGAGACTTTTCCCAAACTCCTCCTGTGTGTGATGTCACTGTTAAATGCGCTATTATGTGAGTGATGATTGCTCAGTGCTGCCTGGGGCTGGGAGTGGTCCCACGGTAGAGGGTATTAAACTACTCCTTGCTCCCCGAATCCTTTAAGGTAGGTACTTCCATGATCCCCTCCTAGGGGTGAATAGCCAGGGCACAGATGGGTCAGTTGCCTGGCGGAGGTCTCACAGTCCGTGTAATGGAGCCAGGGTTTGGCCTGGGTTGGAAAGAGTATATCTACGGTCTTATTTCTGCAACCCCCCCATGGAAGAGGTAAGCAAGCATTTTAGAGTGTGTAGTTCCAATGATGTTTTCTTTTCTCTAGGAGTGACTGGGTGACATCCTATAAGGTCATGGTGAGCAATGACAGCCATACATGGGTCACCGTCAAGAACGCATCTGGAGACGTGGTGAGTCTCTTCTTTGCTCTTCCCACGCCCTTGGCGCTGGCTGTGTGGGGCCTGCAGAGAGATGTGACATGCCCCCAGCCCCCTGGAACTTGCCATTTCTGGGTCAACTCCCCCCAGTCCTGATAGTGCGGTGAACAGTGACCCCCTTTCATGCCCCAAAGCTCAGCACCAAGTGGCCCAGCTCTGGGGCAATGTGGAATCCTGCCTTGGCTCCTGGCACAGGGCTCAGAACACACTCCCAGGCCAGCCCTGGAGAGAAGGCACGGAGGGCATGCTGGGCCCCACACAGCATTCAGTTATGAGTTTCCTGATTTCTTCTGATGACCTTGATCTTTAGCTCCATGATTTCTTCCAGCCTGGGTTTCTGACCCTATTGCAGTCACACTGAGACCTCACGGGCGATTCCCAGCATGATGCCCATCATCTCACAGGACCACTGCAGCCTCCTTTCTGCCCTCTTTCTCTTTCTCACCCCATGCCAGCCCCCCTGTGTTCTGGTGGAAGGGTGCCAGCAGAGATCAATACCTTTCCTGCCAGGTCAGATGGAACTGCTTCCCCACAGCTTTGCCTGGTCCTCTGTGGCTGAAATCCCAAGGCTCTGTAGTGTCCCTTTGCCCTTGACTTTGATAGATCATCCTACAGTTAACAGGTTCTTCCCAGGCCCCCACCAATGGCACCTTCACGGGACCCGATTCCATCTCTCTTCCCCTCAATGCCCAGTATTTCTCAATAGCCTCTTGCTGAATGAGTTAACTGCTGACTCTCTCACCCCTGATAATCAGACCCTACAAGATTCTCCTTTTCCCCCTTGAGCATAAATAGGTATTTGAAGGAAACAGTGAAAAAGAGATCCCCGTGCTCAATGAGCTGCCCGTCCCCATGGTGGCCCGCTACATCCGCATCAACCCTCGGTCCTGGTTTGACAATGGCAGCATCTGTCTGAGGATGGAGATCCTGGGCTGCCCACTGCCAGGTGAGCAGTGAGTCCGCCCACCTGCTCTTCCTGCAGGGCAGGATGCTGATGCCAAACAGGTGCCCGCGGAGGTGAGTTAAGTAAGCCACGCAAGTGTTGTTTTCCTGTGTTACAAAGAAAAGATGTATCTACTTGAAAATACAGGTGAGCCAAAAAGAAAACAAAAATTTCCCATTATCCTCCTAAGAAGCATCATGAACATCAGGGACATCGAGGACTCTTGCCAAGTCTGATTTTACCTATTGTGCATATTTCAAGGTTGACAATCCGCCCAACCCACCACTCAGGGATGAGCAGAAATGCTACAAGGGAGTTTTGGGGTGTTGGGGCGCAACTCGGCTGTAGAGCTGTTGTGAGCACGTGCAAGGCCCTGGGTTCCATCCCCAGCACTGCAAAAAATAAGTTTTGGAGGCCACATTCATTTGTTTCTGCAGATCCCACTCTTCTAGGTAGAAGAGGTGGTGCAGGAGCGGCAGAGGTTGACTTTAAACTTGGTCATTGACGTGGTCTCATTCAGAGAGTTTTGCTGGGTGCCCATGCCTTGCGCCACTTGCTCTGGTTGGTTATGTTTTCTTGGCTCTATTTCAACATGATGGTATACGGAGTGTGACTTTAGGGTGGCAGGGAGAATGGTGAGGACTCACGTGCCATATGGGTCCCTGCTGGTGTCTGCTTGGGGCAGGCTGGCCTGGTCTGGCCTTCACAGGTTATTGGCTCTGTGCTCAGGAACCTGTAACAGCAGCCTCTTCATCCTGACCAGACGTCTCCAGGGAGGGAGCTGGAGGAGCGTTCTCATTCCTGTCTACCCCGAGTCAGAAGGAGCAAGAGCAGAGCCGTGACTCATCTCTCCCAGGCTTCTCCTCTGGGGAGCCTCCCTGCACTTGATCTTGCAGGTGTGAGCCAGGGCCCAGCTCCCTCTGATCCCCAGTCCCTCCTAGTTCTCTGGTGCTACTTCCATCATGACCCCACCCCCTCCACAAACTCACTTTTACTGTGCTTTCAAAGTGCGTTCAATGTCATTTTTCTGTTTTTCTCTCAACCCCATAGTCTCTATGACCCTGCTTTGGCAACCACGGATTTTTAGAATACAAGTTGGGTCTGTGCACCTACTTAATTTCCCTCATGTCAGATATTTTGTTTTATAATTGTTTGCTCCTACTTTTTTCGTGTCATTAAAACTGACAGAGACCATCTGTCTTATGGATGCTTTCTCTCCTAGTCCCTGGAAACATCTGTGTTTTCACTCTGCCTTGGCGAGCTGGGAGTTTAGTTGTCTCCAGTGTTTTGATTCTGTAAACAGCCCCTCAGTGAGCACCCTTGTTTCTCCGTCATTGTCCCATGATGCCTGTCCACAGTTAATTCCTAGGATTGCTGGAGGAGAGTGGGGTCGCTGGTACAAAGGACGTGTACATTTTCAAGGCTGACATGGAGAGAGGCTGCCTGATTTGAGATCTGATCCTCCTTTTGTGGCTGGTTCATGTGGGAACTGGGCACTGCAGTCCAGGTCCAGCCTGCTGCCATCTGGGGCCTGCCAGGCCCAGTGTGTCTGAAGGCACCGAAGTGAGTAGGCATCTGCAGAGAGTCATGGGCTCACACACAAGCGGGGAGTCTTGTTCAGCACAGTCTCAGTCTGCTTGCTGTAAGGAGAGGGGTCATGGTTCTTCTCTGAAGGCAGGAATTCATCTGTTGTTGGCAAAGGGCAGAGAGCAGCCTGAGCGAGTCTCACGAAATAAGTATTTCCGTGTGAAGTTATTCTTGGTGTGTGTTTGAAGGTAGGTCCTGGGGGCTCCTGAAACACTTGCAGAGGCAGTCGCATTGCAAAATCTGGGTGGCTGTCAGGTACGGCCTCAGCATGGTTCTGCTTTCCACCCACTAAATATTCAGGGCCACTTTTCTTCTAGAAGTTACTTAGCATTCTGTCCTGGGGTGCACTAGTATTCCTGCATGCTGCCTGGTGCTGGTCAGGTCCAAGGACCAGGGTGGCACAGAGGTCCAAAATGAGCCTCCCATCACCCCTGTGCATACAAGATGCCTTCATGAAGGTTAATGAGGCTGAAGCCAGAGTTGTCCAGACAATGCAGCTCTCCAAACCCAAGGTGACCTTGAGGTCTAAATGTAGCTGCCGATCCTGCTCTTCCTGGAATTCTTATGAAAAATGTACTTACCTCCGTTCTGCCTCTCTTGGTTCCAGCTGTGCCCTCCCTTCTCCTCTTCCTGTGAGGCCTCTGGTGGAGGCGGACTTGGAGGTGCCAGTTGCTTTTTAAGAGTTGGTGAATGTTTCCAGAAATCTTTGAGCTGGAAAGTGAATTACCATAGACCGTGGACTATTAATAGGATTTTCAAGCTCAGAAGTAAAAGAAAATGGGGAGTCATAGTTGCATGGATTTAGAGTTTCAGGTTTGCAGGATGAAAAACATTCTGGAGATGGATGGTGGTTGATGGCTGCTCAGGGTGAGTGTGGGTGGCGCTCTGTGTTCTGCACTGAAAATGTGGTCCCGATAGGAGGTAGTGTGTGGATTTTACTCCAATCAGAAACAAGAAATCAAAAGAATATGATTATTATTAATTTTAAAAAGTAAAAGAAATTTCTCTTCCCCAAGTTGAGTGGACACGTCCATTTAGAACCAAAAATCTATACTGGTTAAAAGCTGGAAATGAAGATTCAGGCAAAGATATGTGCCTGCTGACTTCAAGGTCACAGCCTTGGTGTTTTGGGTATTTTGCTGTTGTAATCAGCACTGCAAGCCATGCTGCCTGGTCCTTAAAAGACCTCATGAGGTTTGCACATGACTTTGCACAGGCTGCAGGGTTGTGCCAGGAGTGCTGGGAGATGACCTTTGGGGTTGTGGGGTGAACATTGGCACCCCCACTGCTGCCCAGCAACTTCTAGTAGAGGAGTATGCCTTTGACATCTTTGGGGACAGTTGTCACCCCTCCCACCTCCTCTTACAGGCCACCAGGTCTGAGCACCTGATCTCTTGCTCAGCACTGAGGTATCTAGGGTTCCTGGATTTGACTCTAAGAACCTAATGATGAGGCCGGCAGAGGTCTGTAGGAAGGAGCTTATTGTCCTTCTAGCAAAGGAGTGACCAAAGGGCAGTGCCCGGGAGGCATTCCCCGGGCTGGCCAGGTCCAGTCGAAGAGTCGTATCTCCTCCCTCCCAATGTGGACGTCCTCCAGACCCTGTTGATTAGGTCATGGGTTGCTGAGAAGGTATTTGAATGGCAGGGCCACCACCCGTCTAGTGAGCTGCAGTCATGGTCCCCCAGCCCCTCCCATTAGTAAATATAATGGGGGCAGGAAATGGGCTTTTGCTCTGTTGGGCCGTAGCAGGTGCAGAAACTGAATCAGCTCGCTTTGCTCCCTCCTTGTTTTCTTCACAAAGGTGGGCCCCGAGGCTGAGTGCCCGCTTAGGTCACGGAGGTCCTCATTAGCTGAAAAGTCAGGGATGCGGTGATGGCGTGAGAGCTCTCTGGGCTTGCTGTGCACCAACTGCCCTCCCGTTCATCCTTCCTGCTTGCCAGGTGTGAGTTCTGGCTTAGCTCTGATCTGGGTTCCTGTCGAGCTCGCCTCCTCAGCAGCTGTGGTCTCAGGCATCTTGTGGGACTCAGCTTCACCCTCCTCCTCTTCTCCACGAGTGGAGGCAGTGCCTTCCCTGTGGATTGCGACGGAGTCCTTCAACTTCTGGGGTCACCCTTTCTTATGACCTCCAAAGGAAGCAGCTCAAGCCCTCATCCCAGTCCCTACAGAAACTCCCACCCCTTCTCCTTCCCGCCCAGTGTTTCTGGGGCTTCCTGGGGTGGCTGCCTGGCTGCCTCCACCTCCTGAGTCTCATTCTCCTGAGTCTCTCAGCTCTGCTCTGGTCGCCTTGGACCTTCCCTGCCATTATTCTAGATTCTGTCACATCAGTCTACACTGACGCTGATTTACACCAGGAAGTGTGGCAGAAGGTGTTGGGGATCAAAGGTCTTCGATCACGTGCAC
>JAJEJO010002331.1:736491-752805 GCA_020662805.1 Glaucomys volans
ATGCTTCCCATTTGCTTTGAAATCTGCAGGTCTGGAATTCAAAGGGAAGGCAGCTTGCCAGAGGTGTGGTCAACCCACTCCCCAAAGGAAAGTGCTGGAGAAATGAGTGGGCCTCGCACTAAGCTTTTCTATTCCTCCCTGGCCAGCCTGCCAGCTTGCCCTCCTGAGATACTCCCTTTTCTCCTCAGTTCCTTCTGTCTAATTGTGTTACTGGAAAACATTTTGTGAAGATTAAAATTGTATTTTCAGTGTTTGGGTCCACATGTGATTCTTACCTGTGGCAAGTGACCTTGGTCCTGAAGGGTGAAGCTGTCTTCGAGGACACTGGGCTGGCTCAGCTGGCCGGGTGGTGGAGTGTGTGCTGATGCCTCCTCCCCCTGCCAGCATGCTAGCCTCTCTTAGACTCCAGCCTAGAGTCAGCTGGCGTTCTGATAAAGTGTGGCTCTGACTCAGCAGGGCAGGGCTGGCTCTGACAAGGAGCCAGTGCTGCACATTTGGGGCACAGAGAGGGCTCACCCTGCCACTCGAGGGAACAAGTGCTAGTCCTTCCACCACCCCCCACTGCCCTACCTCCAGAATGGCCTTGGAGCCATTTGTATCAAGCCACGCTACTGTGGCTCTCAGGCTACTCACATGTTTCCTAGGGTTGTAGGTCAGCCTTCCAAAGCCCCATGTTCTCCGTGTCCGGGGAGCCAGTGCTGGTGGAGATTTCTGGCTGCATCCTCCAGCTGGAGATGCCACCAGGCTGGCCAGGGCCTGCGGCCCTCCTTTTCACTCATCATCAGATGAGAAGAAGGACCTCAGCACCAACTGGGGGTCCCTCCTTCCTGCTGTCCTGCTTCTTGCTCTTCCTCCTCCGTGTCCTCTCCTTTCTGTGTGTTCTTTGGTTTTGTAATTATATAAAGAGTACAAGCTTAGGGAACTGACGGGTTAAAGTCAATTTATTCTTTTGGAAGGGAATCAAGTGAAGAGCGGGTGTGCCCTCCCCTGAGCCCAAGCCCTAGTCCTCAGGGTCACCTCGGTTAATATGGTCTGATTATGCCTACCAGGGGACTTCCGCTCCCAAGGAAGCCGCTGACTTCAGCCTTCTGGGGATTCTGCGTCTTGTGAGTGGAAGCCCCAAGGAAGACCAGGCCACTGGGCAGGTTGATCAGTAGCTCTTGACATACATAGTTGGCTTCTCTCTGTCTTTTGGTCCTGGTGGTCCACATTCCTGAAGTCCTCCTAGGGCTAGTTCCTCTTGTGGTCAGATGCCCACTGCAGCAAGCAGGCGATGTGCTTCTGTGTGCTTTCTCTCTCCTCCTTTGTACCCAAGTGCTTCTGGAGCAGTTTGAGTAGCTAGGGTGCTGTGCTTTGATGGCCTGGCCCTGAGCTGGGGCCTGAGTTTTCCAGAGGTGGGAAGAAGGGATTTCCACACGTAGGGTTTCTGTTAGAAAGAACAAAAGGAATGTGTCCCCACTAAGAGGCCAACGGCATCCACACCCTTAGTGAAGCCTCTACATATGCACATGGCTTTGATGTCACATCGATTTGCTAGGCACATAGGATATCCTGTCGACCACTAAAGTAGACTGGTGAGGCACGTATCACTCTATTCCCTGTTTATGGGTGAAAAACTAAGAAAAAGACTGCCCAAGTGACTTGCTCAAGATTGCATAAATAGAAGAGAGGATTTGGACTCAGGCACTGTGGCTCCATACTCTTAGCCTCTGGGTATTTCCAGCTCCTACCTGGCTTCCTGCATCTTGGTTCTGTCACCTCTGAGCAACATTAGAAGCTAGAGGTTGGACTGGGTGGGAAGGCTTTGCCATCCGCAGGGTGCCTGCATGAATCTGACAGGGATGCCACAAGTAACAGAATGGTGTGAATGAATTCAAGGTCATCTCTCTGTCCCCAGATCCTAATAACTATTATCACCGAAGGAATGAAATGACTACCACCGATGACCTGGATTTTAAGCACCACAACTATAAGGAAATGCGCCAGGTAAGACCCAGAACACGGGGAATGGGGATGTGGCTCTGTGGTGGAGCTCTCAGCTAGCATGCGTGAGGCCCTGGGTTCAGTCTCCGGGGCTTCAAAAACTAAAAACAAAGCAAAACAAAGAACAGAGCTTGAAGCCTCAGGCCAGGTGTCTGTCAAAGAGCCACAGAGCAAATGCCCATAAGCACTTCGTGTATGTTTTTTAAAGAAATTAGGTTCCTGTTCAAGAGACAGGAACCTGAACGGTCCCTTTGGGCTGTGGAAGACACACTGAATGCTTCTGACTTCAAGGCTGAGGGGCCTCTCTGGGGTTCAGTGACCAGAGGAAGGTTCTCCCACTGGCACATGGTTGAAACAGGACTGAAATCCAGACTTTTCTCATTTAATATTCTAGTTCCTAAGAACCACCGTGTGTGTGAGCCAGATCAGGGATTGAAGGAAATCAGTCATGTGCAGAGTCAAAGAAAAGAAAGGACACAAATGACCCTGCTGTTGGCAAGAAGCCTTCACAGGGGCCTGCACTCTGCTGAGCTCAGCGCTAGCCAACGCCACTGTTTTCAGTCCTCCTAACACCGCAGGAGGGTAGGACTGTGTTCATCCTTTCTCACAGATGCAAAACTGAGTCACCAAGACACTGCACAGCATTTCCCCGTGTTATGCAGATTCTCCGTCTCTATCTTGGTAGCCTGTTAGAGTCACCTGGGGAAATTTGTAAAAAACATTTTCTTGAACTCACTTTGGACCAACTAAAGCAGAACTCTCAGGAGAAGGGCCTGGGGACCCAAGCTTTTAAAAGCCGACCTTGTACTTGTGCTGCATAGCCTCAGCTTCTGCTTGACACCTTTTATCCTGAGTGCAGTTGGCAGGAAAAGACAATCAGAGGAGATTTCCCCAGACTGAATCACAGAGGCCCAGTGGGTCTGGGTGGCGGCAGCCTGTGCATGCTGGCTGGGGACGGGGGAAGGACCACCCACTAACTACAACAAGGTGAAGGGTAGCCCCACGCTAAGGGCGTTGCCTCGGAGTCTTGTTCCACATCTGTCCCTGGCTTGTACTAAGAAGCACGAGGGGTCATGGGCAGACAAGGAATCCTTGAATACCCATATCCAAGAATTTGTTTGAAGAGTCAGAACAGGCAGGAATGTTCTGGAGAATATATTTACGGAACAAGGATTCACTTGGACAAATTACTGTGGCTCAACGGAGGTCGTGTAGGAGCAGAGGGAAGGGTCCAGACACCTTCAGTCAGATGTGGGAGGTGACAAACATGGAGGATGTGTCTGAGCTTGGAGCCTCTGAACTGAGCCCCAGTCCCGTGAATGAACATGCCCAGCAGTCCAATGTCATTTAACTTGACAGGCAGCTTCTAGACGCCTGTCAGCACACACTGGGTGGTGGGATGTGCTGAACCTCCTCTTGCTGTCTTGCTGCTCAGAAACGGAGATAACGTGCTTGGACCTGAGGTCCATGACTCATGCCTGTGACTCTGTGTTCATGGGGTATCTATATGGCTCTGCCCCCCTTTCCATCACAGTGACACTGTGGATTAACCCAGCCTTGCTTTCTGGACATCTCGAGACATCCCATTGAGTCCAGAAGTGAACAAATATCAATTTCGTTGGTGCGATTAATGTCAAGAGCCATAAACCTAAGGCACTTAGAAGGCAGCAAGTTGCACCGTGAGGTGTGGATGCTGGTGTCTTTCAATAGTCAGCCCACAGGGACAACGGGCACCTCTTGCAAGGAGAGCTGGTGGAGCAGCCTTCATCATGCAAGGTCACTGTCACTCAGGGGTGTCAAAGCCACTACAAGGGCAGTCAACTGCCTTAGGGGATACTGACTATGTCCTCTAAGGTCCCCTGTCCAACGATGCTCAACTGGAGACTGTCCAGAGAGCATCTCTCCATCCTGAAGTGTATTCCTGAGTGTGACTCACTGCTTGGATCCTGGCTCTGGGGATGGGGAGAAGCCAGCAGCTTAGTGATCCCCATGTGGCCTCTGCTGGTTACTGTGGAAATCCCTCCACCGCGGGGAGAATGGTCAGTTTATCTCCTGTTGAAGGAGACATTGTGACAAGCAGAACATGAGAACAGCAGTGGACAGTGGGAAGAGAAAATAGCGATCTCAGGCCTTACGTGAGGGAGAGCCGAGGTGTGCAGCGTTCCCTGCCCAGGATCGCTCTGAGCACTGACTCGGAGGCTCTGTCCAGGCCCAGGGAGGTGCAGGCAGGTGGGAGGGGGAGGCAGAGTGGGAGAGCTGTGCCAGGGAAGGCTGAAGGCCTGCGGAGCATATCACAATTTACTATTACTTAGCTGCTATTTGTTCACAAATACGTTGTCCCCCTCATTTGAGACCATGAGGCAGAGGCCCTGCCAGTGCATCATAATCCACGATGTGCAGTTAAGCAGAAGGTATATTCGAAGTCACAATAGGTGGGAGGGAGGAGCGACGGGTCCAGTTGCCCATGGCTGGTTGCAGGTGGGGCTGGCTGTTGTCCAGGGTGCGTGGCCAGGCTTCGGCAGGCAGGAGCAGAAGGGTGGGCATGCCCAGCAGAGAGGGCAGCAAGAGCAGAGGTGTGCAGGTAGGGACGTTGGCGGGGGGGGGGGGGGGGGGGGGGGGTGTCTGAGACAGGGGACAGTGTCTGGGCAGTGAGCCTGGTCCTGAGGTTCTTCCTCTGAGCAGGGCTGTGCCTCTTCTCTGTGAGGAGAGAAGATGAACACGAGCCATTGGAGTCCCCCAGGACAGGGACCTCCTGGCCTGGAGAAAGATGGGGGAGGCATTTCTGTGGCCACCTGGTGGAATGAGTTGGGGAGAGAGGAGTCTGTCCTGTCCTATGGGGAGTGGAGTGCTTTCCCAGGAAGAAGGGAAGTGATTTTGAGGGCTAGGTTTAACTTGACTTTGGGGCACAGTGTTGCCAGGTCCCACATGCTCGGATGTCCTGGGTGCTTGGCTGACTGTAGAGAGTATGGTACAGGGAGACAGAAGTAAAGGAGTGGGACATGAGTCCCACTCGTGGTGTTCCTATCCAGGGCACCCGATGACCGGGGCATCAGGCTGAAAGGATGGCAGCTGAGCGTGCCCACCTGCTCCATGCTGAGCCTGGCCCTGGGGGAGGGGACGGTGGCAGGAAGCCAGGGCAGGGCAGCAGGCCTGTGAGTCCAGACACACCAAAGTCCTGACCACAAGGTGTCTCTCAGTGATTCTCCCCCTCTTCCCTCCCTGTGGAAATCCTTTCCCTTTGGACCAGGGGCAGTGTCTGTTTCCCAGGTAAATGAAGAAAGACCACAGAAGAGAACTTTTTCCCTTCTGCCTTATTTTCACAAACACTATGTATCAACATCACATAGGACCCTACAGGTAAATCCCTCTCAATCTCTGCACTGAAGAATCAGCAGTTCTCATTTTCCCCCATGTCTCAGTCTGTTCATATTAATGGTAACAAAAGACCAGAGAGTGGGTAATTTACAAACAACAGAAGTTCATTTGTCATAGTTCTGCAGCCTGGAAGTTCAAGGTCAAGGCACCAGTGGATCTGGTGTCTGGTAAGCACTGCTGTCCAACTTCCAAGATGGTGCCGTGTTGCTCTGTACTCCTGTGGTGGAAGGCAGAAGGGGGAAAGGGCCTAGCTAGTTCCCTCCAGACCTTTTAAAAGGATATTAATTTCATTCATTAGAACACCCCATAAAGGCCCCATCCCTATATATCATCCACTGGATCTTAGGTTCCAACATATGAATTTAGGGGTCTATATGCATTCATACCAGAGCACCCTATTTATATCCAGTGTTGGAACCTCCGTGTTCACAGAATCCATATGATTTTGATCAGAAGATAGTTATATATTTCCTGGTTCAATTGGACCATTAGCATCTTCCTCCTGACTTAACTGTAATTGCAGTCTTAGGTGAGGTCTGAGGAGACCGCGTCAGCTTCTTGTCATCTTCCTTGCTCAGGAGCATTTGGCTGTCTCCTGACCTCTAATGAATGTGACAATGCATGACCAGTCTCACTGTGTGTCTCATCGGACCATCTTCATGAATGATTTCCTTCTGATGTGTTTCAAGAGTCTGCGACCATACCACCTGGATGCACCTGAACTCATCCGATACATTTCAAGAAATTGGGTTTATAGAAAAGAGGCTCTTTGTTCCATCTCCTCCTGGAGAGGAGGGAGGCAGGGAAGCCTAGAACGCAGCAGACAAGAGCATGGTGAAGTCGATTCCCACCAGTGAAGAGAGCTCCTGCCAACTGTCTGCTAACGTGGGGTTTCTCCAGCTGTCCTTTCATAGCTCCTCCCTCAGGGCCTTTCAGACACTGTTTCCCTAGTCACTCTCCCCTCCATGACATTAAATTCTAAGGAAGGAGGTTTTTCCAGGTAGGTAGAGCTTTGGGGACCACAAAGCATTGTGATATCCTAGAGTTTTTAGACCTAGAGAACCAGTTTCCTCACCTTACTGAGATGCCTGCCTGGGCTATGATGTGAATCCCACTCCCTCTTCGTCAGGACCCACACATGAACCACAGGGCCCAGGTTCTGAAAAGGCAGGGCTGAGCCTTTCTAGGAGGAATAGCCTTTTTAGGTGATATGGAGGACTTCGGTCATGTTGTTGGGAGGAGCAGGGTGGACCCCCCCCGCCGGGGTACATGGCACTGGTGGCCACGGAAGAAATGCTTCCCAGAACTCTAGGGTTCATGTGCAGAGAGTTGTAAGAGCTTTCTTAAAGAAGACTCTTCCAGTGTCCATGTTGTCTTGAGAGAAAGCTGCTTTTGCCATGTGACACAGTGGCTTGAAGTTCATTTAACAGCTGCCACTGTGCCACTGGAGGGAGAGTGTGGCTGGAGCAGATTACAGCAGGGGCGTAAGGTGGTAGAGGGGTGGTTCTGAGGACTGATGGCCCAGGGGTCTTCTCGTATCCGTACCTAAGTGCACATTCTGAGGGAAGAAGGTCAAGGGCAGATCTCCAGGACCTGCAGCACGTTGCTCCTGTGGCTAATTGAATGGGGGAGGAAGGTAGCACTGACGGGCAGCTAGGCCTGTGCCAAACACTGGCCCTGGTTGCCTCGTCGGGCAGGAACTGCCTGTCCGTGGCTGCAGACTGGTCATTGATCTGAACACTAGACAGTGGCTCCCAGGCTGATCAGGACCCATTGAGATCTAGGGTGGTGGCTGAGAATGACCTCAAAGGAGACCATCCTTCAGGATGTTTGCAGTGGGCAGCAGGGATATGCGAGTTCACCTGGCTTCTCTGCACCTTCATGGACAGGCTGCAGAAAGAACCCTAAGAGCACAAGACCTGGGCTCACCCATCCCAGCTCAGTGACTCAGGGCTGATAACTCCGTGTCTCTCTGAGCCTCAGTCTGCTTATCTTCAGAACAGGGCAATCTCTCCTGCCTCATCTACCTCACCCGGTGTCCTCGATGGGGAGTGAACACCTCCTTGCTCTCTTCTTCCCGTTGGCAGGGATGCGGCTGCTCTTTCTTGTAGTCATTTCTGGTGCTGCCTGTGTGTGGTTCCCTGGGATGTGCATGCACTTCCCTTGCACGTCCTTCCTACCTGTGCGGCAGGGTCTGCCTTAGCTGTCTTGCAAACAGGAGTCAGTCATGGGCTTTCTCTCGACCGAATGCTGTGACACAGAGTCACTGCAGAGTGGAGTGCACTTCCCCAGGATCAGCAAGAGAATTAGACCCTGAACTCCTAACCAAGGGAACACCGGTCACCCCTTGCAGGTGTCACAGAAGCCACGGTAGTGACGGTGCATCTCTCTGCCCCTCAAGAATGCTCCTCAACCTGCTCTGCCTGGTGTGGCAGACGCTGTGTTTTGAAGGTGCTGTGGCTCACGGCGTGATGGCTGCCCTGTGTCATAATCTCTGTACTGTCATGTCCCAGTCTGAATAGATTTTAACTCACCATGAAAGTTGCAGCATTGTCTACAATTTACAGGGAACTTCAGTGGACAAACCTGTGACCAGGAATTTTTTGAAAGGTTGTTCAAGTGCCTGCAGGCCCCTGCTGTCCCTCGGGTACTATGCCTGTCCTCTGTTCTTGCTGGGCAGGTCCGCTCCTCTTTCAAACAGGTAGAGCCCTTCCTAATGGCGCCTGCCCCCCGCCCTGGCTGGGTTGTCTCCCTCCCTGCTCTGGAAGCACCTGCACATCCTTCCTGTCTTCAGCGCAGGGTCCTGAGGCTGTCCCACGAAGAGTCAAGCCTCCACCAGGACTACAGGGCCATCCGTTGCCGGGCAAGAAGCAGGCTCCTCAATAAACATGAAGGGAATGGATCATGTCCTTTGAATCAGGGCTGCTTGCACTTGGGGATGGCTGGACAAGTTTAACCAACCCAATAAAGCAAAGCCACTCCAGAGCAAACACGCAGGCCCTTGTTCAGTGCAGTGAGGCGCGGCAGCCTCCAGGGAGAGGGTGTCTCTGTCCTCCCCCACAAGGGCCACTCACTCCCCAGGGCTGCAGAGGCTAGTTACTCCTGGCACTGTGCTGTCTTCGCAGACCCCAGCTGTCAGTCTGACTGGCTGACTCTAAAGGCAAGATCCAGAACGCAGCACAGATGGACTTCAGGACCTCACTTCCATGCTGCCACTGCTTTGCCCCCTCACCCAGTGACACCTGTCACCATGCCACACGCAGTCCTCACTCAGCACTCACAGGGCGGAGGATGCTCTCAGTCTCCTCTGTGCCTGCACAGCCAGCTCAGGAGGGCGGAGCAGGGAGTGTGCCCGAAGCCTAGCACAGGTGTGCGTAAATTATGAGAAATCATTTTCAAGAAATATTTATGTGGACAATTGGATATTTATTTAAAAAGCAGAAAAATCACAGTGAAAGAGTAATGACCACAATCAAGGAGGCAATAATGAACATGATGAACCACCAGGGAGGTGACAGCCACAACTAGAGAGGTGACCACCACAACCAGGGATGTCACAATCAAGGAGGTGACAACCACAGAGAGGTGACAGCCCATTCAAGGGAGGTGATGGTCACAGCCAGGGAAGACATCTTTGCTCCTGGGATCGCCGTAACGAACATACCACGAACGTGCTGCTGTGGACAGCAGGGACCTGTTGCTTGCGTCCGGGGCGGCAGCTCTGGAGGAAGGATGGCAGAGTTGCATCTGCAAGGCTTCGCCCTCTGGCTCCCAGGCGCAGCCGTCTCCCCATGTGCCCCCATGGCAGGAGGAGCAAGCGAGCTCCCCGAGTTACATGGTCACTAATCTGTTCCCTGTGACCTCATCACCCCTAACGGCTTCACCTCTGGACACTGTGGCTTTGGTGACGAGATCTCAACATGCACATTTGGGGGACACAGGCTTTGAGACCTCAGCAGGAGGTGGTTCCACAGCAAGGGGCACTCAGAGTCCAGGGCCAGGGTGGGCGATGGCCAGGGGCATCTCCTTAGAGGAGATGACCCCAGGGCAGGTGCTGGCAGGAAAGGTGGGTCAGCATCAGGAGGGCAGCTGGGCAGAGGCAGTAGCCAGGCTGTGGGGAGGAGCGCCCCCAAGGATGGTTTGGGGAGCAGGAGGTGGCTGCCCTCTTGGGACTTCTGCCCCGTCATTACTTGAAATCACTGACTTTGTCTTTCAGTTGATGAAGGTCGTGAACGAAATGTGCCCCAACATCACCAGGATCTATAACATCGGCAAGAGCCACCAGGGCCTGAAGCTGTATGCCGTGGAGATCTCTGACCACCCTGGCGAGCACGAAGTTGGTGAGGAGCCCCTGGGTGACGATGGCTGGGGGAGCACTGCCCCAGGAGAGCTGAGTGGAGACTGTGAGCCCCGTCCTGTGACATGGCTGCAGGTTACTTAAGCTGGACGTCCCTTGCTTTTCTCCATAGAGCCCAGGCCTAATCCTGGTCTCCTCTGAGGCCATTTCCAACAGCCAGAAAGCAGCGGGACTCCTTCCAGGAGAAAATGCTGCTCGTCGGTGGCTCAACTCTTAGGGTCCCTCTTTTCTTCATGTCAGTCCTCTCTTCCACCACTCCCACTCTCAGCCACTCCCGTTCAGCTGCTCCCCATCCCAGGCCCTGCAAGCTGAGTGGGCCTCTCTGGACTCCTTCTTGATAAATCTGGGAGCTCCTGAGAAATCCACTGACACTGAGGTGCAGAGATGGTCGGATTCACTCCACCTCAGCCTCAGCTGAATCTCAGGAGGCTTCTTTGACACCATGGATGTCAGCTCTGCTGGTAAATCGCATTGTCCTCAGCAGCTCGAGGACAATAAGGGACGGAGAAGTGTCAGCTCTGCCCAGCACAGATGGCCCCATGTCTGAATCTATTCATCTGCTATCACAAAATTCCAGAGACTGGATCATACCCAAGCAACAGAAATCTGGTTATTTCTCTCAGTTCTGGAAGCTGGACGTCCAGCAGATTCCGAGTCTGGCAAGGGCCTGTTTCTCTCAAGGCTCCTTCTTGCGATGTCCTCTCAGGGCAGAAGCCTGAAGGGGGAGAGGACCTGCTGGTTCCCTGGGGCCCTGTTAAAGGGTCCTGATCCCTAATCAGCTGCAGCCCCATCTCTGAATACAACCACATGGCTCTTAGTTCCAGCATATGATTTTGGGGGGGACACAATTAAACCATAGTACCCCTCATATTACAGAAGCTGAGCTTTGGAAGAGAAAATGCTCAGCCCTTTGTCAGTTGTACCGCTGCTGGTCAGCACAGCAGGACACTTTCCCCGCTGTATCCCCTCACCTTTGTGTCCTTGTAAGACAATGGGACGTTCCTTTAAGGAAAATAAGTGCCTCCCAAGAGGAGAACATGGTCACTGCGACTGGCAGCCTTAACCCCAGTGAGGATGAGCAGGCTGCCTGTGGCGTGTGTCGTCTAGGGATCTGCTGTCTGTGCCTACCTTCCTGACTTCTTGGAAATTTAAAAGTTGTCCCAAAACAATTTTGGAGGTTTACTGGAAAGAACAGATTGGGCTAGGTCGCTAAGTCCCCGTCCGTTCAGAGGCAGGGACAGGCGCCTTGGCGAGTCTCGCGGCCCAGCCCGTCCTCTCTCTGTGCAGGGGAGCCCGAGTTCCACTACATGGCGGGCGCCCACGGCAACGAGGTGCTGGGCCGCGAGCTGCTGCTGCTGCTGCTGCAGTTCTTGTGCCAGGAGTACTTGGCCCGGAACGCGCGCATCGTCCACCTGGTGGAGGAGACCCGGATCCACATCGTCCCCTCCCTCAACCCCGACGGCTACGAGAAGGCCTACGAGGGGGTAAGGGGGCCCCAACCCAGGGCGCGCGGCACCGGCTCACGGGGAATCCCCGCTTAGGAGGCATTTTTATTGCTGCTCCCCTGCTCTGGCCCACAAGCCACAAGGTTTATGGGGGACGCAAACCCCGATGACCCTGAAAGAGGGACATGCCCAGGAACTGGACAGAGCGAACATGGATAATAATATATATTAGACAATAATAACTGGAGACAGTGACGCCTTGCCTTGACTGCGCCCTGGAGCCAGGTGCTCCCTGTGCTCATCACCTCCATCCTCTCCGCAGCCCTATAAGGAGAGAAGTGTTCATTATTCTGAGAAGTTATTTAGGCTTCATGTCCTAACTATGATGCAGAATTTTCGCAGGTCATTGGTATATGTAAGTGTACGTACGTAGGTATGTGCTGACTCTACTTGGAACTGTGTCACGTTGTGTGGCCACAATGATTTACCGCAGGCTCTGGGAGCAAAACGGACAGCTATATAAACAAGGGCACCTATCAAAGGCAGACTTCAGGATCCAGAGCTTTGGTTTTGTTCACTGGTGCAAATAGTTGGTTGGGGGTTTGCAGTGTTCAGTAGGAAGCCGGAATCATGGGCGGGGCAGGAGAATAGGTGCACACTGTGCCAGTGGTGTGGGGGCCCTGCAGGGGGGAGTCCTAGGGTCATGTCCCTCAGAGGTTCCACCCAGCTATGTAGGGGCGGGGCAGGAGGTGGGAGGAAGGGTCTCATCCTCTTGAGCCCTGACAGTTGGCAGGATGGTTCTCTGGGTGACCTCTGGGGAGGGATTTTGCTGTATTATCCACCATCACCTATCAAATACCAGTAGCAGGTTTTCAGTATTCTCCTGCGATGCCATCTTTAGTCAGAGGCTTTGAGACACACTGGGGTGGAGGTAGAGGTGGATGCATCTCCGACGGCAGGGGTTGGTTTCCTGCAGTCTTTGGGTCACATTCTGAATCTTCTCCCAGGGCTCAGAGCTGGGAGGCTGGTCCCTGGGACGCTGGACCCACGACGGGATTGACATCAACAACAACTTCCCCGATCTAAACACGCTGCTCTGGGAGGCAGAGGATCGGCAGAACGTCCCCAGGAAAGTTCCCAATCACTACATTGCCATTCCCGAGTGGTTTCTGTCTGAAAATGCCACAGTGAGTAAAAATATCCCTGATCTGCAGAGCAGCGGGTGGCCAGAGGACACCCTGCCCTGGCAGAGGCCTGGCATTCATAGCAAGGCAGAGCCGTGTTCTTCCTGCTTTCCCCCAGAGCGGGGGAGTGTGCGGGGAAATAGCCACCTCTGAACTGGTGCTTGGACGATGCTTCACAGAAATCACTTAATTGCATTTCTTCACAACCTCACAGTGCCACACAAAACAGAACACACCATTCTAAACTGCGCCTCCTGGTGCTGTCGTCATGGTCCTCGCTGTCAGTCTTCCTTCCATGACATTATGCATCATGAACGCTTCATGCACCTGATTTTATTTGAATAAGTCCCTGTGGATTTAACACATGTGTCACATCTTTGGAAAGAAAAATGAAATTGGGTGAGAAATGTCATCTCCAAACTTCTTAGTTCCTGTTTCACAAATGTGTTCCCATGAAATCGCCGTGCGTGTGGGTGCCCTATGGTACCCACTTCCTTTCCCTTATTCTTTGATCGGATCCGTCCTTCACCAGGTCTGCCTTGATGGATACCTAAGCTACTGTTAGGTTCAACTACAAGGCTGTAGATGCGCGTCTACCTGCACAGAACAGGACCCTGAAGACAGGGACGGGGTGGCCAGATAGATATCCCATGATCAGGAACCCAGCATTCTTCTGTCTTCTGTTTCTACCATAGTGGCATGTGATTTTATTCTCAAGGTCACAGTCCAAGTTGGCAGCTGGCACCGTGGCTGTCATGACTGTGAGGGAAGAGGAGAGCAAGCTTTTTAACTTTTTTTTTTTTTTTTTAAATGGTCCCCATCTCAGGTAGCTAGGTTGCCTGTAGGAAGCCTTCCTAGAATCCCTACAGACTTCTGCTGAAATCTCACTGGGCAGAGTTTCTCTGCACAGGGCATCCACCACTTCAGGAAGCTGTAGTTTAGGTCGCATGCTGCAGGTTAATCCAGGAGATGCTGGGGCAGCTGCCTGAGCCACCTCGAGCCCCAACTCAGGCAGCACTGCCCGCCAGGCCACTTACTGGTGGAGGGTCAGCATGTGATCTCACTCAGTGGCCCACAGCTCAGTGCCGAGCAGGTCCCCAGAAGCAGTTAACTGGCAGAGACAGGCCACGGTGGTTTGGTGAGGATGCCCACTGGCTGATGCAGGGATGGGATTGGCCTCTGAGTCTTCTGAATCCTTTCTCATGGTTTCTAGTCCAACACCATTGGTCTGCTTTTTCTTTCCAACCAACATCCTGACCTGGCAAACTTGAGAATTCAAGTGATGTTGTATTTTGGAAACTCTTGGATCAAATAGAACTTGGCTGCCAGCTCTCATCCCCGCCGCACCTACTGAGGCCATAGAGATCCTCCGTGATTTCAGCACCCACAGGCTCAGCTCCCCAGAGTTCCAACTTTGCTTTGAGCCTGAAATTTAGTTTTCTAAGCTTCTCATTCTCTGGAAATACAGGGGAATTACACACCATCACCAGTCCCTCTCTCAATAATGGACAAGTTAGAGATAAGAAACCAATAAAAGTAAGATTTGATTAATAAGACCAACAGGCTTGATGTAAGGAACCCATAAGAATTCCACAACCAAAAATTAGAGAATATTCTCAATAATCCTGGAACATTTTCAAAAATTGAGGGTGAATGGAGCTATGAAAGAAATCTCAAGGAATTTCAGACAATAGGTCTTACACAAACAATATCACCACCTTATACCTGAATGGGGAGGCAATGATCAGGTGAATGAAAACATGACTGTGTATTTAGAAAAGTTTTAAAATCTTCTAAATAATAGGTCAGAGAAAAAATCATACTGACAACCATAAGAACATATTGAGAAAAATGGTAACAAAAACATTCCATATTAAAATCTATGGAGTGCAACCCAAAATAGTGCTTTAGAGAAACTTGTACCTTTAAGTGAATTTATTGTAAAAGAAGAAAGGCCAAAAATTTACTGATTTAAGATAACATGAAATCCAAGTTAATGAAATGATAAAGAACAAAAATATGAAGTAATTTGCGGAAAGGATCATTTGATAAAATTTGACAATAATTCACAGTAAAGTCTCAGTAAACCTTTGGATACACATGATTAGGTTTCAGGGAGAGAAAGCCCATTTTTAGCAAGACGCACACAGCCATAATCATAAAATAAAAGATTAATAAATTCAACTATATCAAAATAAGAAAGTCTACTCATCCAAAGATTTAATAAACTGTAAGGATAAACTGCACCTTGAAAGATATTATCTGCAAATTACATAGCTGAAAAGAACTAGAATTTTTAAAAATATATAAAGAGTGACAAGAAAACTGTAAATAACTGTAGAAACGACACGGGAGGTAGCTCACAGAGGAGGAGACATGAGGCTGGTAAGCAGAAGGCATTCTGTCTCATGGGCACTAGGAAGCGTGGATGAGAAAACCTTGCACCTCTGTCCACCAGCAAAAAATAAGAAGTCCAACAACACCTAGATGTCAGACAGGATGGGGACAGTGGGTGTCATACCTTGTTGATGAGTGTCACGACTCTGGGGACTAGCTGAATACCGTGTAAAGCAGGACTATTTGCACATCCTGGGATGCTGCATACAATTCCACTGCTTGTGATACAGGCAAGAGAAATCTCAGCACGTGTGTACCAGGAGACAGTGCGGGAGAGGTCAAGGCACACTGATCATTACAGCAAAGGACTGAAAATTACTTAATGCCACCATCATAAGCATAAATAAATGAGGTCTTCATGCTGAAGCTAAAAAGTCTGAACAATAGCTTTGATCAACCTCAGGGCTGAGTATTAGAAACATTGAGTGGAAAAACATGTAGAAAACAACCATCAGCATGGTTGCTCCCCTCTTTTCTTTAGATCAAAGGCAAATGAAACCAAATAGCATCTTTTTAGATAGTTGTATATGGGATGAAACCAAGAGAGAGAATGAGGGCCATAGCAGGAGGCTGTTCACCCTCAGTGGGATGCACCTGAGCTCCAGGTGTTGAGTTGGCAGCGGGTTCACAGCATGGACCAGTACTGCTGGCTGTGCTGAGTCCCGTGATTCACCCAGTCCAGGGCCCCCGCTGGGTTTAAACAAAATCAAGTTTAACGCAACCTCGCAAGAGTATCTCATCCCTGGTAACTTTTCTATCCTGCACAGTTAAATGATTGCAATGTTTATTTTTTGTCATTACCTAGCTGAAATGGTCTTCATAGGGGTGAGTATTTTATCATAGATTTTTGATTCACTGAGCAGTATTTGACCATATCAAACTTTCCAACTTTAATAGTGTCAGTTTGCTTTTTTTTTCCCTTCACTTTTTTCCACAAAAATATGTCAAACATTGCCACTGTAATCCCAGTGATTTGGGAGGCTGGGGCAGGAGGATCACAAGTTCAAGTCTAGCCTCAGCAACTTAGCAAGATCTTGTCTCAAAATTAAAAATAAAAAGGGCTGAGAATGTAGCTCAGTGCTAGCTAGCATGTAGGAAGCCCTGGGTTCAATCCACGAGAACACAGTAATAACAACATCACTCACAAACATGCACCAATAGGGAAAGTTGAAAAGCCCCCACGTGCCTGGCCAGTTTTGCCACTTGGCAGTTCCGGTCTTGTCTACACCTTCACCCCATTTTCTTCTGCCCACTCACTGAAGCCAGTCCCGGGGATTGTGTCAATCATGTATCAATTTTTCAAAATGTATCAATCATGTATCAATTTTTCAGCAGCCATCTGTAAAACAAGGGATTCTTTTTCAAAGCTATATTACCATTACTATATACACTAAATGGTAGTGTGACAATAAAGGGCCATTGTAAATTACCATTATATCAAATCAATGACTACTATTTATCGGTCAGTGTTCACATTGCCCCCGTTACACTGATCAGTGATTTCTCTTTCTCCCTCTCCCCCTTTCTTCCTCTCTTCCTCCATCCTCTCTCTCTCAGTTTCTTTCTCCTCACA
>JAJEJO010002331.1:753205-771441 GCA_020662805.1 Glaucomys volans
AGCTGGGGCTTGTCACCCAGCGCCGTTCTGGTTTGGGGCTTGTTGTGCTGGGAGCCTGTGAAGGGGCTGGACTCTGATTCCACGCGCAGGTGTGAAGGGAGTGGGCTGCCGGCGTGTCCCGTATGGTGGAGACCATATCTGCTGTCCACTGGAGGTCAGCAGCCTGGCCTCCCAGACTCACCACTGCACGTGTCAAAGCAGGCTGTGCAGAGTGGGGACCACGGGGTGCTGCTCCAGGAATTCAGCAGGCCTGGAGGTGCCACCACCAGAAACCTCGAGAACCGCTTGGCAGCTGCCAGAGGCCCATGGTCCACCCGTGGTCCACCCGTGGGACTGACACCTTGTTTCCCATCTCTGGCTGTCCTCAGCCCAAGGCTCCTGATCCAGGAGCGATACGGATGGCATGTTCCCTAAGGCCCCCGGGGTTGGATTGTAAGACCCCAGCATAATGCTTATTGTGTGTCTCCTTGACTTTGTGAGGGTTGGTTAGGCCAGTGATGAATTCCAAAAATATTCTACTTCAGGTAGACCTGGATTCACATTTGCTCTATCCCTGAGATGCCTTGTGATGCTGAGCGAGTTAGTTTACCTCTCTGAACCCCTATACTTTTCCATCAGTAAAATTGGCATGATGACGATGCTGGTGATGGCGATTCTCCCTGTGGGATGTCATAGGAGGTGGGGTGTGGGGTGCTCAATGCCCGGCCTCTCGGAAACCCTCAGGGTACGTTTCCGTCGCTGCCCTTTTCCTCTCTCAGGGCAGGTTCACTGTGAAGTCTCTTTGCTGATCATCTGCTTGTTCTCTGCTTCACTGTACCCGTGAACCTTCATATTTTACTTTGCTCAAAATTCAGCCTTCACACACTTTTCATGTATATTTCCACTCTTAGAAAGAAAACAAGTAGAAGTAAGTGTTCCCATGGCCATTTTAAGATGCAGAGAGAAGGCCTCCCTCCCCGGCTTTGTCCTGGCTGTGGACCAAGTGCAGGTTTTCCCTGTTGTCTCCGCCAGGATTTTGGTCTCATATGAAAATTTAAAAACTGCAAATCCCTCTCTATCAAGAGAACTTCCTAGCGGGAGGACACATTTCCCATGTTCAGTTTTAGCCCTAAGAGCCTACCTATGAAACCTTTTGTGCAATGGGTGTATTTGGGGGGCTGTCCACTGGTTGTGGAGCAGCAAGATTGGGGTCAGGTCACCGGCAGCATCACGCAGCATTGGCTGTGCATGATCACACAGCAGATTGGGGTGTGTTTCTCTCTCAATTATATTTCCCATCATTCCGGGGACTTGGCAGAGCCACGCGGTGGCCTGGGCCTCCACCAGTGTCCTCCCTCCCACCGTGTGATGCAGTCTGCAGGCTTGGCCTTTGTAGACTGATGGAATGTGATCTCCCATTTCCTTTGCTCCCCCTGCGTTGTTTCGTCTGCTGCTTGCCACCGCAGTATGCTTGCCGGTTGTGGCTAATGGGGGTCGGGGCAGCTGAGAGCCAGGCTCAGTAAACCTCAGAATGCCACCGTGGGCACTGTGTGCATCCAGCTCAACTGTGACAGACGTGGGGCTCCCTGTTCCAGGCCTGCGGTCCCTGCACCCTGTCCTCCAGGGGGAGCATGTGGTCTCATGTGCCCCATGAGGCTGGTGGCTGGGAGATTCCAGTCTGAGAACACCAAGGAATGTCTTGGGTCCAGCTGGGATTGAGGGCGTGGAAAGCGCTGCCTGGTGGCACCGAGGCTCCTCGTCCCTATGCGCTCTGTGGTGGGAAGCTGGCTGTTGGAGCCTTTCTCCGCAGGGCAGGGCCTCACCTGGGTGGCATCAGCCGCAAAGCCCACCTGGCCTGAGCTCCTCCCAGTTCTGCTTTCTTGTCCTACTGCTCAGGCTTCCCATGCTTTAGACAAACTTGCAAAGTGTCTCCTTGTCACCTCATGTGAGTACCAGCCAGGCCCAAGGGTGGCCACAGACTCTCCCATGTGCCATGAGGAATCCAGGCCCAGGGCGGAGAGCTGTGCCTATCCCCGGGTGTGCTGCCCAGCCCGTGGCCCTCTGCAGTCCCTCTGCGGATTTGCCTGAATGCATTGCCCAGGCACTAAGCCAGCTTTCTGCAGCCAGATCAGGCCCTGGCGAGGGACTTACGCTCCCTGACACCACCATGCCCATGCACCCGCTCCTGCTCTTCTTTCCTTCATCACAAGTGGTGTCCAAAGCCCATTGCTGCTGGCTTCTGAGTGATCGGAACCGGAATCTGGTAGAGAGTGACTTTTGCACAGATATTGGGTAGGGCAGTGGCTTCACTGGTGCCCCCTCACCTGAGAATGTCACCTTGTTGGGATGATGGTCTTTGAAGTTATGATTACATTACGGGCCTTGAAATGGGGTCATCCTGGGTCACCCAGATGGATTCTAATACCAATGAGAAGTGTCCTTATGAGGGACAGAGGGGAAGACCATGCAGAGGTCGGGAAGCTGCCCCAAGCCAGGGAACACCTGGGCCACCAGGAGCAGCAGAGGCAGGAAGGGTTGCTCCCCAGAGGCTTCACCAGAGCACAGGGCCTGGATCTCACTCTTCCAGCCTCTGGAATGGTGGGGAGTGAGTCCCAGTCTGTTTTAAACTAGGCCGTGGCACTTTGCAGCAGCAGCCGGCCTGGGAAACTCATCCAGAGCCCGTCCACCTGCCGGGCAGCCGCCGGCTCCCCTTGGGTCGTGCTGTGGTCATGTTGGATGCTGGGGTTGTCTGCTTGGGGCTTGCTGGGTGGGCCTGATTGCCCCACAGTCCACAAGATGTGACATCTTGTCCAGAGATGAGAGTAGGGCTGTCACCTGGCAGGCCTGGGCTCACACCCCATGCTGGCCCTTCCTAGGCCCACATTCTAGATCTGATTTTTATCATTTGTGGCTGCAATTTTCTTATGTATAAAATGTGCTCTGCTGCCTACCTCTGCTGCGCTTGAGCCGGGGGAGTGCAGTGACCCCTCTAGGGGATGCAGGGGACCTCGGACAGGCCCTGCATGACAGAAGGCACTCAGTGAAACATGGCATGGAATTATGCCAACTTGATGAATCAGAGTAGGAAACAAGCTGAAGCTGAGATCAGTGTTGCTGTAGAGATCAATTTAATTCAACACTAAAAACCCCATGGTGTTAATTAGTGAGAGTGTCATTCCAAACATGGTGTGTTAAACTGCGTTAATAAAATAAATACTTAAAAGCACCTACTTCAACCCTTCCTGTGTCAATGACACCTCGTGCAGCTTCACCCTTCCCCCTGGGCCACTCCTCTGCATCCTCCCCACTCTCCCCAGACCGCACACGTCTGCCGTCCTGCAGGTGCTGATCTGTGGTAGACCCTTGATGCCTCTGGGGCTAATGACGTCCTCCAAGTGCTTGGGATGCTCCTGCTGGCCCCTGGGCCACCAGGAGCATTGTTCGGTGAGAATGTCCGTTGGCTTGGCAGGTCTGAACGACTTCAGCTACCTGCACACGAACTGCTTCGAGCTGTCCATCTATGTGGGCTGTGATAAGTACCCACATGAGAGCGAGCTGCCGGAAGAGTGGGAGAACAACCGGGAGTCCCTGATCGTGTTCATGGAGCAGGTATGGCTGGGCATCAGCCTGGGGGGCAGCCGAGGAGCAGGCTGCGTGGGTGGCTGAGGGCGAGGGCTGGGTTAGCTCAGGCCCAGTCATCACCCTGGCCAGCCACAGGGCAGCCTGGAGCCTTGGTCTGTCTGCACTTGGCCAGAATCATGGGAGAACACTCCAAGTCAGCAGGGCTCTTCTACCCACTGATGGCTCCCCAGCCAGTGCCAGGCTCGCAGGCACTGTCTGCAGGGAGTGGGAGATAGCGTCTGAGCCAGGGTGCCCGCTTCCCATGTCCAAGTTTGCTTTCACCATGAGAAAATCACAGACTGGTGGCTTCCATAGCACTGTATTCTCTTATAGCTGTGGAGCTGGAAGCCCAAGAGCAGGGTCCCTGGGATTGGTTTCCTCTGCTGCTGCTCTCAGTGGCCTGCAGATGGCTGCCCTCTTGCTGCCTCTTCATGAGGTCACTCCTCTGGACACGTGCATCTGTGCTTGTCCAGATCTACCCTTACGAACACACCAGGCCTACTGGAGTAGGGCCCATGGCTTCATTTGAGCATAACGGCCTCTTTGAAGGTCCTGTCTCCAAATGGCCACATTCTGAGGCGCTAAGCTTCACGTGATGGACTTTGGAGGATCCAGGGCAGCCCACAAACCCCCTCAGGCCTTCAGAGTCACTGTTGCAGGGTGCAGGGTGAGATGCCTGGAAGCACTTTTACCAAGGGCCAGCCAGGGTCCTGCGGCCAACTGGTGAGACCCTATGTCTTCAATGGGCCCCTAGGATACCTTCCCTGCCCCGGGTTCTCAAGACACACCCATGTGGTAGCATTAATGAGTTAGCCAGTTCTGGTTTGATGCTAAGACTCGCTGCATGATAAAGAGGTCCCACGACGGAGCAGACTACCTGGAGCTCAGGGGATGAGTGAGAATGCACCTTGAGTCTCAGGACTCCACCAGCTTACCAGTTAGACCAGTCCACTTAACCCCACTGGAGGAAGGAAGGTCCTGATGCCCTGCTGTGGGTTGTTGTAGATGAGTCAGAAGACGCAGCAGCCCATGGCTTGGGTGCCAGCTTCCTGGCACCTGTGGTTATACGGCAGAGGTTGTCACCTAGAGCTAACCTCTGAATCTGCCCCATGAGGTAGGTCCCAGGAGCTCCAGCTCAGCCCCAGTAAGCTTCCCTGGCACAGAAGTCTGCCCTCTTAGGAAGGCTTGAAAACACCTTCTGCCCCCACCCAGGAATTCATGAGGGGTGGCACCGTCCCCTTTGCATTGTGACTTGACTGCAGCAACCCGTCATTCAAAGCAATGATCTGACTTGGCCAAAGCGCCTCCCGTGGATAATATGCCAGGCACAGCCATATGCTTAAAGATCATTGCTGGGAACGCGGGCATGTCACCTGGATCGTCACTCCATTCTACATCTGGGGAGAACAAGGCAGGAGGTTCAGAGTGGATGTGTGTCTCCTGACACAGCTGATGAGCAGAAGGTGCCCACCAGCAGTGGTCATTTCTAGAAAGGCCTCAGTTCTTTTCTTTCTTTTCTGACTCTTCAGTCATTAAGTCCATGGAGCCCAGGGAAATCCAAATAAATGTGCTTATCAACATTAAATTTTAGTTTGGGGTGGGTGTATTTTTATGGAATCTCAGATCTGGGTATTTTTTATGTCTCTGGAATGTTCTAAGTTCAATGGGAAACTTCCTGGTGCATAGACCCCTAAATGGAGTGCAGGAGAATGCACCAAGTCCACGCAGAGCCAGGGCCTAGGAGCCGGCCTGGTGCTGTGAGCCTGCTTGCCTGGCAGGGAACAGCCTGGAGGGAGGTTTGGGCCACGTCCTTGTGTTGGAGCGTGCAGAGCTGGTGGTGACCTCGCTGTGTCTCACCATGTTTGGAGCAGGTTCATCGCGGCATCAAAGGCCTGGTGAGAGATCAGCACGGAAAAGGGATTCCAAATGCCATCATCTCAGTAGAAGGTGTTAACCATGACGTCCGAACAGGTAACTGCAAATGTCTACAAGCTGTCACTCAATAAGAAATAAGTTGTGTTCTTGAAGTGTTTACTTCAGTTTCAGTCAGGACCCGGGTGCCAGAAACTCCTTTCTCAGAGCCAAATTAGAGTCTCCTTCTCCCATCTTCCCATGTGACCCCAGGAGCTGGGTTTTCAGCCTCTGCTTCTGGGTTCCCTGGGATGGGCTTGGAGCAGCTCCTCGGCTTCTGGCTGCAGTGGAAGTTTCTGAGAGGGTGAGGAAGCAGCAGTGCCCCCCTCTACCCGCCCTGGGTCATTACTGCGCAGGCAGCTTAGCAGGATGAGCCCTGAGAGGGGGAAGCTGTAAGCTTGGGCGTCTTGCCCATGGAGGAGCTGGTGGGGCTGGGAGAGCCATCAGAGGGAACAGCCTCAAGGGAGCGACTGGGGTGGGCAGCCCAAGAGCCTGGCCTTGACTGCAGATCAGAGAGGGTGCAATGTTTCTGTTGAGCCATGTGGGAAATCACCAAACGCCTCAGGAAGATTCCAGTGTCTCTGGAGGACCCTCATAAGCCAGCATGCCATTTTTGGCATCTCCTGCCTGCCAGACACTCCATGCTTTGTGTGCATTGACTCACTCAATGCTCCTGTCTTCTCAGTGCTGTTGGTGGGTGAGGAAAAGAGGCGCGGGAAGAAATGTGGCAGGGAGACCCAGCTCCCACCTGCTGAAGGGCAAAGGGGCTGGCGTGTTAGCTCCTGAGTCAGCACACGTTGACCTCCACTTGGGTGGAGGGTAGAAAATTCCAAACTATTGGATTATCTGAGGGCCAGAAGTTGATCTCTAAAAGGCAATGCTGAAATCTTATTCCAACTCTCTGATAGGACCCAGAGGCTTACAAACTTGACTCCAGTTCCTGAAACATCAAAATAACATCACACCTTTTTTTTTTTTTTTTTTTTGGTTCTTGGGATTGAACCTGCCCGCCTGCCAGGGGTGCTTAACCATGAGCCATATCCCCAGCCCTTCTTATTTTTTATTTTTTATTTTGAAACAGGGTCCTGATAAGTTACCTAGGGTCTCACTAAGTTTCTGAGTCTGCCTTTGAACTTGTGATCCTCTTGCCTCAGCCTCTCAAGCCACTGCTCCCTGCTAACTTCACACTTTCAAATGCATTCATGGCATGGCCACAGCCTCAGGAGAGCAAAAGACTGCCCCGCAGTCCCCTGGGTCACTCAGCCGCAGCAGTGGTGTGGTGCTGTCTTGTGTGACCTGTTCCCTGCTCCCCGAGAACATCGGAACGTATTTTCTCTCTTTTCTCCTGTTAGCCCTCTGAAGGAGAGAGCCCATTCTTTCCCCTGTTCAGGTGAAAAGCAGAAGCTCCAAGAGGCTCGTTGGCCCCATGGAGGTTCAAGAGATGAGCTGGGTTCGCATTTGGGTCCCGCTCCAGGTTGGCTGGAGGGTCACCTGTAGGTGTTGTGTAGCATCCACACAGGACGGGGACGCTGCCTTGATGCTTCCCGACCTGAAGGTGACGTGGAAGTAGTGCTCCCGCAAGTCTAGGGTTTAGAGCCTTCGTGTCCCAGCACCATCATCACCCAGGAACCCTCAGTTTAAAACTGGAGACGCCGGGTTCCGGGAACCCCCAGTCCCTGGCAAACAGGGGTGACAAGCTCCCTCACCTGGCCACTCGCCATTCCTCGTGGACTCAGCCCATGTCAGGGTCATCACGACAGCCCCTCCTTCTGCCTGGACCTTCTTCCCCCGGGGAGTCCTTGGCTCCTCCCTGATCCCCGTCCACGCTGCTCAGATGTCACCACCTAAGGCATCCAGCTGCGACCACACAACCTCACACTAAGCACCTGCCTGACTGTCCCATGGTCCCTCTAAGCACCCAGCTCTGTCCAGGGAACATCTCTCTTCTCACTGCAATCCAACAGTCTAGTATTTATTGTGCTTATCGTTGTTTCTGCCCCCACCACACACCAGGGCCGAATCCCTGACTGTTCCGTGGTGTATCAGGGGCACGCTGCCTGACCATCAAGGAGCAGCCAGTGAATACTCCCCAGGTGAATGAATGGTGGATGGCCTTGCCTTTTCCAGGGTTGCGCAGAGGGTGTGGAGCTGGGAGGGAGTCCAGGTCTGAGGCCGCACACCCAGCGCGCCTTCCTAGAACCCATGCTGGCCGTCCTCACCGTTCACAGCATGAGGTCCCATTCCACCTGCCAGGAGACAGAGACTCTGGGACACAGGAGGAGGATGGGCAGGGTCCACGCAGCCCATGTGTTCAGTGCCAGTTGTTTAGCTGATGCTTAGATCAGAAACGTCACAACATGGTAGAGGGTCGTGCTGTGCTGTGATTGCATCCTTCCCATTTAGTTCCCAGTTTCTATGCTCAGTGTTGGGACATTTTTACCACTTGTCCTGGATCTGAGTGCTGTTGACCCTCAGGCTTCATGCCACCTTGCCTGGAATTTTGCACACAGCAGCCCCCGTGGGCACCGGCATTCATTCGTTTATCCGTTAATTCACCAAATGTGGACTGAGCACCCTAATGTGCTGGAGACCGCAGGGATGCCGGCGATCGTGACGAATGAAGGAAGCCTGCTTGGTCCGGTCCTGCAGAGGATTTGTATCTTAAATATTACTTAAGAGCTCCTTTAAAACAGTGATGCATAAAAGAGTCTCGATCATTCCTTGGCTGTGTAGTGCCTGGTAGGCAGTGTGAGAAGGCATGAGGGTTTTCAGCTGAGTGGGAGGGAAAGAGGCCCTGGGGCCCCGTAAGCCTGGATGAGAGCGCTCTGCCTAATGGCCTCTGAATTTCAAGCCCCTGTAATCGAGGAGGCAGTCTGGGTGAGCTAATGGGAGGCACATCTCTTTCCCTTTATTCCCCCGTAGCCATTTCCCAGGGTGTTCTCCTGACAGGCGTGTTCCACACTTAACACGTGACTCTTTACTTTATTGGTCTCTGAGTCTCTTGGTGCTCAACAAAAGCTCTGCATTTGCCTTGCTTTCTGTCTGAGGCATATTCAACCTGACGAGGTTTATTGCAGGAGGATTTTGCATAAAATAAACAAGTATGAACTAGAATTCTGCAGGGAACCCAGCTCCTGGGGATGCTTTTAGGCCCATGAACGTGTTGCTAAACCCCTGACTTGGAAGTCAATGGTGGGCTGTCCTTGTTTGGTTGATACCGACCTGACCCCCTAATGGATGAACCTGCCCAGGACCTGGGCTGTGCCTGCTGCCCACAAATGCTGAGCGATGCCACTCAGTGTCCCCCTCCACTGTGGCTGCTTGGAGTGCTCACCCTGGAACACCAGCCGATGGCTCAGCAGGACAGAAACCTACCCACTATGCCCATTTCACTGAGTATATGATCATTTCTGGTTGTCAGGGGTGGAAGCAGAGACAGCAGAGCCTCAGGGAGAAGGTGGGGAACCCTAGCCAGGAGCTTCCACCGGCAGAGGAGGGAGTCAGGCAGATCATGTTCAGAGAGGCAGAGCCAACGCTTCTCGTTCTGGTCCTCCTGATTATTCCATTCAGTCTTCCAGCATGTCTTATTGAACACCTCCTAGGTGCCAGCTGAAGATGCTACAGAACAAAAAGAAGGGGGGCTCCTCTCCCTGGGAGTGTGCCTTCCCACAGAGACCTGCAAGTGACGGTGAGGGCAAGACTTAAAGTTCAGTGCAGATCATAACCAGCCCCAGGAAGGAGGGAAACACGGGAGAACTGGGAATAGCATTGCAGCTGGAGGGAACGGTAGATACAAAGATTCAGAGTCAAGAACGCAGGAACAAAGAGGAGCGGTGTGTGGCTGGAGTGGCAGCTGTGGGCAGTGGCCAGCGATGAGATGGGCAGGGCCCCAGGCCTGAGTGGGGTTTTGCAGAGGGCTTCGCTCTCATGTGAATGGGGACTCCTCAGCCGATAGGGCACTGTCTCCAGTCCCTCCCTGCTTGTCTGATCTCCCTGTTGCATAGACATGACTGATGGGCTGAGGTTACGCCTCCCAAGGAGCCTCCAGCCTGGTGGGAACACAGGCCCTGGCACCTTAGAGGCTGTGAGACAGAAGAGGAGACACCAGGGACTCCCCAGGAATGCCATGGAAAGACAGGGCTCGCTCCAACTCCTCAGACCCCCGGGGCCTCTCGTGGTGGAGGCTGCAGGGTCATTCCCTCTCCTACCTGCCTAATGTGATGCCCAGAGAGGTGAACTCTTCTGCTTGAGGTCACAGCTAGTAACTAGCAGATCCTTCTCCAGGGACACCTAGTCTAAAGCTTTGAGAGCAAAGGCTGGATTTGATCAAGTACTAAGTTGACAAGTCACATGTGCATATAGAACACCTGGCAGCATCAGGTTTAAATTCGCATTTCGATCTCAGTCATCAGAGACGCCGTGCTGTGCAGTGAGCTCTCCGGAGCACAGGTTGTTATGAAAAGTGAGTCACAGGGTGTTTGTCCCCTGCAGCTGCAGATAGTCTGCTACACGGTGACTCCGTGAGAAGGCCAGGGGCCCCGCCCACACAGGGAGGGAGGTGGCTCCCCAGTTTCCCAGAGCTTGCCCTATTCTTCCTTTTGTGGAAGTATAGGTTTCCTACAAAATAAAATGCCCTCCTGGCTCTTCAGCAGATGAGGGATGCCTGGGGCTGTCCCAGCGCTGAGCTCAGGCATGTCCCCTACAAGGCATCTCTGGTTCCCGCTGCTCCTTGGGTCCAGGGAGCGAGCCCCTCCCTCTCACGTCCCCCATCCCGTGGCCTCTCTTCACCAACAGCGTCCTTGAGAGCGAGAACAGTCTCCCGCTCCTGTCTCAGCCCCAGTGCTAGGCTGGAGCACCCTTCCGGGTGAGCGGCCTACTCTGGCTCTCTGCCCAGTGCCCCGGGAGATCCATCCTCTCCGAGTGGGATGGAGAGAAATGAGGAAATGGGGCCAGATGCCGTCTCAGCACACGCGGGTGGATGTGGGAAGTCTGCAGTACTGCGGGTGCTCACAGGGACTAGCTGAGGCCTGAGCTGACCCCTGCCAAAGGCCATTCCAAGGCACAGGAAGCCAGGGATGGACCTTGGCACCAGTGAGGTGCCTGCTGGGTGAGTGGCCAGTGGCATAACTGAGATCAGGGGTTCCACCTGGGGTCCAGCCTCAGCTTCTAGACTCAGGGCGTCTCTGCCCCATGGCGACCCTGTCCCTCGCCCTCTCAGCCCTGGAACCGGGGCTGTGGAGTGGTGGTGGGTACCAGGCCCTCCTCCCGGGTAGTCCTTTCCTCCTCTACCCCTTTTAGACATTGTTTTGCTGTTTCGTAGCCATGCCAAGGAATCAGGGAGCTGACGGTGTTTTGTGGTGAGGGCACACTGTGAGTCAAGTTCATAACGAATGGCTTGTACCGCCACAGACAAAGAAGTGTTCATGATCTCTAAGGGGGTCCTGTACCCCAGACCCCTTCCCGTTAAACCCATTATGGCAGCTTCCAAAAGAGGAAGCATCTCGGCTTCCAGAACACATCAAGGGCTTGTTCTGCAGCCGCTCGGTTTCCACGCCTGGTCTAAGAGGTGTCTGCCGGGGGCAGTCTTGGAATAGGCGGGTGGCATTTGTGTTAATAACGAGCTGGTCTGAGCCCCTGGTTTCTTTTCACAGCCAGCGATGGGGATTACTGGCGCCTCCTGAACCCTGGCGAGTATGTGGTCACGGCCAAGGCCGAGGGCTTCACCACGTCCACCAAGAACTGCATGGTCGGCTACGACATGGGCGCCACGCGGTGCGACTTCACGCTCAGCAAGACCAACTTGGCCAGGATCAGAGAGATCATGGAGAAGTTTGGGAAGCAGCCTGTCAACCTGCCTGCCAGGCGGCTGAGGCTGAGGGGGAGGAAGAGGCGGCAGCACGGGTGACCCTCCGGACACGTGAGATGCTGCCTCCCAGACTCTTGCAGAGGAAACCCCCCCAGTAGTAACTCTGTAGAGGACTCGCTCATGTTTTCTCTGTAATTCAAGAAGCACCTGGGAGCGCGTGCGCATTGCGAGGTTGGTCCAGGGCTGGAGGCTTAGGATGTTTTCTTTTCTTTGTTCCCATTTATGCAAATACCTTGGACAGAGCAGCAAAGAAAGGCCCGTGGGGAGCTGAGTTCAGCAAGTCCATCCCAGAAGTGAGGGAGCCACTGCGAGTTCAGGCCCTCCGGCTGCACGTGGAGGGACTGGGCTTCCCCGCTTGCGTGACAGCAAGTTTCCCCTGCATTTGTGATCGGCACCACTGATACTGCAGCACTCTGATACTGGCAGCTGTCCCCAGTGCCACCATTCAAGATGCTCTCGGGCTCCCTAAGAGAACCCACCCTCTCTGGCTGGCCCCAGGACATTTTGAGCTGCTGCAAATAAATGCTGCACTCTGATGACAATGGGGACATCACCAAGTGAGCATCAGTGGGCCTCAGGGTCAGCCCAGCATCCCTTTTCAGCAAAGCACTGTGTCCACAAAAGGGGAAAGAAGCAGTGACACCTTGGGAGTGCTTGCTGGGAAGCAGGCAGCACTGGGCTTGTCACGTGCAAGCTGGACCCCTGGAGCTCCAGCTCCCTGCTGGCCCAGCAGCCATGGCGGTGTGTGTTCAGCTGGGGAGAACCAGAGGTGCCGGCCTTCCGCAGGGGTCAGATGAGTTAGCCTGGGTCTCCTCTGTGCCTGCTGGGGCTTGAACACAGGCAGGAGGAGGTTGACCTGCCAGGCTCTCTCTGCCCCAGCTGTCAACCGTCTTGTAGAAATGTGTGCTCCCGGGCTGACCTGCCAGGGTGGGGTGACTTTTGAAGTGTGGGATGCAGTCTTCACCTTAGACTGAAGTCCGCGAGAAACCCCGAGGGTTGCCACGCAGCATCAGGTCGGGAGGGGCTATTGAGTTACCAGCAAGAACACAGCTGTGTCTCCCTTTTATTTGTGTTGCTGCCTCATTGATCTGGGGAGAATGGGAAAAAATAAAGCAAATGGTAAGAGCCTCCTGTGCCTTTTCTGGGGGGGCTTGTGGCTGCCCATGTGCTACTGCTGTTGCCTGCCTCTGAGGTTGGTCACCCTAGAAGAGGTGCCTCCTGGGCCACTGTGAAACTTAGCAGTGGCACTGACAGCCCTCTGCCCTCTTTCCAGGACACACTAGTGCCTCCTGGAGATGCAGAGAGTGTCTCTACAATAAAGGTCCTCAAGCAGCTTCGGACAATCTGTGCCGGACTCAGCAAACCGCTGATAAAGGATGAGATGGCCGTTCTGTGGCCTCTGCCACACAGCTCAGCTCCAGTGTGCGCGTACGTCAGTGACTGGCGGTGGCTGCGGTCCAGGGGACCTTATTTACCAACACAGGCAGCAGCTGGATTTGGCCCACAGGCTGGGACAGAGTCAGCTCCTGCTGCGAACCCATATTGTCTGGTAGAACTTTCTGAGATGGTGGAAATGTTGTATTCGGCGCTGGCTAACGCAGTAGCCGCTAGCCCTGCGTGGCTCCTGAGCACTTGATTGCTGGCTGGTGAAACTGAGGAACGGGATTTTCTAGTGTTATTACTTCTAATTCACCTAAATTTAACTTTCAATAGCCACTTGTGGCTGGAGGCTACGTATCGGGCCACCCATCGTAAGACAGTCTTACCCCTCGGCCTTAGAGCTGGGAGGAGCAGCTAGAGAGCATTTGAAGCTGTAACCCAGCCCTTCAGGGCAGAAGGCTGACAGTTCCAGGTTTGCTCAGGAACGGTGGATTTGTTGGGTCACTGCCATGCCTGACCTGGAAGCCGAGTCCTGGCTCTCGTGGTGCCTCAGTCTCATGATCAGTGTTTAGCTCTGCATGTGCAGGGCCACCGTACAGTCCCCAGGGTTCATGCAGTCCCCAGTCCTCCCTGTGGTCCTCTTCCCTTAGGGGCCATGAGCTCTAAGCCAGTGCTCTGGCATCCAGGGCTGGCACTGCCCTTGGGTCAGGAAGTCGCTCTGCCTCTCATTCGCTCCTGCAGAGTGCAACCCTGGGGCTTGACAAACTCAAAAGGTCAGGCTGGCTGGATGCTGGCTGGCTTCTGGCAGAGGGCGAAGCCGCACATTCCAAAGCTGTGCTCTGTGGGAGTCAGGAGTCGCCTCTCTGGGGCCTGTCCATGCATAGCAGCTCCTCGCAGGCCTTCGAGCCCCAACCCGCACCCTGGGCCCGCTCCTGCAGCTTTGCTCCCACTGGCCTCCTTGGCTTTTCAGGCAGAATTATCCTCCTGGACCTTGCCTGGACTCTCCCAGGCAGCCTTCCTCCCTCTCAGCACCTCATGCCCTGGAACAAATCTGTCCTGGGCACCTCTCAGAGGAGCTGGCCCCCTGCCGGTCTCTGCCCTGGGTCTGGAAGCAAGGCGGAGCCAGGAAGGTCTGCCGAAGTGGGGGCTGTCCCTGGGAGTCAGCAGTGCATCCGCCCCACTTGCCTGGAGTCCTTCAGAACAGCCTTCAGTAAACGAAGCATTGGATACTCAGACCTTGGAGCCAGGCCTGGTTCCCAAGGGCAGGAGCAGTGACGTCCCTGGTGTCTGCCACAAGGGCCATGCTTTGCTCACAGCAGGTGCCAGTGAATGGGCGGGACAGTCTGTGCCACACGGTGCAGTTGTTTTTAAGATTCTCCTACAAGTTAAGAAAATGTGACTTTAGAAATTGAAAGCTGGTGCTGGGCACAGTGGCACACACCTGTGATCCCAGCAGCTCAGGAGGCTGAGGCAGGAGGATTGCAATTTCAAAGCCAGCCTCAGCAAGAGCAAGGTGCTAAGCAACTCAGTGAGACCCTGTCTCTAAATTAAAAATAAAATAGGGCTAGGGATGTGGCTCAGTGGCCAAGTGCCCCTGGTTCAATTCCTGGCACCCCTACACAAAAAAATTGAAAGCGGTCATTTGAATTTACTGAATGTGTTTTTACCTCTTGAGTCTTCACTTCTAGAAGCAAATCTTGGACCTCACTGAGTTAAAACCCTCTCCATTCAGAAGATGGAGGGTGTTTGTTTGTTTCAGATGTCTTTCTGCAGGTTAAGATCAGCCAGTGCTGCTCCTTCTGCTGAGAGTCTCCTCGCTGTTTGTCACCTGTATCCCCACTCAAGTCCCAGGTGGCTGCACTGCCCTTTGACTTCCACCTGTTTGATGCTGAGATTGTTTTTTTGGTACCAGGGATTGAATCTGGGGCATAACAATTGAGCCACATCCCCAGTCCTTTTTACTTTTTATTTTGAGACAGAGTCTCACTAAGTGGCTTAGGGTCTCACTGAGTTGCTGAGGCTGGCTTTGAACTTGTGGTCCTCCTGCCTCAGCCTCCTGAGTTGCTGGATCACAGGTGTGTGATCAAAACCCACTGCTAAAGGGTTTTGAGGGGCTGTGTGGAGCAGAACTGCTCAGTGATCACAGCTCTTTTCTATGAGTTTGGGGCACCGTCTTTCACAGGAAGTCCCAGGAGTACTCAGTCCTTGCACAGAGGGATGTTACCAAGAGCTGTGGAGCCACAGCTCATGGTTAATGGGCACGATCGTGACAGGTGCAGGTGGCATTGGATTCTAGTGGCATTTTGCACAGCAAGCCCAGAAAGCCATCCCCATCCCAGATTTGCAGGCTCAGGAGTGACTCTGGGTGACACACCCTGCCTGGAGAAGCTTGGGTTCTATACCATTTTGGGTTGGAGTCCCCACACCCAGTGGGCAGTCACAACAGTGGGTGTGGCCTCTGCCCACAAATCCACAGCCCAGCAGGATCGGCAAGGGGGCTGCAGATGCCAGCCCTTACATCTGAGCTCTGGGTCCCAGACTGACCTCCTCTGAGGCCATGGAGGCTCTTCCTCCTGACTGTGTCTCCCACCACTTAAGCACATCCCCATGTTTTCCCAGCACAGAGAGTCCAGAGAAAATTAGGAAATAAACATCTAAGAACTGAAACCCATGGGCCAAGGAATCTTTCAGTTCCTTCTGGTGTGTGCGGAGGAGAACAGAGGGTCTTGC
Source organism: Glaucomys volans (assembly GCA_020662805.1). Taxonomy (NCBI): domain Eukaryota; kingdom Metazoa; phylum Chordata; class Mammalia; order Rodentia; family Sciuridae; genus Glaucomys; species Glaucomys volans. The sequence continues at coordinate 768,693 of JAJEJO010002331.1, forward strand.
TTAGAGTCGAGGGCACTTCTGAGACCAGTGACTGCAAGCGTGGCAGCTGGGGTTCCTCTTGAAGGCCAGGGCATCAGGCCTCCTTACCTGGGACCTGGTGTTAAGAAGGATTCTGAGGCAGAGTACTGGCTTGGTGAGAAGACTGCTGGATTGATTAGCCCTGTGCTCTGGATACGGGAGGGGCTGGGAGCAGGCATGCCCATTTCCATCCTTGGCCTTTAGCCCACCCCCCAGGTGGGTGGGAGACAGGAAAACTGAGCCCCCAAGAGAGCCGTGGAGCTCCCAGAGGCATGTCCACTCCTGGCAGGAAAGCTGCCAACCTGGGATGCCATAATTAGGTCCTGACGGCCCTGGGCTTCAACATCATGGCCTGCAGAGCCCAAATTTCTTAGGCAGGGACAGAGCATTGTGAGCCACAGGCTCCTTCTGGAGATGACAGGGAGGAGGAAGGAGCCCTAGTTGGCTAAGTGTGTGCAGGAAACCAGCAGGGAGCTGGTTCAACACGCAGCAAAGCCCTGACGAAGCTGATGGGCCCGATTCCCATGCCCTGGCTCCTGCTCAGGGTGGGACCACCTGACAGCTAGTGACGCCCCGCCTGCCTGCCCCACCTACTTTTCCATTGGTAACATAGGTGGAGGTGCAGCTTCTGCATCCCTCACTGCCCTGTCTACCGCCCACATGTCGGGAGGTCAGCTGCATACAGGCAGTGTAGTGAGCACCAACCTGGCTTGGAAGGGGACAGTGGCCCTGCTCAGTGCTCACTGGTGCTGGATTATGGGACTCTGTGCCTCATGCATTTGCCAGAATCTGTGGAGAAGGCCTCTTCCTGGAGCTGCCTGCAGCCCCTCTGGAGCAGGCCTGAACTAGAAGGACCTGAAGTATGGATCCATCCCTGGGAGTCCAGCTGCACCAATGCTTCCAGGTCTTCAGAGTGGCCTTCTATAGGGCCAGGTGTTAGAGAGCCTCATCCTTGGGGATTGGGGACCTGGGTTCAAGTCCCAGCCCTGCTTTGCTCATGCATGACTGTGGGTGAGTTATGAACCTCAGTTTTCTCATGTATGAAATGGGCAGAGTAACTTACAGTTGAGCCTGGGGAGGAGACGGAAGCCTTGAAGAGAGGCAGCCCCAGTGTTCAGAGGAAGGAAGAAGGCCACCAGTCCCTGCACTTTTTGGGGGTCAGTGGGATTGAGAGCAAAAGGATGGATCCTTGGGGTGGGTGGGCTTGCTGGAACCCCAGGCCTCTCATCCATCTGAGCAGCTTTGAGCAAGTGATGTCATCCTCCCAAGAGTGATTCCCCATCCCCAAAGTGTACACAGTCACCCCTGACTTTGGGGGTGGTTGTGTGGGGTCAGTTGAGGGTGATCTAATTAAAACACTGAGAACTTACAGCACTGAAGTGATCTAGAAGCAAGAACGGGCTGTAGTTAGTGAAGAGGGCGGCTGCTTCAGAAGGGACAGGCAGCTGCTCCTCGTGTTCAGCATGGAGGTGCCAGGGACCCAGCAGCTCTACCCTGGGTGTGCACCCCGAGAATTGGAAACTGTGAGCACAAAACCCAGGCACAAATGTTCATGGCAGCATCTCACACAAGACAGCCGACAACCCAACCGCATCGTGCGATGGATAAGCAGGATGTGGTCCACCCTGCAGTGGAATGTCGTCAATGAAAAGCAGGGGCCCTGTCACCTTAGCCACCCGGAGGAAGCTGGAAAGCATCAAGCGAAGCTAAAGAACTTAATCGTGAAAGGTCACATGCTGTATGATTCCATTTCTATGAAATGTTCAGAGTGGGCAGATCCCGTTGTCCAGGGTAACGGGGAGATTGGGGCAGGTGCAGGCTGCGTAGGGCATGGGGTTTCCTTTGGGGTAAGTATTCCGAGTTGATTATGGTAAAAATTTAAAAAAATCCATGGAGTTGAACACTTTTAATGTATAGATTTACACTTTAAACTGCATAAATTCACAATAGAGCTATCTTTTTAAAAAATAGGGCCATACCTAGTCATTTTAAAATAAGGCATTCCAGGAAAACATTGGTCGCTTGAGCAGTTTTTCTGATTGTATCCTAGTGAAGATGAGGACAGATTCCTATTGAATATATGCAAATAGCCACATGAATCCATCCTGAGCAAGGAGACAGAAGAGGTTCCAAGGTCAGGATTAAAAGCCAAGTCAAATACAACCCTTGTCCAGGCCAGTCCTTCTTTGGTGCCTTCATATTCTGGAATAAACTGACCCTCTGCTTGAGGACAGGTCACGGGGTTCTATGAGGCCAGGAGTAATTTAATAATAAAACTAAGATGTTATCAACACGTGGAGCCCTCGATTGTTCTCTTCAAATGTATCCATAAATAAACATTTACAAACTGAATTCTCAGTTTCGGTTTCCCATAGAGGAAGCATTAATAGTTATAATCCAAAAGTCAAACTTCCCTGGGTCCTCCATAAATTTTGAATACAAAAGTATCTCAAAATTTTGAAAAACTGAGAAATGTCACTTTAGGACAAAATTACAGTTTGATTTGTTCTTGAAAACAGGGAGCACATACACAGCTATATTGCTCTATCACCGGTGTCTAGTCAGCCAGAACCACCTATATCAGTTATAATTTTAATCAAACTAAACACTTTTTCCTAGAGCAAACTGCAGGGAGGGTTCTCTTCATGGAGACCTGCTGCCCCACGCCACCATGTCAGCAGCCTGAGGAGCTGGGCAATTCTCTGAACCCTCTACCTCCTTGTTCCTACCC
>JAJEJO010002332.1:0-10212 GCA_020662805.1 Glaucomys volans
CCTCATGGAGCTCAAGGTCTAGAAGGGGAGATGCAACATACCATACAGCAGGATTCTAGTATTCTCTAATCAACACCACAACAGAAATATGACTGGTAGAATTCAGAACAGAAGTGACTCGCTGTTCGGCCGAATTATAGAAAGCCTCACAGAGGTCTAAGGTGGCATTTGGTAGTAATTAAGTCTGTTGACAGTGGAATAAGTGGCCTTCACAAGGACCTGCTCCTCCTCTGGTGGTACCGAAGCAAGGGCCGGTGGAATAACTGGCTGGGTTGTTTCAGCAGTCTGCAGTGGTGGAAATGAGATTGAGTCAGTAACTTATTCTGCGGCCCATTCCATTGGCAGGGACTGTTCTTGCTAAGTATGCCTGGAGCTCTAGATTCCGTGACTTTATTTCATATAACAGTGAAATGTATTCTGACAACACTGTGGAAGGGGCAGCTAAAATTGAGCAGAGAGAAGAAAACAACTTCCTCCAGGGTCATGAACAGAGCTACTGGTGGCAGAGATGGGTACCGGGGATTGAACTCAGGAGCACTCAACCACTGAGTCACATCCCCAGCCCTATTTTGCATTTTATTTAGAGACAGGGTCTCACTGAGTTGCTTAGCATCTCACTGTTGCTGAGGCTGGTTTTGAACTCATGATCCTCCTGCCTCAGCCTCCCGAGCCGCTGGGACTACAGGCGTGTGCCACTGTGACTGGCCCTCCAAGACATTTCTGATTTGCAATCTCTTAAGCCATTTGAAAATCACCAGAAAGGCCAAATCATTTATTATTACTATTATAATTTTTAAAGGAGGCTTGCAATAAAGCCTTTGCATTAAAGTGGACTCTAGCACAAGATGTTATCTAACTCAATCGTGCCACTCTTGAGAGGCTGAGTGCCATGTGTAATTCCAACTCTGAAAGGCTCAGCACGTTATGCATAACTCAATTTTGTCTCCAAATATCCTTGTAGGAAAGAGGGAGACATTGTCAATCAGATTTGTTTGGGGAATGACGCAGCCAACTGAAGGCCATACATTCAGCTGTGTTCTGGCTCCAGGCAAGCCCTTTGCTAAGTGTCAAGTTGTTTGCTTTTGTTGACCTTCAGACATTTTTAGGAGCCTATGCTAGTGAAGTTTTGGAAACAAGATATGACCCTTGCTTTCATGGGCCTCACAACTAGTAGGGCAAATGGGAGCAATGAAGAAATGACCAGCATGTGTTGAAGAGCAGCATGAATAGTCACACAGAGCCTTGGCCTTGTTCAAAAGGAAAACTTGTAACTCCAGCAAAAAAATAACATGACAAATGAAAACAAGTGTTCAACTTGATGCAATCTCTGGTCTCGATTTTAAGACAGGAGAGCTGAATCGATCTGCCTTGAGAATTTTGTGAACCTCAGGCAAGACCAGTTCTGCTGACCTGGGGGTGACGGACACAAGGCTAACTTGGGGAGAAAGGCAAGATGTGATCACAAGATCGGATCAGATCAAGCTCCTCATCCTGTTCTTCACAGATGGGAAGGGGCGAGCGAGAACGGGGAGAAAGTTGTGATTTTATTCCCATTTTGGAGCTTCTAAAGTCTCGGAGACTCTTGGAATCAGGTTTGCAGTGCCTGACTCCCATTGCACAGAGGGTATCGTGTTGCAGAAACTCTTCGTGAAAGGTCTATCCAGCAATCTTTGCCTCGGTGTCATTTTGTTATGCTGTGACTTTTAAAAAGTATTCCTGCGAAGGAGGCGGCAACTATGAGGACACAATACACACGATGACATGAGAGAAGGGAGTCATGTGACTGGCTTGGGAGAAAAGGAGAAGTCACTCTGCAGAGGACCAGCTAAGGCTTTGTGGAGGAGAAGGCCTCTGAGCTGGGCCTCGAAAGATCAGAAGAGTGATTTGGCAGCACATTTCAACAAACAGGCGGGAAAATGTGGGGAAGCCAGCAGTATGGAGCTTTTGTCCATCAGAAAATTTTTACAAAGACTAGAAAGTAATACCCTCTTATGGTTTGGAGGTTAGGTGTCCCCCAAAAGCTCACGTGTAAGACAATGCAAGAAGGTTCAGAGATGAAATGATTGGGTTGTGAGAGCCTTAACCCAATGAGTGAATTAATCCCTGATGGGATTAGCTGAGTGGTAACTGGAGGCAGGTGGGTGTGGCTGGAGGAGGTGGCATTGGGGGTGTGACTTTGGGGTACATATTTGTATCTGGAGAGTGGAGTCTCTCTCTGCTTCCTGATCACCATGTGAGCTGCTTCCCTCCACCACACTCTTCCTCCATGATGTTCAGCCTCACCTCCAGCCCTAAGGAATGGAGCCTACTATCTATGCAGTGAAAACTCTGAAACTGTGAGCCTCCAAATAAACTTTTTGTCCTCTACAGTTCTTCTGGTTGGGTCTTTTAGTCATAGCAGGGAAAAAAAAAACCTGACTAAAATATACCCATACTCCTTTAGAAATGAAACAAAATCTAAAGCAAAAAGGATAAAAATATCTATAATTTAATCTAAATCTTTTAAGACCACATGGCTTCCTCTTTTCTGTCCAAGGCTTATTAAAAATTCAATATTCTTAGGGAAGCTAGAGCAAAATAAGGTAAAGAAGGTGGTGGGGGATAGGATATCATAAATAAATATGAAGAACAGTGGAACAGAAGGAGAGGGAGGGGGGAAGGACAGGAAAGGAGAAGAAACATGGAATGTAACAAAATCATGTTACATGCATAGACAAGTGAACCACAGGGAACTTCACTTTATGTATATGTAGAAAATATCAATACAAATAAATGAGGGAAAGGAAATCAGCAGAGAGGATTGAGCAAAGCGGGGAGGGGGAACAGAGGGAAGATGTTGGGGGGAAATAGGGATTGAAATCAAATTCTATGAATGTACGATTTTGTCAAAATGAACCCACCTACTATGTGTAACTATAATATTCTAATAAAAACGTTTAATATTTTACCCAAAGACATACTCTTAGTGGCTCCTAAATGAAAACTACCCATATGCCCAGTAAGATGGATAAATAGATGATGCTATATTCACATGGTGCCGTAATTTGCAGCAGTGAAAGGAACAATTTATTGAGTCTCACCCACAAAATGCCAAGTGAGAGATGCCAGACACAAAAGAGCACATGGTGGGAAAGCTAATTTTAGGGATAGTTAGATGTGAAGGGAGTGACAGGAAGGGACAGTGATAGCAGGTTCTGTTTTTCATTTGTTCTTTTTAGTTATACATGGCAGTAGAGTGTATTTGGACACATCATACATGCATGGAGAGTAACTTCCCATTCTTGTGGTTGTACATGGTGTGGAGTTTCACTGGTCATGTATTCGTATATGAACATGGGAAAGTTATGTCCTATCCATTCCACTGTCTTTCCTATTCTAATTCCTCTCCCTTCTCTCCATTTCCTTTTGTCTAATCCAGTGAACTTCTGTTCTTCCCTTCCCTTCCCTTATTGTGTGATAACATCTGCATATCAGAGAGAACATTCAGCCTTTGGTTTTTTGGGATTGACTTATTTCACTTGGAATGATAGTCTTCAGTTTCATCCATTTATTAGCAAATGCCATCATTACGTTCTTCTTTATGGCTGAGTAATATTCCCTGGTGTATATATACCACATTTTGTTTATCCATCCATCTGTTGAAGGGCACCTAGATTGGTTCCATAGTTTAGCTATTGTGAATTGAGCTGCTATAAACATTGATGTGGCTGCGTCACTGTAGTATGCTGATTTTAAGTCCTTTGGGTATAGACTGAGGAGTGGGATAGCTGGGTCAAATGGTGGTTCCATTCCAAGTTTTCTGAGGAATCTTACACTGCTTTCCAGAGTGGTTGCACCAATTTGTAGTCCCTCCGGCTATGTATGAGTGTACTTTTTCCCCACATCCTCACCAACATTTATTGTTACTTGTATTCTTGATAATTGCCATTGTGACTGGAGTGAGATGGAATCTCAGTGTAGTTTTAATTTGCATTTTGTGATGATGAACATTTATCATATGTTTGTCGACCATTTGTATTTCTTTTGTGAAGTGTCTGCTCAGTTCCTATGCCTATTTATTGATTGGGTTTTTTTTTGGTATGTGTGTGTGTTAAATTTTTTGAGGTCATTTGTATCCTGGAATTAAAGCTCTATCTGAGGTGCAGGTGCAAGGAATTTCTTCCATTCTGCAGGCTCTTTCTTCACGCTCTGGGTTGTTTCTTTTGCCATGAAGAAGCTTGTTAGTTTGTTGCCATCCCACTTACTGATTATTGATTTTTACTCTTTGTGCTTTAGGATTTTTGTTAAGGAAGTCAGTTCCTGAGCTGATATGTTGGAGTGTTGGGCCTACATTTTCTTCTAGTATGTGGAGGGTCATGGAAGTAGAAAAAGCAGTTATGCAATTCATTTGGAAAAATAAGAGCCCAGAATAGCCAAAGCAATCCTTAGCAAGAAGAGTGAAGCAGGATGCATCACTCACTCTGGGCAATTCTAGTAGGGGGGAAAAGTGTTTTGTAAATGCAGCTGGGAGACAGTGGTGATTTCAAATTTATATTTATTATTAAAAGTTTTAGAGTGGTAATAGAGAGCATTTTGTTAAGTGAAGTGAGCCAGACTCAGAAAGACAGGTGTCCTGTGATTTCTCTCATCTGAGGAAACTAGAGACAAAAAGGAAAAAAGGAATCCTATGAAAATAAAGGGAGGCTGGGTGTGGTGGTGCATGCGTCATCCCAGTGGCTTGGGAGGCTGAGGCAGGAGGATCAAGAGTTTGAGGCCAGCCTCAGAAAGTTAGCAAGGCCCTAAGCCTCACTGCGTGAGACCCTATCTCTAAGTAAAATATAAAAAGGGCTGGGATATGGTTCAGTGGTTAAGTGCCTCTGGGTTCCATTCCTGGTACCAAAAAAAGAAAAAAAACATAAAATAAATAAAAAAATAAAAAAAGAAAAGAAAGGGAGACCAGTAGTAAAGGAAGGGTATGGGGGACGGGAGAGGAATAAGGGGAGGCACTGTGAAATGAAATTGATGAAATTATGTCATGTGTATGTATGAAGAGGCCACCATGAAACCCATTTCTGTATAATTAATATGCACCAATTTAAAAAAAGAAGAGACTTGTAGTTGTATTTAGAAAGTTTTTAAAGTTTTTTTTAACCCCATGATAGCAAGAAAAGTATGCAAGTTCATTTTTCAAAGCTAACTTTAATCTTTAATTAGCATTTTAATTTAAGGATTAGTCTCCTTCTTATTGCTATTTGCAAACCATGTTTAATCTCTACATTGACATTTTAAATAATTGCTGATGGTAAGTTAGTGTTCCAGGGCATCTCTTCACCAACCAGCACTCCTGAAAACTTATTTCTAATTCCTGAGCTCTATTCCCCACAGGAGATTGTCCTGATTCATCAGGGACCAGGCTGCTAACAACTGAACGAGGAGAGAGCAACTACCAATGAGAGCCCTAAGTGACATTAAAGACCTAGTCACCCTGCAACTTGAAAACCTTTGCCAAGTTTGAGGATGGCTCTGTCATGTTTCATAGCACCCATCAGGAGCAAGGCCAAGTTATGAGAGCCAGATGGTGCTTGAGGTCAATGGCGGTCATTTAGACCTGAGCAAGCCAGACTCAGTCTCTCCGAATGTCAGTTACAAGCCTTTCAGCATGTGACCTGGACCCTTGACAACCTTTGACTCAATCCATACTTATCTACACAACCAATCCCTTAGGAATGTCTCAGGTAGACAATTCTTGGGTAATCAATACGATTACCACTATGGTGGCAAAGTTCCTGGTAAAGACACCAATAACTTTCAATCTCATGAATGTGCCTCTTTTTTGGGTGGGTGAGTGTTATGGTTTGGCTGTGAGGTGTCCCCCAAAAACTCACATGTGAGACAATGCAAGAAGGTTCAGTGGAGAAATGACTGGGTTGTGAGAGCCTTAAGGCAATCAGTGAATTAATCACCTGGCAGGATTAGCTGAGTGGTACCCGGAGGCAGGTGGGGTGTGGCTGGAGGAGGTGGCATTGGGGGTGTGGCTTTGGGGTACATATTTGTATCTGGAGAGTGGAGTCTCTCTCTGCTTCCTGATCACCATGTGAGCTGCTCCCCTCCACCATGATGTCTGGCTTCACTTGAGCCCGGAGGAATGGAGCCAGCTGTCCATGGGCTGAGACCTCTGAAACTGTGAGCCCTCTAATAAAATTTTCCTCCCTTAAAATTGTTCTGGTCAGATCTTTTCGTTACGGTAGCGAAGAAGCTGATTAAAATGGTGGGCATGAAGGGAATTTTAAAAAGGTCATCATTACACTGATGTGCTACATTTGTGTAGAATACCCTTCTAATCCATGACCTAAATAAAAATAAAAATATGCTTCCATATATTTTACCTTGAGAGCTCTCTAATTTTCAGAAAGAATTCTCTGTCAAAGAGAGCCACACTCTTTTTATTAACTGTAAAGTGAGCTGAAAAACAAGTTTTAATTTTCTGGCATTTGTCTTCTGAGTTCAAGGTAATTCCTGAGTTTATAAATTATACATTAGAAGGAAGCAAGTAGGATCAAGTTGAACAGGTCTCCTGTTGTGTTCAAGAATAAGTCATCCTCAAGGCACAGTAGCCCTGGACACAGACCAGTATAGTGGCCATTCAATAAATGGTAGTTTAAAGTATTCTTGAAAGAACTCGGAGGAATCCCAGTGGCTCACTAGGCTGAGGCAGAAGAATTGTAAGTTCAAAGCCAGCTTCAGCAACTTAGTGAGGCCCTGAGCATCTTAGCAAGACCCTCAGTGGTTAAGTGCCTCTGGTTTCAATCCCTGGCACAAAAACAACCAAACCAAACCAAACAACCCAATCCCTGGAACTGTTTCCAGAAATGAAAATAGCAGAGGTAAGCAAACTGGAGTTTCTAGAGGGGGGAGATGATAACTTCAGTGAGTTTTGGAATGTAGAATGAAGAGTTTGATTGTAACACAATAAGGACAGATGTATCAAAATCTCTTGTGGGCTTCTGCACATGGAAATACTTCAAAAGCTTCAAGTGGCCATAGAAGTTAAGTGGCCAAGTGATCATGGAATTTTTTCTGTGGTCTTTTTGGGAGGGAGCAGTTCATTGTGTTGGACAAGTACTGGCTTTTGTGTCCCCAACTCATGGGTTTGATATTGCTTTGTCATTTAGATATGAGCAAGGCAAAGTCTGTTTCCTTGTCCAGCAAGCAGGGATAATAAAGCCTATGTTGAGGGGGTGGACATGGAGACTGGAGAGAGAGAACAGGGCACCCTACAGAAGGCCAAGCACATGGGAGGAACCCCAAATCATTGATGTCACATGAAGGGCTCTTAGTCACAGACTTTAGACCTCAGAGTGCTTAGGAGCTACTGCCAGCCTACCAATTCCAGATCATCACCCAAATCTTGCGCTTGAATTATTTTAACATAACTTCTATTTTAGACCATTTTGCTTTTGTCCACAACTAAATTAAATTCTGAATGTAAAGAAAGTAAAAGAAACCAACCACTCTGTAGCAGCAGCATGAATTTTGACTGAAAACTACTAAAAAAGAAAGCAGAAGCCTAGGAGCAAATTTCTACCTGGAAAATTCTTATTATTAGTATTAGATACTTTTATTTGAATTAGGCATGAATATTATTTCATCACCAAATTTTGTAGCTTCAGCAATAATTGTCTACAGTACATTGACAGATACAACTGTGATAATGACCTTGTCTTCTCAGGGTTAAGGAAAGAGTGGTTTTGACCAAAAGTCAAATATCAGACTGTTTTCCTAAAACTATTAATTGGTAGAAGTGTCCAATTAAATAATGAAACATTCTTGCCCTGATTAGCCCTAAGGGTTATGAATGCTACTAGTTCTGCTCCAGTTCAATTCAATCTGTCAACCGTGAAGCTATTCATCTACAGTCTGGCTCTGTGGACAAGACAGGAACACAAAGTGTGGTCTCTGGTGAGTGACTGGAGACATCACTCCTGTTTCTAGATATTTTTCTGTCTTCGGCATATCCCTGAGAAAAACACCAGTACCCAGAAGTTTATTCACTCTTTGATAGCACTTCATTCAACTACAGAGAGCAGGAAGCAGATAACCATGTAGCCACCATTTACTGAACAATACTTATAATTAACTTCTGGAATTTTATGACATTGAGATGGTTTCATTTGCTTTCAGAATGCCAGGCATACTGGTTTACATTTCTGAACACTTAGTACAAATGTAGAACAAAATATCTTGTCAGATGATGGGCTAGGACTTCTACGTGCATTATCCCACTTAGTAGTCAAAACAAACATGTCGAACAAGTATTATTTTTCTCCAAGTGTGTAGATGAGGCAACTGAGGCAAAAGAGGTTAATCAACTTGTCCAAGGTCATTTAGGTAAGAAGAACAAAGCCAGGACTCAAATCCAGGTCTGTCTGACTCCAGTTTGTGCTCTGAGGCATGGTGCCCACTGCTCTTGACCTCTCAGTTGGGAAGGATGAGGATGTGGACAGCCTTGACAGAAGGCCCTGTTTGAGGAAGACTGTTTGAGTCAGCCCTAAGTGAATCCCTAAAGTTGGGCCAAGGGAGGAACATATGTCCAGACAAGCAGGGTAATTTGACCTTGAAACAGGTGTTTTGAATCAATGCAGTACGGTAGCTGAAGCAAGTGAGGGATCATAAAGACATATATGAATTCTTTAAACAGTGGGGATTTGTTGGAAAAACCAGCTGCAAATGGCATACTTGAGTGACAAATTCAAAGCGAGACAGTTGGTTTCCCTTTGAACAAAGAGTATTATATACCCTACAAAATGTAGAACTTTACATAGTGGCCTTGTGCTTTTAAAATACTAAAATAATTTACAAATTCATTTTCCCCTAAGCTTGTACAGCATAAATTGTATATATTCTATTACTTTTTCTAAAAAAATGATGATATATATTTCCTACTGTGATTTTAGGCTCAAATACATCAGGGAGGTAGTGAAACTTAACCTTTTGCATTATCCAAAATGACTTGACAATTAAATAAAAATTTTGCTCAGATTATATCATTGCCTAAACTGTCTTTTAACTATCCTCCTATAATTCAGTTTTGATAGTCAAAAAGTAAGATGTGAAGTTTAAAGCCAAAAGTTATATGAAGCTGGGCACAGTGGTGCAGGTTTGTAAGCCCAGTGACTTCAGAGGTTGAGGCAGGAGGATCACAATTTGAGGCCAGCCTCAGCAACTGAGCGAGGTCCTAAGCAACTTAGTGAAACCCTGTCTCAAAATACAAAATAAGTGGCCCTGGGTTTAATCCCTAGCACACACACACAAAAAAAAGTTTTACAATTCATTTTGCAATTCTTCTATAAAAAATCATGTCTCCTCTACCCCAAAGATAATACCAGACTTTGTAACTGGTAGCATATTTTGTCTTTCTCATGAAAATAACCATTCTTCAATAAGTTCCAACATTTTCTGGAGTTACAAAACCTGTTATGTAAGACTTTTGTTTGTTTAAAGATGCACATAATGCAATTTGCATCTTTAAAATGGTTCGTTTTTAATTACCAGCTATCTACATGGTTGCAACATTACCCAGATGGCCGTAATTCTTTCTTAATTGAAAATTATTTGAACTTAATAATAGAGAAATCTATTAAAATATGAATAAGATGTTGCAAGAAAGAAGTTAACTAAACAGTTAGCAAATCAATTTCAGTAAGTGTTCCCTGAGAATTACTAGTACTCTTCCATATCAGGATATTAGAGCCAGCTCTCCTGCACTTCCCTTTGTAAGAACCTTTAATTTTTCTTTGCCACAAAGTTCCTTCATACTGGCATTTTGTAATAGCACAGATTTTCAATGGGATGGCACTTACAAATTCCTGAATGCACATCACAGCAAATTCCTACCAAGATCCCAGCTGCCTTTTCTGTAGAAATTGACCCAAGGTAGCAAAACACAATGAGAAAAAGGCAGAATGAAGTTGAATTCACACTTCCTCATTTCAAAGCCTATTGGAGAGCTACAGTAACCAAGACAGTGTGGTGCGGGCAGCGGGGACAGATATTTGGATCAGGGGAACAGAATTAGAAGGTTGATAAGCAAAACCAAAAATCCACAAAACACTTGAATGATTAATTCGAGGTGGAAAGAATAGTTTCATCAAAAAACTGAGCTGGGATAACGGTATATCCATGCCAAAAATAAATAAATAAATAAATAAATAAATAAATAAATAAATAAATAAA
>JAJEJO010002332.1:15149-54588 GCA_020662805.1 Glaucomys volans
GTGTGTGTGTGTGTGTGTGTGTGTGTGTAGCCACTCTAGCTGGGGGGGAATATCTCATTGTAGTTTCGATTTGCATTTTCTTGATGGCTAGTGTTATTTAGCATTTTTCATATTTTTTTGACCATTTGTACTTCTTTAGATAAGTGTCTATTCAGATCCTTGGTCCATTTTTAATTGAACTGTCTTTTGGTTAATTTTTTTTTAGTTCTTTACGTCTTCTGTATATTAACTCTCAAACACCGGCAAATATTTTCTCCCATTCTGTGGATTGTCTTTTTACTCTGTCAATGGTTTCCTTTGCTATGCAGAAGCTTTTTTAGTCTGATGTAATCTCATTTGCCATTTTTTGCTTTTTAAAAAATTTATTGGTTCTTTTTAGTTATGTATGTCAGCAGAATCCGTTTTGATACAATTATATGAGCATGTAATATATCTTACTCTAGTTAGAGTCCCATTCTTATGAACGTACGTGGTGGTGTGATTCATTGTGGTTTCATACATGTACGTGAGACAATTATGTCAGATTCATTGCACCGTCTTTCCTTTTCCTATCTCCCCTCTCTATTCCCCATTGTCTGATCTACTGCACTTCTATTCTTCCCTTCACTGATGCCCCCCTTATTTTGGGTTAGGTTCCATATATCGGCGAGATCATTTGACCTTTCCTTTTTTGGGACTGGCCCACTTCACTTAGCATGATAAGTCTCCAGATCCATCCATTTGCTGGTGAATGTCATAAAATCATTCTTCCTTCTGGTTGAGCAATACTCCATTGTGTATATGTACCACATGTCTTTCATCCATTCATCTATTGAAGGACATCTAGGTTGGTTCCATAGCTTAGCTATTATGAATTGAGCTGCTATAAACATTGATGTGGCTGTGTCACCACAGGATGTTGATTTTAAGTCCTTCGAGTATATTCATAGGAGTGGGATGACTGGGTCAAATGGTGGTTCCACTTTTTATTTTCTTATTTCCTTACTTGCTTTTGAAGTATGGTCTTATTTTGTGCATTTGGAGTTTTATCCAGAAAATTATTGACTGTACTAATATCTTGAAGTTTTTCCCTTGTATTTTCCTCTAGTAATTTCCAGGTGTCAGGTGTTACATTAAGATCTTGATCCATTGTGAGTTGATTTTTGAACAGGGTGAGAGATAGGAGTCAAATTTCAATCGGCACATGGATATCCAGTTTTCCCAGCACCATTTGTTGAAGAGGCTGTCCTTTCTCCATTGTATGTTTTTGGACCTGTTTTAATCAGCCTTTTTGTTGTTGTGACCAAAAGACCCAACAAGAACAATTTAGAGGAGGAAAAGTTTATTTGGATCTTATGGTTTCAGAGGTCTCATAGATGGCTGACTCCATTCCTCAGGGCCTGAGGTAAGCCAGGACATCAAGACAGAAGTGGAGGAAAGTGGCTCAGGCATGACCACCAGGAAGGAGAGGGAGAGAGAAGTGATGACCCACTTCCTCCAGCCACACCCACCTTCCTCCAGTTACCACCCAGTTAATCCCATTGGGGGATTAATGCACTGATGAGACTCATGCTCTCATAACCCAGTCATTTCACCTCTGAACGTTTTTTGCATTGTCTCACACATGAGCTTTGGGGGCACCTCATGTTTAAACTATAACAGCCCCTTTGTCAAAAATGAGCTGGCTGTAGAAGTGTGGGTTTATTTCTGGGTTCGCCATTGCCCTTCCTGTCTGTTTTTATGCTATTATCATGCATGTTTGGTTAGCATGGCTCTGCAGTGTTTTAAAATCAGATTGCGATGACTCCAGCTTTGTTCCTTTTGCTTGAGATTGCTTTAGCTATACAGGGTCTTTGGTGTGCCACATGAATTTTAGGACTTTTTTTTTCTAGTCCTGTTTAGAATATCATTGGTATTTTGATGGTGATTGTATTGAATCTGTGGATCACTTTGGAATAGTATGGCTATTTTGACAATATTAATTCTTCCAATTTGTGAACCTGGGAGTTCTTTTGTGGAGGCCCTTGTGAATATCCTTTACTGGTCCACCTTGCGGCCTTCTCCAGCATGCTCTCTAAGGTCAACTGAGTTCAGCCCTCAAGGACTAGTTGTTGACCTTGGAGAATGCTGTGTATTGTAGTTACCCTACACTGGGGAACAAGGTAAAAATCAATTTGAGCAGAAACTTGTGATGAATCAAATATTGAATATAAGTTCATAATAATTTCACATATTCTTTTAAATTTTTTTGCTCCCTGACTGAATTACATCCCCAACCCTTTCTTATTTACTTTGAGACAGGGTCTTACTAAGTTGCTGAGGCTGGCCTCAAACTTGTGATCCTCTTGTCTTAAACTCCCAAGGAACTGGGATTATAGGTGTGTACCACCAGGCCTGGCATGAGTTCATATATTCTATGAACAGATATTAACTTTAATCTGCAAAGAAAAATATGAGCAACTAAAAGTAATGATGTAAATGCACATAAATCATTTTATAAAATGCTCTGCTATATGGTATCTGATCTGGATAAGGCATATATAACCTCTGAGTGAGAACACTTATTTATTTATTCCAGAGAATCTTTAAAAGAAGAAGGTCCAGAAAAAGTTACCTAAAATATGCCAAGAATTATATACTTTTTCTTCCTGATAAGCTAACTCCCCAGGAAGAGAAAGAACTACACATTATGATATTTAGCTTATTTAAGTCGGGAAATAGGACCGTAAATACAACTGGTCTAGCACAGCCTTTTTGCTAACCATCAGGCAGTTTTACTGTTTAAGAGCAATAGATGATAAAAGATGTTTTAGAAAGTATTTTTCTTGCGTGGAAATTTCTATTATAGAAAGTAAATTTTTCTACAAAATATGAACTGCCTCTTAAATATAATTGCTTGGAAAGCTGAAAGTGAAAGCTAGAAGAATTTTACAAGTGTGTAGTTCTGTGATTCTCCATAGGAAAGCAAAGTTTAAATTTTTAAGATCTGAGAAAGGCATACATAAAATCAATAGCCATGAAAGTAAATAATGGAAAAGTGAAATATGGTACTATTTTTATGTTATAAAAGAATACATTTTATGTTATAAAATTTTTTTTGATTGCAATAATGTATTTAAAGGAGTAGCTATTTGATTCTTGCATGTACTTCTGGTAGATTTTTCCATTGGACCCATTTAAAAAGACATATAATAATTAAATTAGTGTTAAATGATAAACAAAAGAGAGAAAAAAATAAAAGCAGATTACATTTTAAAAACATGATTTGGTGTCTGACAGTGTGTAATTTTTTAATAGTTTTAATTGTAGATAGACACAATACCTTTATTTATTTATATGTGGTGCTGAGGATGGAACCCAGTGTCTCACACATGGTGAGGCAAGTGCTCTACCACTGAGCCACAGCCCTATCCCTGACAATGTGTATCTTAACACTCAATTTCAGTAAGCTATTCCTGTACCCTTCCATTTATAGCCACACTGGAAAAAATATCCAGTTATTACCAAAGTTTGGCATTAAAAACAATACCTGGGTGAGGGGTTGGACTGTTTCTTCCTGAATGTTTGTCCACCATAACTACTCGACATAAATATCATGTTCTAGTGATGTTTCCCCTTCAGAAATGAAGTATATGCAAAGGACAGAGAGAGAGAGAGAGAGAGAGAGATTGAGAGAGAGAGAGAGAGAGAGAGACTGCTCTCGGGGGAGCATGGGACAAGGGAGAGATTTATCAGAGGTTTACTTAGAAGGGATTTCTCATCGTTCTGCCTCTCTTTCTTTCTCCTCAGGCGCCAGCTTTGCTCTGGGCACTGCAGATGCTGGGAATATCATTGGAGACTAATACATGATTCCTGGCCATCTGGGGCTTTATCTTGAGGGCCATAAGGAGTTATCATGTGATGCAGGAGAATGCCACAAAGACACAGAAGAGATATGAGTTGGTGGATATTGTTTGTGCAGTGTTGGGATGGTTGGTGGAGACAGAAGAAAGGGAGGGAGGCCAATCAGGAGACTATTGCACTGTTACTAGAGACACCGAGGTGCCCACGTTAAGAAAAGGATGATGGAAAAGCCAGACCGATTTGAGCATTCAAGCCAGCAGTATGTTGGAGGCAGAGAACGTCATACTTAATCACTCTGGAAATCTCTTAAATGCAATCTGCGATTTCTTAACCCTGTCATGCTATGATTTTCTTTCCCTTCTTGTGGGAAGGGGTTGGGATTAGCCAACAACTGTGCTCTCCAACTTGGGTCTTCAAACTTCTGCTAAGAACCAGTTTGTCTGTCTGTAGTGAAGAATGAGAACAACAGACAGTGGAAGGATCTTTTAGGAACATTTCTTCTTAGCACTCACCTGGGCCTAAATTTTGTCCATGCAATATACATTGGAGAAATTTATCTTTCAGAGTCTTGGTTAGCATAAAGGAAAGATGGTGAGTGGGTAAGAATATTTCTGTCCCTGGAACAGTCCCTGATGGCCTCAGTTGTTGGCATGGGGCAGTCCTTTCTGCTGTAAGCTACTGACTGAGCCAGCTCATTCTTCTCCACCAGGCTGGGCACCCTGAGGATGTTCATAAGGTTGAATGGTTGCAGAACACAGAGGGCCAGAGAGGCCTGAAACATGCTCAGTGCTCCAAATCACTAGTGGATGGAGTGGTGGCTCTTTATATTTTTTTTTCACAGATAAACAAAAAGAAACAAAGTTTAATCTTGTCTAGAGAAGAAAGTAAACAGAAAATGTAGCAAATATCCCCTAAGCTTTAGTTCTAAGCCCCTACATTGGTAGAACTAGAGTACAGATGTCTTAATTTGGTTGGGCTGCTAGACAGTGCTCTCCCTTCCTCAATTCAAAAAGTACCGTTTGATTTTCTGTAACTGCCATATACAACTGGCAGTAGGGCTTCTGAGATCAAAGACCCTCTACTTATTCATTTATGACATTTTCACATGAAAAAAAACATGTATGTGTATTTTGTATATGACATAGGCAGAACCTAGTAGGGGCTTCTGCAATGAACATTAATTCAATAAATATTTCCTAGGCTCCTGCTATGTGTGTGGTACAGAGGACACACAGGGGAGAAGGACATGCACGAGCCAGAGTCCTGAGGTACGGTCAGGAGCAGGAAGTGCCGCTGTGCTGTTGCACCACAGGGTGACTCTAGGTGACAGTAATAATGCTGTACTTCTCAAAAAGCTAGAAGAAAGGTTTTCACCTTGAAGAAACCGTAACAGTTTGAGGAGATACATTTAACCTGATTTTAACATTGAACTATGCATATATGTATCAGAACATCACATGGTACCTGATTCATATGTATAATTTCTATGTGAAAACTGATCTTTTTCATGATCAGTTAAAAACTCTAAGTTAAAAGTCTAATGGCAAGTTAGGCACGGTGGTGCCTGCCTCTAACCCTAGTGGCTCAGGAGGTTAAGGCAGGAGGATCATGAGTTCAAAGCCAGCCTCAGTAAAAGTGAGGTGCTAAGCAACTCAGTGAGACCCTGTCTCTAAATAAAATACAAATAGGGCTGGGGATGTGGCCCAGTGGTAAAGTGCCCCTGAGTTCAATCCCTAGTACCACCCCCAAAGAAAAATGTCTAATGGCAGAGAGGACACTATTATATAAGTAATATCATCATAAGGCAGAAGGTAGTAAAGATCATTTAAAAAGTTCCATTTATACTCTTGTGAAAAGTTAGAGGACTATGTGAGAAGCCAGGTGTTTGTTGCATCATTTAGAAAACCCCGTAAAAATCAGTTGATTTGGTAGGAAATCTTTTTTCTACTGTGGTGCATCAGAGTACACGGTCCTTTCTTCCCTCCAGTAACATACTTGGTGTAAGACATATCTCTTTGCTTGGCTTGAGCAGTGCTGTACATGGAAATACTCATGAGATGGAGGTGGCCATTCATCTCACATTGTTCTTAAGTTATATCCTGGTTTGGAGATCCTCTGAGAAAGATTGGGCTTAGCTGTACACCCTGGTGAGTTTATTTCCGTGGAAATATGTTTCCAGGCTATTTTGAATACATGGAAAGGATGAATAAACTGGGGATTCTGGACAGGTACAAAGACTTGTTTTCCTTGGCTGACCTGGGACCATTTTTGTTGGTTTATCCCAGATTTGAACAGGAGAATTGGGATAACTGAACAAGGTAAGATGATATATGAGACTAGATTTAATTAATATTTTGATTTGAGTTGGATCAGCTTTTTCATTTAGAGAGGAAATGGAAAATAAAATATTCTATTTGCTACAAATGGGGCTTTGGCAAAACCCTATTCTTCTCTTTAGCAATGCTTTTTGTCTCTTTTATAAGATATAGAGGTTGTTCATTGATTTCACATATGTAATTTATTTGGACTCAACATGTTTTGGATCAATGTCTTTCCGTATAACTGATATGCATTTGTTACATGCATGAGAAGTTAGCTTCCTATGATCCGATTGAAAAACAACCATTTCTTTCCCTTTGGTTCATCATTTACCTACTGAAAACCTGCACAGCCATTGAATATAATTTGTCAGAGTAGCATAGAAGTTGCCTTGCCATTTTCTCATTCCAATCACCTGCTGATCTGCTTCTCAGAAGAACAAATACCAAATGCTTTTGATTTAAGTTAATATATATATTTAAAAGTCCCACATCTCTTGAACCGATCATCTTCTGGGTGCAGAAACATTTGTTTGTTAAATATTCAATCATGCCCCGTGCCAGGAACATCAATAGAGTTTGCCTGATTAACTGTAGCAGAGCATATGTACACTGGAGAGGAGAATGATTTCCCCCAGGAGCCTGCGCTTCCTCTGTTGAACTAGGTTTCTTAAAAGGACGTGCAGATGGGCATTTGGACAATGATTTCTGGATGCAGAAAATGGATTGCTCTTGCTGCGTTGTAATTTTGAAAAGATAATTTTAATGACTCTGGAGGGCCTCCTACTTTGAGCAGATGGGACCGAGGCTCTTTGTAGCACAACTTTAATGTTGAATGAGTCAGGATAGAGCTCTATTTTAGCCTTTGTAAAAGTGGATGATCATATTTATTTATATTTCAATTGAGTTTTAAATTCAGTCTGCTAGGAAAAAAGTCTCCTGTAACATTCTTAAAAGTTCTGTAACAAAACAACAAAACACATCTGCAAGATTCCAAGCACGCTTTTGAATTTGTAATTGAGATTGAGTTAGCAGAAGTTTTTACTTTTCTACTATCTGAAACGTGTGAACTGACTGCATCTGCTGGTTGGACAACAGCACTACTGAGCAGACACAGTGTGGACATACTTATGATTTGTTGACAAATCATATTTTTCAATAAGCTAAATTTTAAGTTCTTTTAACTGAGACATGTTAAAAGATTTCTTGCAAAAATCCCTACCCACAACCAAATATTTACCTGCAAGATGTTGATCTTTTAGTCAAAATGGTGGAATGTTAGGTTCTAAACAAGTGTTCTGTGACCTTTGTCACCTGCCTATAACAGAGCACAGCCAAGTCATGGGGCCAAGAGGCTGCTGACCTTTGAGGAAAAGAGCTTCAACAGGCAAAAATAAAGACATGTTGACGTGAACACCTAAAAGAATTGCTTGCACAGAATAAATATTAAATTTATTTGGTAGGTCTAGAGAGCATGTTACGTTGTGATTCACAAAATACAGGATTAAAATCACAGGGCAGCATAATGAAAAAGAAAAGCCCTTCCATTTTTATACAATACATAAACTGACATTTAAAGTTTTTAAGAGCTGGGTGTGGTGGCATATGCCTGTAATCCCAGTGTCTAGAGAGGCTGAGGCAGGAGGATCACGAGTTCAAAGCCAGCCTCAGCAAACTTAGCAGGGCCCTAAGCAATGTAGTGAGATCCTGTCCCTAAATAAAAATTTAAAAAGGACTGGGATGTGGATCAGGTATTAATGCCCCTGGGTTCAATTCCTGGTACCTTCTGCACCAAAAATTTTTTTTTAAAAGATACACAGAAATATATGTATAGGTCAGTGTAAGAGAGCAACTCAAAATCATCAGTAAAGCATAGAGAGGTGAGTGGCATATAGTATAATCCAGAAATATATTCTACTATGAAAAATTATAAAACAAAAGAGGTACACTATTTTATGACAAAAATACCTTGAAAGCAACAAACCCTACCAGGAATGTCAGGAGAAAGGACCGCACCTTGGCATTTTAGTCCATGGTTTGTACATTTGCCCTCTGCCGCCTTTCCTGCAGCTAGACAAAAAGAAGATGTGGAATCTTCCTAGCTAATTGGAACATGATTGTAGTCAGGTCACATAATTTATGTCCAAATGTGGGTGATTTAGAGGGCCCCAAAGGTTCCCATCTGCACTGTGATCACGGGGCCAATTGCATGGCCTTGCTGCTATCTCTTTCAACTCTCGACAACAGCCAGAGCACCAGGAGCAAAAGTGACAGTACCGTATTTCTAAAGAAAAATTAGGGGAATAATGAAATATTAACGTAAAGCTAATTATTTGAAGTTGTAAACCAGGTATATATATGAGAAGCTATGCTGGGAATAATGACATAAAATACAGCACAGAAAGAATAACAGTAACACACTTCTGTTTCACCAGATTGTGCCATCTGAATGGCAGGGTGAAGGTACTCTGTTTAATGACTTTTCTAAGATAACTCATTTTACATATTAGTTTCGATTATATAGCTCACCATGAAATGTGTTTCAATGATGTGCTTTGCTATGCTTTGATAAGAGTGAAACTTCAAAATTAACTGAATACCTGGCATATTAGTATATCTGAAAGTAATAGGGAATAAAATATACTCTAAGCAGAGAGTCAGACAAGAGCATATGCAAAAAATTCATACTTACAAGACTCTCACACTAAGATCTCAGATGTGAATTATTAGCAACTTAAATTACAAATCATTGAATTACAATCACTGAAAATTTATTGTAATTAGTCTTTACTATTGAATGTGTACTTTTCTTCTATCACAGTAATGCTTTGATTATGCCTACTTTATGTGCTACTGAATTTATCTAACTTCCCTTTAAAAATACTCACTGGTCTAATATCAAATAAAGTTTTTTAATTATAAGTTGTATGCTTCAAGCACAATAAGTAATGTAATTATTACTTGTCTGCCTACTGTGATTTGTAATATAACATTACATTTTCCTTAACTATAATTATGTTACTCTAAGGAAAAAGGATATAACATTCTAAAATAATACAACTAATGGTAAGGATTCTTTAATTAACTAAATTGATTTTTTTCTTCAAAGATTTATGTAAATAAACATTCCAAATAGATAATCCAATTTTCCTTGATTTATATAATTAATAAATGGGAAAAGGTATCCTATAGGAAAAACAATGGTTAAAAACAGAAAAAGAAAAAGAAAACGCATTTGGTAAAGAAAGGACCGTTACAAATTCTAGAACTTGTTCAAATATAGCCTTTTGTTGGTTTTATTTCTATATCTTTTTTTGTTTTTTAAACTGAGGTATTCTTCTTCTTTTTTTTTTTTTTTTTTTGTACCAGGGATTGAACCCAGGGTCACTTAACCACTGAGCCACATCCCCAGCACTTTTTTATATATCTTATTTAGAGACAGGGTCTCACTGAGTTGCTTAGGGCCTCGCTAAGTTGCTGAGGCTGGCTTTGAACTCGTGATCCTCCTACCTAAGCCTCCTGAGCTGCTGGGATTACAGGTGTGCGCCACCACACCTGGCAGTATTTCTGTATCTTGGTTTGCATGTAGCTTGATAGCATGGCAAGGCTTTTGCGCCTCCTGGCTGCCACTCCCAGTAGGCTCCAAGTGAAGGTGGGCAAGGCAGGTGCTAGCACTGAGATGGGCCTACCCCAGCCTCCAGCCATATGCTACTGTCACAGTGGGCCCAGCACTGGGTGAGCAGACTGCTATGTCAGCAAGAGCTTGGGTAGTACACAATAAATTTGTTTTCAGTTTCATGTAGTTGGTAATAAATACATAATAAATATTCAGGACAGTATCAGGACTTATCCTTCACACAGATGGAAGAGATAAGTTCCTTGTGTGGTGTTATTTAAAGGGAAGTTCCCCATCATGCTTCCCTCAGAGTCTCCCAAGGAACCACCTTTCCCATCATTACAGTAAGTCTTTTGTGTGCCTGTGGGAAGGGGACGAGTGGTCCCATTGATCAAATGAGATGAACGAAGTGATCAGGTTTTGTAGAAGAATCAGTTGTTGGGACAGGGACGCTACTAGATGCTAAAGACAAGTGTCCATTTTACAGTTTTTACAGTTTAGCATTTTTAGTGGTGAAAAGGAAAAATACGTTCAACAGAAACATTTAAAATGCCAGCATCAAATGTGTAAAGGAGTTTGCAGAAGGGTTATGTTGGGCATGATGGTTTAATCACAGTCAGAAGCAAGGGTAGTGTGAACAAAGGATCCTCCATGTATTTTGCTGAAGGAACTCATTAAAAGTTACAAACCCCCATAATTATTACCTAAGCAATCCCACCATATTCTCAACTGGTTTTGAGGCTAGGAGCTGTGAACTCTCTTTACATCCCACTGACACATGGGTTTCTTAATCAGTTACAGTTACTAAAACAGAGTTTTGTAAGCATACACAAAACTTTTCTAATTATTCCTATAATTTCTATATTAAATGATGTGCATATTTTTACTAAACCTTAACTTGACTATTTGCTGCCTTTAAAATAATTTTTTCAGCAAATACGAATGGCTATTGTTGAGAAGAAAGCTAAAAAAATTCATATATAAATTCATTTCATCTGGGGAAAAAGTTATCGTAATGTATTAGGTTTTAAACAAATGTTTCCAAACAATTTTCAGTTTGATTTTCAACAAGTTTTAAAAAACTTTTTTTTATGTATTTACTGACATATTTATTTATAGTCTACATAATTCCAAACAGAAAACCTCCTGTAAGGCAAATCCCAGCACTAATTCATGATTCATTGTCTAAATTTTAATTGGCACAATTCTCGAAATTCTGGGACCATATGGAAAATAATGAGTCCTAATGGGTCTAAGGTGAGAAGATGGCAGGGGAGTAAGAAAGCCAGAGAACTAAGCGCTCAGAATGCCCAGCGACTGCAACACTGTTTCTCCAGAGATCCAGAAGGATGTGTGCTCAAAGTTTCACTGGTCTCTCCATCATATAGCTAAATTGTATATTATTTCTCACTCTGTGAGACAAAGATCAAAATGAAAAAAAGCCCAACAAACCAATAACTATTTTCCATAATTACAGATGATATTGGTAGTTAATAATAAAAAAGGCAGAACTTAGAGTTACCATAACAACCTAATGCCACTGTTGACTGACGTGGTAGGTTTATAAGTAGCAGCTGATTTCCCCCATTTCCTTTCCCCCAGTGTGAGTGCTTATTGGAGCTAAAGGAACTACTGTGTTTTAAGGCTACTTTACTCAGCAAGCAGTGTACCTCTTCGCTGCTGTCACCACCATAGAAATCATCCTCCACTTGGGTGTCTCTTCTTGTCATACTGTTATCTTCTTTTAGCTCCAAAATAAACGGGCATTCCTCTGGGGACAGGTTCTGTGTCTTCCCGTGAGGTGCTGATCGTGGTCTAGATGAAAAAGTGAAAATGTCCTTTGGAAAGATCTGGGTCTCCTCTGCCTGCTCGTCACGTTCACTGTCCTCGCTGGCTTCTAGGCACAGGTGTGAAGTGATGGAGTCATCCAGAAGGAGAGACTCTCTGCCAGATGCCAAATGGGGAATGTGATCATCATTTTCAGGAAATATCCATTCATCTGACATTTGGGAAAGATGACAAAAAATTAGAGTAGTGTTCCATAAAAGTGATATTTTAGGTAGGTCATTGGGTGAAAATTTCTTGTTGTTGAAACAAGTGATTTATCAAATAAGGCAGAAGCCAAGGAAGGCAATTTATCCACCATCTTGTAACTTGCTAAACATTTAATCCATAGATCAGTGTCTATAGCTACGGGCAACTCATTTGCACTTCCTCTGCATCCAAGTTGAAACACTGGCCAGGAAATTTGTAAGTCTGAAATAATTATCACCTGACTGGCAGCAAGTTCTTTACAGCACAACCTCATTAATTTGACATTCCAAGCAGAGAGAATCTTCCAACTTTAAAAGGGTTTGAGTTACTAATATCTGCTTTTAACTACAGGAAGACAGTGTACTGCCCTTAACAAGCATCTTTAAACAAAATATGTGATCCTTGTTTGGATCACACATCATGGAAGAGAGAAAATTATACAGAGGTTGACAGTCTGTGTCCATTCTACGGATTGGAAAACAGGGCCATTTGCAGACTCAATTGAGTAGACTTTTCAAGTAATAGTAAACCCAAAGAAATATTGTTAATCTTCGTGGTGGATTCTGCTCCATGAAATATTCCTCTGTGTTTAGTTTCAGGACACAATGTTTTGACATGAAAATCTTTGTGCACTTTATTTGTTTTCTTTCAAAATACTGGATTCTACCACTGAGAGATATTTTTATCAAACCCTTTAGGAACTGTCTCTTAACCTAAGGCTACCTTTATACAATATGATTTGCCTATAAAAAGGGTGATAAGTATACAAAGTCTTAGAGACTGTCTGTTGAGGACAAAGCTTTCATGGTTTCAGGGACACAGTGTAGATATATGGTCAGTGGCAGGTTGAATGTACACCTGGCACCTTCCCAGAGGTATAGGTGGTCCTGAGTCAGTGTAGCTGTGGACGGGTGTCATGAACAAGTACACTGGACACTCCATTTTGGACAGCAAATCCTTTTTGTGTGGTGCTAGGCATATAGTAGGTGCATTGTGAACACAGTAGGGGAAATGCTGGAAAAGGTTACGGATACTAATGTGTTGTGTTATATAATGGGCGTGTCAAGGACATTGGAGGAAAAGATACTGGTGGGAATCTTCATTGTGCAATTTAACAATTTCTATGACCTGTTGCCAAACATATTTTTAACTGTCAAAAAGTCAAAGTAGAAGGAGTGTTTTATACCACACCAACTCTAATTATCTCACTACCACATGCTTTTTTGGAATTTGTACTTTTACCTCAAGTATATTTCCATATCAATTGTAATGAATAATTTGGTGTGTTTTCTTAGGAAAATATGTAAATTACTGTGTAATCACAATATTGCAGCAAACAAGATAAATGCAAGAATGATCACCTAAACATCTAATTAGTTTTTCTACACAGTCAGATTTATGCTAGAGACACTAATTGCACCTAACATTTTAATGAAGGTTTCAACATTGCATAAATAAGACTGACAAACTACGAACAATTTTCATTTATTTTCCTTTTTCCCTTGCTCAAAAACAATTTGCTTTTGTAAAAGTAGCACACACCTGCTAGGCAAGATAGGTGGCTGGGTTCAGGGCTCTCTGCTCCGCCATCTCTGTTTATAAAGAGGGTGGAGAAATGCAGCAGTTGGGAGGGGGGCAGTGTCCTGGGAATACATCATCATTTAAAAATTTCACCATGAATGGGACAACCCATTCACAAATAAAAGACTCTTAGCATCCATTAAAATTTGACATAAAATAGAGGTTACAAAAGGTGATTTACAAAAAATTACAAATTTTTAGCAAATGGCCACCTTATAGCTTTTCAAAATGACTGATCTCTCAGTGTTTGGCATAATTATAATTTTTAATAGTAAAGATGCACCTGCTTGCTCAGGAGGCGGGGGTCCTGGGGTGCTGGGGTTCAACGTCTCTGCTTCGTGCTGGGTCCCAGTGGTGAGGATGGTTGTTCCTTCATCTTCATTCCTGTTATTTCCTGAACTGCCTTTATTGGAATAAATATTTTCCATTCTGTTACTGCTTTTGATATTTATAGAGAGTAATTTTTGAAGAATGGTATCATTTTCCATTTGATTACTTCAAAGAGAATGAGAGGTCACAATATAGATAATATGTAATTTTTTTTTTGGAGAATGTTTTAAGATGAACTCAGCTGCATTTCTGGAGTTGTTCACTTGAAAATTCTTTGATATTTGCACAGGGACATTTTAGATTTAAGTTTTATGATATGCAATAAAAAGAATTCCCAAACCCATATAATTTTAAAGGGTCTTATAATTTTTTCTTGGGTTCCACATAAGATGGAGTGCTTTTCAAAAGTTATAATTCCTACTAAACGTGACTCTTTTAAACCTAGGTCTTTTCTTCAGCTCTTTAAGAAAAGAGACGCAGGCATTATTGCAGAATTAGTTTTTCTGTTTACTCTTTTATAAAAATAACATGAAACCTGGAAGGCTGAATTTCAACCAATTTCAAGCTGAATTTTCACATTTTTGCTCAGTTTGCTAACAGCATACACGATAGCCTTTGGACTGGATTCAGGATAGACTAATATATGTGTATACAAATCTACACAAACATGCCTAAATCCAGCATTTAAAGGAATAACTGTAAAGCCATCTAATGCTTAACTGATTGCAAAGAGTTTAAATTTTAACCTATATTCTATCATATGGCAAAGAATCCAGAGGGAGAGACTAGCAAGCATAACAAGCAATCTGAAAAGAGCCCAATTTAAAAAGAAAAGACATAAATGAAATCAGAGGAATTATAATAAAGTTCAATTTTAGTCAAGTCTGCAGGCAGGAACTTCAACTACCACATTTAGGCTATTTTTAAAAAACAATAATTTAAGCTTATTCAGCCTTTGAGAGCAAATGCAGACAGTCCTTTATTTCTGTGGTTGTCTACTTAATCCAGCAAATCTCTGCTAGGGCTCTAGAGCAATTCTTTTGCAGAAAATTTGATTTCCATAATCCCTGTAGAACAGACATTTATATTTTAAATGAATTGGTTCATAATCCTTTGAAATTTACAACCTGTGGAGAGATTCCATTGCCCTGAATAATATACAGATCTAAGATAGTATTGAAATAGTGCCATACCGCTGGGTGTCTCTGTCCTTTCTCTGCTGGTGCTTTTTAACCGAAATCTTCGTCTGTTATTATTCTTATCTGCTGATGGTTCTTGAGGGGGATGTGGATGTATAATAGGTAGACTGGCTGGTACATTTTCATATCAAAGAACAAAAGCCAGGACATAAAGTGCTATATTACTTGAAATAATTCAGTAAATATAATTATCACTATAAAGAGAATATTCATGTATCATATTGACATAATGTGAGGCTATATCAAAAACACAACTTATTCCTGCAATAGAAAATAGGTGTTCAGTTCCATTCCACTATTAGGATTGTTTCAGATTTTCAAAAATGACTGATAAATTTTATTCATAAAATGTAATTTGATTGATGTTAATTGTGCAACATGCTATATTAGAAATATGAAAAAATGAAATTGACAGCCAATACAGAAAAATCATTTTAAAAGAGGGAACGTAGCTGAATATACACTTCAATGAAAGCTTAGTAGTTTCTCAAACAACCCTAGAGAACTGAGGTCAAACCTGGAGAAAGCTTCTTAAGTATAATTTAATTTTTAATAATCATATTCAAGGCAGCATTTACTAAATGTTTCCTTCCTTGGTGCAATATGATACACTTAACTGGGCTTTCTCATTGAATCCTCAAAGTATTCCTTTGAGGCTGCTATTATTTGTTACTAATAGTGCAAAGAGTAATGGTGTCCCCATTTTAGAGAAAAGGAAACTGAGGCTCAGTGGGTGTAAGAAACTTGATCAAAGGCTCAGACAACGGTAGAGCTAGGACTGGATATCTATGTCATTCATTTACTTATGTCAGTTTTATATTCCATGGGGGATACTGTCTGTAATAGTGATCATTCGTTTCTAAATCAGGTAAAATGATTTCAAATGCCCTCTTTTCAACTCTCACTAAAGGCGACAGGGAGTTGTAAGTCTTGGATTCTGGTCTCAATACCTCCTAATGATTACAAACTGCAAACCACCTTACCTATCTGTTAGGCTTAAACTCCATCTGCAAAATGAGATAAAGCCCTTTCTTTACTCACAGGTTGGTATCAGTGAGAGAAAATCAAGAGCCCTTGACAAGTGGAAGAGATTCATTAAAAGATGAAATTAAGCTAAGAAAACTTGAACTATCTATGGAGTTTCCAAACTGTAGGGATGATGGGATGCTGTTTTATTTCTATAATCATTACCATAAAGCAAAAACATAGGATACTTCAGTAATTTGAAATGGTGGGATCTATAGAATGATAAACTCTTGAGGATAATATGTACATAGAATTCTAAATATATTTCAGTATTCGCCACCTTTTTCATTACTAAATGGTAATTCTCTAGTCATGATCTAGTCATGAATATAACTTCTGATTTATCTTAACATTTCCCAGTATTTTCACTAGCTATCAATCTTTCTTACCGTGAATAGGTACAGTCTGCTTTATTTGGTGAATATTTTCTTTATCTCCCTGCTCCTCAGACTCAGATATCAGCAAGGTTGACATTTCTGCACTCTTAACACACTTCTCTGTGGTGGGCTGCTGGCAGGATCGGCTATTTTTGGACCCAACAGATCTTACTGTCTGTAAGGAAAAAGAATTGATTTGCACACTTAAATATACAGGAATTACACTGGTTTCCTATAGACTCTACAAAGGAAAAAATATTGGGATCGATCGTGAGGAAAGACTAGAGGACATGAGGTTAAAAAGCAATAGAAAAGGAAGTTATTAAACAGAATTGGAAATGGAAGGAGAAAAATAACCTGAGATAAAACAGAAGACCCGCAGGTCTCTTGGACATGTGAATTGAAGTGTGCTTATGGGCTATGCTCCATCTTCAGCAGGTAGGAGCTGAACCAGGGAGTCATTGAGCATGTCAGAATTTCAGAGGAAGCTGAAAATAAAGATTTGAGAATATATTCATTATATAGTGTCTGGTCAAGTTCTGGCCCCTTTATTGAAAGAATGTGCTCATATGAATTTGTCTTTAAGCCTTTTCCTGCTTTCTCCTTATCCCTTACCATGCCACTTCTGCTGGAAAGGGCTCCTTAAACCGTGCTCCTACCTCGGTGGACAGCCTCATGTTGTTCCTTCTGCCAGAGAGTGGAGGCGGTCCAAGAACTCTGGATCCAAAGGCGATGTGACAAACATCTTGACTCTTACTGCTCCGCACACTGCCTGTCCCTCTGTTGATGAACTGATCTGTTTGTGAAAGGAAGTTATAATGGTTCATTAGTGGGTGGCAAACACCACCTTACAATACCTTGGTAAGCAGAGTCCAGGCACTGTATGATCTGAGTCACCTCTTCCCTCTGCAGCACTTTTATTTCTTTCTTTCCTTCCCTGTGGTCTGGGATTGAGCCCAGGGCACTCTGCCCTTTTGATTTTTTATTTTGAGATGGGGTCGTATTGTGTTGCCCAGGCTGACCTCCAACTTGCAGTCCTCCTGCCTCAGCCTCCCTAGTCACTGGGATTACAGCTACTGCACCCAACTCCCTTCAGCACTTATTAAAAATGTAGCTACTGCATCGGCTCTATCAAGTTTATACAATTCTTTTAACAAGGTCCCTCCAGTAATTTTTATACTCACCATCAACTGGAAACCACTGCTACAAGCATTTTCTTCAGAAAAGAAAAGGTACTAAACATACACCTTCTTTTCTCCTTAAGGAAATAGTTTAAATAAAATTATTCAGTTCAACTAAACAGAAAGTTAATTGGGTACCCTCTTAGGCATTTCCCAAAGGTTGTCAGTGACACAAAATGGAGAAGACATCACTTGCCCTCTGGAAGTCTGGAGGGAGGTGATGTCACAAGTCAACTGTTCATGGTGGTGGGGATGGAGGGGTCACCTCTTCAGTGGACCTGAGTAACTGATTTGGTTTTAAAGACAAGACATGTAGGGAGCCCTAAGCAGAAAGCATCTGAGTAAAGAATGGGGGAGTCTGAATAGCTCTTCTGGATACTGTGAGGCAGCTTGCTTAGGGAGTTGAGTGATCAGCTGAGCTGGAAGGACAGGCCAGAATCATACCGAATAAAAGCCTTGAAATGCCAAGAGCCCATTTTAGATATGGTAGGCAACAGGGGATCCTTGGAGTTTTTAGGAAGACAGCAAACTGGGGTCACTTCCAGGATAGGGCAGGTATGTTCACCAAATCCTGCTGCCTTTCCTTCTGGGCACACAGCAGATTGACATCTCTGAGCTTTCTCTGCTATTAGATGAGGTGTGTGGCTGCAGTTGGCTAATGGAATGTGATAAGTCTAAGCCATCTGCTGGACCCTTAAACTTCCTGCATGATCTCTGTGTGCTCTCGTCCCTCATGTTTTGACAGAATGCAGAAATACTGTGAAGGGTTTTAAGACCCCCAGGGGGGCCACTAGGTGAAAGGAGCCCAGGTCTTGGAATGATCATGTGCAAGGCCACCCAAGGAACACGGGATGGACTAGACTGAGGGGTTCTTTGTGACAGACCTTAACTCAAAAGACTGCCTCTACCTGGACACTTTGCTGGGTCCCACCTGCAAGACAGCTAGAATATTACAATGGTGGCCCTGAGGAAGTCCACAGTGGCCCGTGGTCTGGATGTGTGGATGAGTTCGCGTCCAAGTGTACAAGGCCGTGTGTCCATGGTCCTGCCTGATTAATGTGGGCTCCCATAGTGCTTCCTGTCTGACCTAAACCCCAGAGCCTGCCAGGTGGTCTCAGCGGCCTGCTGCAGAACTGTCATTTTATATGTGGTAGAATTAAAATCCACTCCTATGCAATTGCCCAAGAAAAGGCCATTACATTACAGAACCATACTGTACTTAGGAAGCTCCAAATATTTAGGTCTGTATGGAAGCTGTGTGTGGATATGTGAGTGTTTACTTGGATCTGTTTCTGTGCTTGTAATGAAGCTGAAGAAGGGGAAGGGGCTAGATCACCACGTTGAACTGGGGGAGTTTTGCTGGCCAGAAGGTTTGCAATGGATATTGAAGTGGTGTCAGTTTTCTTCAAGTTCCTGATGTCCTATTGGGTAGAAGAGGGATTTTCCTTGTCTAAAGGATGGAATCAAGACTAATGTGTAGAATTTACCTCCGGGAAGATTTTAGCCCAACATAAGGAACATCTTTCTCTAATTAAAGCACATCTGTTTGTTGAGGTGGTAGATTTTTGTTTGTTTGTTTGTCATTTTGAAGGTGTCCAAGTGGAAGTCTGAATAGCTCTTCTGGATACTGTGAGGCAGATTCAGACGCTGAATGACTGCTTACTTTCTATTTCTAGGGTGGTTCTCTCTTTTGTACTCTACTGCTTATGTTCGGTAGTCTTCTTGATCAGTTTTTCTCTGATGTTTCAGAGACATTTCAAACAGGAAACCTGGCCTAATGATCTACCATCCATCCATCCACACTGAGTGGCAGAATCTAGGTGTCATGCTTGACACTTTCCTCCACCCTCTCCGTATCCAGTCATGTCCATGTTTCCTTGTCTCCACCAGCACTGCCATTCAAGTGTCACTTCCTACCAAGTGACTTGCTATGTCTGCTTTGCTCTCCTGTTCCATCCTTTCTTCAAGATGCAGCTAGAGAATTTTTTTGTTTGTTTTTGGTACTGGGGATTGAATTCAGGGGTACTGAACCACTGATCCACATCCCCAGACCTTTTTGGTATTCTATTTAGAGATAGAGTCTCACCTAGCTGCTGAGGCTGGCTTTGAACTCACAAACTTCCTACCTTAGCCTCCTGAGCCACTGGGATCACAGGCTTGCGCCACTGCAGTCTTTTACATACATTAGTGTGACTGAATCATTTCTCTTCCTTCACTGAGGCCTTCAGCGACTTCCCCACTGCTCTTAGGATTGAGAGGAAAGCCCTTCATATTACTTGTAGACACCTGTTCTGACACATCTTCCTATCTTACACTCCTCATTCTCTGCTCTCTCGACAGATTGGCCATCTTCATTCCTTCTGCCTGCCAGAGCATCTGTACGTGCTGGTCCTGGTGACTAGAGGCTGTTCTTCTCTTTGATCTTCCTGGACATCATCTAAGTTCCCCCAATAGAGGCATTTCCATAAGCCTGTCCTCATGCAGCTTGTGAGCACTGCACTTTCCCATGTCTGTGGCATCCCCTAATTAATGTGTGCTCCCTTAGACATAAACTTGGGTTTATGTCACCCTGAACTTCCAATACCTAGCCCAGTGCTTGACACAGAGTGGGCATCTATAGATCCTTGCAGTGCAAAATGAATCATTAAATGAGTCAGAAGGGAAATTGGGTTAAATGACTCTAAGGTTTCTAACTACAATTAGAATTTCATTTTAGGCAAAATTCACCTGGGGGGTTTCGTGTTTATCAAGGAGGAGTACTGGACAGGACCGGGCACCTCTAGGATGTGAGGTTGACAGAGAAGGTTGTGAGGGAAGGTTGTGACAGAGAAGGATGTGAGGTTCACAGTTCATCTGAATGGCAAGACTCTCAGCAGCAGTGCCATGGCACCATGATCAGAGGGCCATTCATGTCACATCTGAAAGGTCTTAATGCTGCCCAACTGACCTGGATATGTGTGCATCTGTATTTTTTCCGGGTCATTTAAAAATATCCAGCTGAATCAACAAAGCACTATTAGTTTGTCAGGAGTGATAACAGATATGGTATTTGAATTCCAGGCCGTTTGGCAACATCTACTGCAGACATCATTTGTATTTTTTATGGCCAAGTACAACAAGTTCTAGACTATGTATTGTGTCTTCTAATGTGGATTTTCCCAAAAGAAATGGCCACTGAAGGTACAGAAGAGCTACATGGGATGTGGTGTGGGCTTACAGGGGAATCCATACCGGCCCAGGGGCCTTCCCCAACTCCCAGTCCTGGGAACTACTCAGCTGTGGGTCTTTCTGCTCAAATGTTTTACGAGGAAAGTTCTCTTCAATTTTTTCATATTTGTCTAAATGCAGGTTCCCAATCAGTTTAAGTTCTTTAGTATCATCCAGTATCGCAGGCAGCCCCTCGGTGCTGAGCCCAGCTTAGCACTTGGTGGTTGATGGGCAAATCTCACCAACATCATGAATGCTGTGCAAGATTAAGAAGAGGATTTGGGGAGAGGGAGGATTTTTTAGCACTCATACTGACATAGTTCTAGCTATAATTTCAGCAAAATAAAGATATTAACTAGTCATAATTATTCATAAAATAACTCCCAAATATCTTGAATTTCATAGAGAAAACTTTTGCAAAGCAAGAGACACCCAGTGACTTTGAAAGATACAACTGAACTTGATATGCTATAAACCCCTAAATCACAGAAAATTGTTTACTTTAGATTATTTTATAATATATTATTTTGTAATGTATTGTTTTAATTTTTTTTACAAGAGGATTTATTCTAGGATTGCTTTACAGAGTGGTCCACCACAGTGTACTTAAATTCAAACCTATTTTTAAAAATTGTACACATTTTTGTATACATCTATACACACACACACATATATATTTATTTACATATATGATGCATATATATTTATATATATATATGTGTAGCTATATATGAAAATAAATGTGTTTGTTTATCTTAACTTTGGTATGTTGCCCCCACCAGAAAACAAGATATATCAAAATTCCACTATTCAGGAATTTTGTTATTATAATTAATATTAATTGTAATTATTACAATATTACAATAACATTTGTTATTACAATTAATCCGTCAATTCTTAAAGTCTGTTTCACTTAATCTGTTTATAATCATGTTAATTATTATAAATATCTGCATAAACATGCATTATGCTATGTATTTATTATAATGGGGCCTTAATTAAAGCCTACAAGGAAAAGTAATTTAGATCTCTGGCTTCTCAAGTAAAAAGTAGAAGGGACAAAGTTCCAATAATGAGAAAAATCTTAATAAAGGAAAACTACAAGCAGAAATGCATGTCTTTTGAATTCTAAAAGGAGCTCTTTTAAGAGCTGATATCAATATGCATAAAATAAGGTTAAAAATCAAGATTAGATTAAAGTCATGCTGTAGGCATTTCATTTTCTTGAGTTTGTGGGAAATGAAGTTGGTGTAGGTCAGAGATGTTACTGTTAATTATTTTGCTCTTTTACTGAGGAGTACGTGCCTTTGTAGTTAGATTGTAAAACCTGAGGGTCTAGTCTCTAATTGTCTTTTAAAAAAATAAACATTCATTTTTGTCTCAAGATACGATGTTCTAATTATTATAGTCATTTAAGTTTTCAGAGCTTAACCAGAAAAACCTGAGGAATTTTCCACTCTAATCACTGAGGGGTCATGCTTAACACTTCCATCTATTATCTAACAAGCAAATCAGAATTAAAGCTGGCCCCGAAGTCCAGAATTTGAATTGGATTAATTTTTATGTTAGTGTATATGCGATGTTATAAAGAATGTATTAAAAAAAATGGAAAAAGCCTGCATTAGTGTGGCAATATTGTTTTAGATGAGGTACTTAACCTAAGCCATACTTTCTTCATCCATAAGATTCAGATAATAATGCTACTTAAACAATGAAATTTTTGGTTAGATTATGTGGAAAAACAGAGGTAATGTGCAAAATTGTGTCCAGTAAGCGGCATATGCTTAGGAAGGACGTTATTACTACCTCCCATCTCGAATAGTGTTTACCAGTTCACAAAGCCCACTCAGCCATTTGTGCCTCCATTCGCCCATTCTTTCAGTAGTTGTTGGGCACTTAACTGGGAAGTCACTTGCAAAAGACAGATAGGGAGTGAGGTTGCTGGCCACCTCCTCCAAGACGCTCAGTCTCATGGAGGAGATGGATGTTATGGTTTGGATGTGAGGTGTCCCCCCAAAGTTCACATGGAGACAAGGCAGGAAGGTTCAGAGGAGAAAAGACTTATTTGCAGGCTCATAGTCCATAGAAGGCTGGCGCCATTCCTTGGGGTTGAGGTGAGGCAGAACATCATGTCGGAAGAGCATGGCAGAGGGAAGCAGCTCACATGATCAGGAAGCAGAGAGAGAGTCTCCACTCTGCAGGTACAAAATACATACCCCAAAGCCACACCTCAATTCCAATCTCCTCCAGCCATACTCCACCACTTCAGTTACCAGTTAATCCCTGTAAGGGGATTATATCAACTGATTGGGTTAAGAGTTTTACAACCCAATCATTTCTCTCTGAACCTTCCTGCATTGTCTCACATGTGAGCTTTTGGGGGACACCTCACACCAAACTATAACAATGTTAAAGCAAGTAATTGATAGATAACCATGTGATTATGACTGGGATAGGAGGTAAGAAGGAAAAGTCCAAAGGGTTTAAGTGTTTTTGACAGTGACTTAGCGTCTGATCTTTGGGGTCAGGGAAATAACATTCAGCTTGAGACTTAAAGGATGAGGCCATCA
Organism: Glaucomys volans; assembly: GCA_020662805.1. Taxonomy (NCBI): domain Eukaryota; kingdom Metazoa; phylum Chordata; class Mammalia; order Rodentia; family Sciuridae; genus Glaucomys; species Glaucomys volans. Next base: position 38,411 of record JAJEJO010002332.1, read on the forward strand.
TGGGGTGTACTAGATCTCTGTGCTATTTTCAGTCCCCCCAGTTGGTTATCATTACCCCATCTCAGCAGAAGAAGAAGTGAGGCTCATCCCGTCTGCCCACTTCTGAGCAGGGGCTCAGAATCCGAGAGCCAGAGCGCCCCTTCGTGCCTTCTTTCTCAACGTGGTGCTGCCTTCTCTGGGACATAAGGGCCTTGTTGGAGATTCTTCCCTTATCCAATATTAATTTTCTGTGTAGTTTTAAGCAACCATCTAACTAAAAACTTTCATTTTGCTATCTAAGTAGCTGGGATGACAGGCATGAGCTACCAAGCCTGGTTTGTTGTGCTATCTGAAAAATGGATCTGTTAAAGATGATACAGATAAGTTCCAGAACTTGATGAATATGATGGTGCAGTGCCCGGGATGAGGACTGCTGGGTTATGAGAATCAGCACAGAACACAACATCTATAATAGTCATAAGACCTTTTTTTGGAGGGAAGAAAGCCAGGCATAGGGGAAGCAGGGTAAGTGGCCAAGCAAGTACCACAACCTGCGGAAGTGGGGAACTGTGGACATGCTGAGTGCAATGCCGAGGCAAAATATTTTAAAGACTTCTTTAGACCTGCTGGAGGACTGTCGGTTCGCAAACCCTGGAAGTACAACGAAAAGGAAGGCAGACAGGTGAATGCGGGAGCAGGAAAGGCCCTGGGTGATTACCATCAGCCTTCAAGTTTTGCAAATAATTAAAATCAGTATTTAGCCTTATCTCATTAATAAAAAGTTTAAGACATTTTTGAAAGGCAATAAAATCATATTAAAAACTAAAATTAGAATTCTTTTTCCCACTGAACTGGAGTAGGACCTTAGTGTGGAAACATCATTTGTGTGTAAAGTTAGAATATGTTGACAAGATAAAAAAGTAATAATTCACAGGATATTACTTTTCTTCACCAACTCTTAATGTATTAAAAAGTCAGAATTAGCCTAGCCTTTGTTCTTTATTCTTAATGAGCACAGAAGTCTTTTTTTTTTTTTGCGGTGCTGGGGATTGAACCCAGGGCCTTGTGCTTGCGAGGCAGGCACTCTACCAACTGAGCTACATCCCCAGCCCTAGAAGTCTTGTTTTTTTTTAAGGGAAATTATTTTATTATCTCAAGGAAGCTTTCCATTTTGAATAACAAGCACAGATATTTATAGGCCTAGGTAGGTAATTTCCACCATTTGGGCTTGGAAATAGGGCTGTTTCCTGTACAACGAGCTTCCCAGGAAGCTGCTGCTTGGAACTACAGGTGAGAAATTGCTTAAGGGGACTCAGCTGTTAAAATGCGTCTCTGAAACCAGGCTGCCTGGTCACACCCCAGCTCCAGCACTCATTAAGTTTTGATCTTTGAGAACCTCACTTTCCTCAGCCACAAAACGGTGCTTCATTGGGATAACGACGTAAAGGGTTTAGTGCCTGCAACACAGTAAAAACTGTTAGCTCTGATGATGGCCGTGACGATTTTTTATTAAATATCCACATCTGCTCAAATCAGAATTGATCTTCTGTGCAATTTTATGAAATCGTCTAACTAAAAACTACAAATAGGACTCCTGCAATTTGAGGATCACATTTCAGTGGGAGAGAGAGCAATACGCAGACAATTAAGTCAACAAGAAAATAAAGGTAGTGATAAGTGCTGCGTTGAAAGTAAAAGCAGAGTGTTTTGGGGGTTCCTAAAGTCATGGGTGATTACAGCCACAAGTTTGTCACTAGTGGAAATGTATGTGAAATTTACAGTTCAATGAAAATATTTTAAAATTCATGCTGATATGGTGTAGATAACTATATATATTTTTTCTTATATGAAAAATAAAAAAGTTATTCAATATTGAACTCTACATTTGTAGATTTTATTTTGCCAATGATTTTGGGTTTCCTTCCCATTATGTACTTCCAACGGAACTACTGATATTAGGTAGAGAACTACTTTAATTTTATAGCAATTCTTACAGTTTTTCAAAATACAGAAAGTATAAAAAAGATATCAGAAATGTCTCATAATCACTATAACATATCATTGACATCAATCATGAATCTAGTCAGAAAACTAAAATTTTCACCTAGATAATAGAGAAAGATACAACATGAGACGTAAGTCTTATCTCTCTGCCTCTGCCTCCACTGGTTCCTCTTTCCAAAGGTAATTAGGTTTCCTTAAAAATCATGCATACACCATACCTAGGTGACTGTCTCTGTCATTTACACCAGAGGGGTCACACTGAAGCATCTTGAACGTTTCCACGTTTCACTGACTGAGATGGTTCCGAGACCTTCTCAGACCACCGCAGGTAAAGCAGGTCATTCTCTTGTACGTACAGCTGTGTAATATGCAATTGTGTGGTTATTGAATCAGTTTTGTACTGTGCACAAGTAATCTGTCTCCCAGTTTTTGTTATTATAAGCAAGGTTGTCATAAACTAAAGGAGCAGTGTAAAGGTTGGTACAAGTCAATCCTGTGAGAGTAATGCAGTTATTAAACTAATTAAATGCATTTTTCATATTTAATACTATGTTTTTCAATATTGGGCAGATCTTTTTACAGAAAAAGTTAAGATTCACTCTATTTGTGATATCTTTGCTATAACAGATTTCATAGCTATTTACCAATATCCATTCTAAATTCTTTTACACTAAAAAAATTTAAAAATGATTTTATTAGTGCAGTATACTTATATATAATATTGAAGGAATGGGACCAATTATATTTCATTTGTATTGAAGGTGGGGAAAGAGAATATGTAATTCGTATTTATAATATATAATTCATATATATAATACATAATGTAAGAGAAGACTTGATTTTATTTTGAATTATAACCAGATTTTAGAATTAAAAATCGTAAGATCTCTTTAGCCAACAATCAGTCTTAAGACAAAGTTAACCAGAAACTTAAGTTTAGAAATTAAAGAGTGTCTTGGTTTTTCTGAAGTCAGAATACTTTTCCTTTTAGATTCCTCTGCTTCGCAGATTTTTTTTTTTTTTTTACACTTGATTTGAATCTTGCTTTCATAACATGGAACCCAAAGGACAACTCTAGTATGGATTTCGCCAATGCCAAAGATAGCTGATTATTTTGTTTCTTTGCTCGAGGCTGCATTAATTTACCCATTGCAACTGTGCAAGCAACTAGGGATGTCAGTCTCTTCTTACGAATACAATAAGATTGCTGCCATGGAAAGGGAGGCACTTGGGAAAACTGCCTTATAATTTTAAGTAAATTACTAGTTTTGATTTGTGCTTAGTGGACCACTGCATCCTGTCATTAGTGGCTGAATACTCAACTTCAATAACCAGATCTGATTCTCTGGTTCAATTAAACTGGGGTCTCATTAATGAAAATAGGCTCATCAGATTCCACAGCTCTCCGCAGAGTAACAGTTAATGTGCATTGGGAATTCACAAAGCCAACAGTGGGAATGTGTAGCTTTTTGGACGCGCTGGCTTTTTGGAAAGTCATTTTATTAATCTCATTCAATGCTGTTGATCAAGCTATATGACATTCAACAAAATATACTCCAAAACAGTTGCAAGTTTCAAGGTTTCCTTTTTGGCTTGTGTGAAAATGCTAGAAAACATCCATAGGAAACAGCTACCTCTTTCTCCAGAGGCCTCCCTGGGATCTCTCAATATGTGCATTTATAATAAAATATCACAATTTACATGAGTAAATTATAAGAGCACACAGTCATTTTCTCATGCAATTCAAATTTCATCATGGGGAGTCCACTTTTTAGAAAGACACAAAATAAATAGTTCAAATAAAGAAATACCTCCTGGCTTTTCCTGGATTAAAAAGTCTGTCCTTGGGCACATTCATTAACTTACACCTTTCAAATGAAATATTTTACAGAGAGAACAATAATTATTACATTCACTTATAGTAAGTTTCAAAATCCACAAATATCAGCATCAGCAACTGAAAAGTATTCGTAGAAAGAGAACTACAAAATGTAATGTATACTCATGTAATCTCAGCTGTAATGAGATTGACTTAACAGGAACAATCATAAGCCTTATGGTTAAATATGAATATAAGTGTAATTGAGAGTCACAGGGTAGAGGAAACATGCTATTAGATGGTAATTATTAATTTTCTGTATATATGACTGAAATTGACTATTATTATGCATTGAGAGCCCATTTATGGAATGTGCAAAATACATACTAATATCCTCCTCGGTCAATTGGGTTCAAACATGGTCTATGGAAAAGTTTAACTATGATATTGAATTAATGATGAAATTAGTATTTATTCAAACTCCCCTTTAATCTCATACATTTTAAGTATCCTTGAACTTCAAATAAAAAACACACTTAAAATATTTGTGTATAGTCTTGCATTTTCATTTCAAGATATAATTAGTTCTTAAGTCATTAAACTAGAGGGATACCAGGAAAAAAAGAGCATTTGCAATTGCAAAGGTATCTGATAGTCTTTATAGCTCAGTCATTTCTGTTATTGAAAGTTATCACAGTATATTGGAAACAGGGACAGCAATTATTATCAAAGATTTTCTTACTTATTGAGTTCTGGGCAAATGTTTCTTAACCCATTAATTGGACTGAACTGAATCCTCCAGTGCCTACAAGGGATGTCTGGGTAGTGAGACCATTTTTGTCTTTTCATATATTTTCTAAAGGCTTTTTAATGAACATGGGTTATATAGAACCTTTCTTTCTCTCTAAATGTTGAGATATAATAAATACACAAATTCTCACCATTTGCCTTCTGTGCTATCAAAAGGTCCTACATAAAGTTGGTAGTTTTGAAGCAGGTGATGGGCTCATGGGGGCTGATCATTGATACATTCTCTCTACATTTCTCTAAGTTTGTAAATGTCATAAGTATTACGAATGTACTACATATTTATACAGTCTTCTTTCAGGATTTATAATGAAAAAGTTATAAAATAGGTCTGATTCTCTAGGAGCATGCAATTTAAGACGCTGATGAAGACTGACATACAGAAAATACCCTGAAGACAAATGATGTGGGATGATTACAAAGTGAATGAGTTCCCTCTTGCCACTCTCACCAAGGTTATCTACTTTTTCCTGTCTCTGTCTTGGATTCCCTCAAGCTCTGGTCACTGTGCTCTCAGCCCCTGCTGTCTGAGAATCCAAAGTCCTGCCAGTCTTCCCCACCCCCAACAGTATCTCTCAGGGCCACTACTTTCCAGGTTCACAGCTACCATTAGTCAGAGCCCTTGCCATTTGATGCCTGGATTGCTGCAAAGACATCTCAGTTGCATGCCATCTCTGGTCTCATGTGATTTCAAAGTTCACTTTGAATCCTGCTGTCAAATTCAACTTCCTAAAAATGCAGTTATCATCCTTTACTTTGGGAATGTGAGGCACACTTCTAGTGTATTCCAACACAGCTTTTCTGCCCACTCAGGCCATTTCTCTTAGCAATCCCATGAAAATTGACCCATGCATTTCACTGTTCCCTTGTCTTTGCTCAGTCTTCTGTCCCGTTTCACTTGCCCACAAATCAATCTCTCTCTCTCTCTCTCTCTCTCTCTCTCTTAAGTACTAGGAATTGAACCCAGGGGCACTTAATCACTGAACCACATCTCCAGCCCTTTTATATACTTTAAATATTTAGAGACAGGATCTTGCTGAATTGCTTAGGGCCTCACTAAGTTGCTGAGGCTGGCGTTGAACTTGCGATCCTTCTGCCTCAGCCTCCTGGGCCACTGGGATTACAGGTGTGCGCCATTGTGCTTGGCTCTGCCCATAAATCTCTTATTTATTTATGACAGATACTTATTTACATCAGGATGTATTGAATACTTTCAGGATTCATTTCTTCCTCCATAAATGCCCTATTTACTAAATCACTGTTTCTTTTCTTCTGAATTACTTCAGTGTTTGTGTTACCTGAAGCACATGACCTCTGCAGGGTTGAGTGACACAATGGCTACCCTGGCTGCACATAAGACTCACTGGGGAGTTAAACAAAGGAACGAACATACTCGCCTCAGGTCAAGTTCAATCAGAACCTCTGGGTTAGGGCTCAGACATCAGAAAAAAATGTTTTTTGACACTAAGTATTTTTAAAATGGTCTAGGTGATTCTAATATGTGGAGAGTTGAACTATTATTAGGTTTCTTGATTTCTAAGTGCCATTCATTCCCTTGGTCAATGTTATGCTGTCCATTACAAAGGCAGAACACTGGTAGCCCTGATATTTCGTTTGGGTCACAGAAAATTTTCAAACAATTTTAGTATTCTAAAATTGGGGAACTTATCATAAACATTTGGATGCCAACTCCTAGAGAGAGAGAGAGAGAGGAAAACAAAAAAAAGATGTAGTGAGAGGAGGCCTGCTTCTTGCAACACTGGTTAGAACAGAGAATGAGCTTCAGGAGGCTGCAGTCGCCACCACTCCCTGTTGCTCCCTCATGGGGGAGAGATTTGTTCACCATTTACTGTATCATTTGCAGAGTTCAAAGATGCTATTTCAGTAGTAGAAGAACCATTTCTCTGAAGCACTGTCTCATCTCTCTCCTTAACTCCTGCTCTCTTTCCCCTATAAAGCTCAATGCTGAAGTAGAAAATGTTTCCACATGTCAAATATCCAGGCACCCAGCCCAGTTCTTCATGTGTTATTTTGTTGACCTCAGTAGTGATCTGAGTTTGCAGTGCCTAGAATATAGCAAGTTCTAAGGATAAAAAAGAATGAGGTCCACCCAGTGCATGTATAAATACACCACAGTGAATTCGACCCTTATGTACATCTATAAAGCACATTTAAAAATAAATGAGCGAAAGGAAGATCAGTAGAGTGGAGGAAGGGGAACAGGAGAGGGGAGGAGGGGAGAAAAAGAAGGGGGCACCTGGGACTGAAATGGAGTAAATTAAACTTCATGCATTTATGATTATGTCAGAATGAACCCAGCTTTTATGCATAACCATAATGTATTAATAAAAACAAACAAAAAGAATGAGATATGTGCTCTCTTTGGAGGAAGTCACAGTTTGGAGGGGATGTAGACTAGGGGCTTTAAGTGCTAACCTGATTCTGCTGATCGTAGAGGGTGGCCTCCAAATCTGATTTCAGTTTGGCGGAGTTTAGTCATGTTCAGCAGCTGTGTGATGTGCGGAACGTCTGTTGTTAGTTGGCAGCTTCGTGGGATGATGTCTGTGGGTTCATCTGTTTGAAAGGGAACGCCATACATAGCTGGAAAGAAAGACAGACACTCATTCCCAACTGTCAGCCATCTCTGCCGAGTGGGCATACCCTACACACCAACCACCTGAAGGACAGCATTTCAGAGTGTGACTTTGGATGCGAAACTCAACCTTCAGCCTTGATTTTCACACCTAAAATGAGCATGGTAATTACACTGCTTCCTCATAAGGGTCGGAGAAAGGATTGACTGAGATAAACCATAAAACATATGGAACACATTCAGAGAACTGTGCGTTAAATAAGGGAATTCACTCGAAGTGTTTCACATTTACTTTTCAACGCTAGAGGTGTGACTTGAGAGAACGTTGAATATGCTCCAGTTAAGACATCTGGGAGTACATCAGATCATAAGCAAAATGACATTATTGAAGGACTTAAGCACCCAGGGTCATTATATGAACCTTTCCATTTTTTTATTTTAAAGTAACTTTAAAAAATTATGGAAAAATTTTGAAAAAAGTACAGAAAGTATCCTATATACTTTAGACCCAGCTTCCCCTGACGTTAACATTCTACCTTTGAATACTTTCATGAAAAAAGTCTATTAAAATAGCATTTTATTTTAATTTCATTCATACATACATAGATATTTATATATAGATATGGATATTTTGATTTTCTTTTTAGTAAATTTTCTTTACTAAATTTTCTTTTCATGTTCTTTACCCATTTTACTTTAGTGCATTTTATCCTATTTATTTGTATGACTTTTTTTTGTACCAGGGATTGAAACTAGGGCTGCTTCACCATTGAACCACATCCTCAGCCCTCACCCTTCCACCCATTTTTTTTTTTTTTTTTTTTTTTTTGAGGCAGGGCTTCACTAAGTTGCTGAGGCTGGCTTTGAACTTGCAATCCTCCTGCCTCAGCCTCCCAAGCCTCTGGGATTATTGAATGACTTATTTTATGGTAAATATATTAAACCTTGCCAATGCAGCAAATAGAAAAAGAAATTGATATTAATATCCTAGAAAACAATTTTACTATATGTATGTATCCAAAGCCTTAAAATTTTTTTTCCATTTTACATAGTAATTTCATTTTATAAACCTAAAGCAAAACAAATATTAGAAACTCAAAGATCTATGCAAACAGGTATTTTATAAGTTCTGAAAATAAGCAACTTAAATTTCCAGTACCTAGGAATATTAGGCACATTATAGTATTTTAGGGGCAGTAAAGAACCAGAAGAAAATGTATTTATGAAGATATCAATGCTATGGGAAAGGCTCAAAATACAAATGAAATGAAAATAATAGATACAAAACTCTCAACTGTAGATAATAAATATATGAAATGCAGACAATGATAAAAATATAAGGAAATGTACTAAAATGTAAAATAACTTTCAGGTGGTTAGCCTAAGCACAGTTTTTATTTTATTCTTCATGATAATTTCTATGTATGTTTAACTTTTTTATTAAAGTTTCTATTTTAGAATGTAGTGGAAAGATCTGCACAAGTACATGTGAATGTTAGCAAGAAAAATTCAACCAATCATCCCTCACAAAACACCCTTATGTATAAACTCTTACCACATTTATAGAGGCAAATGGTGTTAGGTTTCTATGCATCTGAGCCACGGCATGCTCCTAATTGGATCCTAATGTCTTAATCTTGAAGAGGAAAATGAAACATTTAACTAAGACCTTAAGTCCTCATCAGCAGTGTAATGGATTCTAAGTGTCCAATGCACCAGTGATTTAAAATCCACTAAATTTACAAATTCTAGTTTTCAGGTGTTCTTTGTCTATTCATTCTTTATTTGTCATTGACATTTAGAAAATCGATATGAAGTAATTGAATAAATGAACTCACAGAATAGAAAACACCCACACACGTATATTTGATATATCATTCCAAACTCCTTTGAGGTTCAAAAGGTAATTTCCACTTCAACACCAACACCTATCAATTAAGATATGATCTTTAAAAGAAGAGAATTCTGGAGGCCATTAAGAACCTAAAAGAAGATGCTGTATTCTTGAAAAGAGAAACCATGGAGACCTCAGATGAGAGATTGGTGCACATAGTATGGGAACACAGGGCCTCACAAAGCTGGAAATGAATCCAGCACAACCTGACTTTGTAACTAACAAGAGAGAGATAGGAAATATCCGAGGACCATAGATCCATAAACTCTGATGGAAGATAGAGCGAGGTGGAGACAATTTCAAAACGCCAATCCAGATCCGACAGAAAAAGAGACGCCCTCTCTGGGAATGCTCCCACTGACCTGCAAATCAGATTTCACATTGGGAGGCCCAGATCTCCTCTGTCATTTTTTGTCTACTGTCCCTTCACACTCAGAACTGTCTCCATATTGGGTTATTGAGAGAAACAGCAGGCAGGATGAAACATGCAATAAAGGAATGAATAAAAACCCTTATCATTTGATTATTTAAAAACGAAGGCTAATCATGGTAGACTTTGGATGGTAAATGTTTCCCAAAGTCCATGTATTAAAGGCTTGGTTCCCCAGGTGGTGATGTTGGGAGATGGTAAAACCTTTAAGAAAGAGGTGGGGCCCAGCGGGAGGTCCAGGTCAGGGGGAGCTTGTCCCAGAGAGGATTGTGGGATCCCAATCTCTTCTTTCTCCTTTTTGCTTCCGGGCAGAGAGGAGAGTGATTTTGTTTCACCAAGTGCTACCACCATGATTTGCTGTCTCTCCATAAGCCCGAGGCAATAGGGCCAGTTGTTCATGAACTGAAACGTCCAAAAGTGTGAACCAAAATAAATCTTTTCTCTTCATAAGTTGATTCTCTTAGGTATTTTGTTATAGTGATGGAAAGCTGACTCACAAATCATTAAGCCCATTTAGTAACTATTGGCTCTCAAACTTTCTCTGCAACTTCATGGAGGAATTATATGGAGAGAGGCATTAGTCTCATTTTTGTGAAACCAAACTACCAACGAGTTTTAATGACCATCTATTACCTGGCAGCTGGGTGTTCTGTAGACCTAAGTGGAAGTAAACTCATCTGGCCAGCACCTGCCTTTACTAACAACCCTTCTTCTTTGTGTCCAATTACTAAGTCATTTTATTTTATTTTTAGCATACAATAACTTAATTTAAAAGTTCAGATTAATTCTGAAAAATAGCATGGATCCTTCATGAACATTAAATAATGCTGAATTTGAGTCCACAGATAGCACGGGCTGTCTTCATTCATGCATTTACTCATTCTGTGGTTCAGCCTCTACTCTGAGCTGACTGATGGGATCCTCACCACGTGCCCAGCGCTTGCCTAGTGGCAGGAATCAGGTGGTGAGCCAGAGGGACCCTGTCCTTGCCTTGAAGCTTACACCTAGCAGAGGATAAGAAACAAATCAAATCACAAATAATTGTTTAATTATAATTTAAGTGTTCTGAAGGAAAAGGTGAAGGTGATGAAAGATCATAAGGGGGCATCTAATTGCACAGGTGTCATGACGGGGGACGTTTAAGCAGAGTCAAGAATGATGAGCAGGAAGCAGCTTTGGGGTGGAGGCCATTCAGGTAGCGGGCACAGAACACTTGGAGACTGTAAAGGCAGAGGAGTCTGATGTCCTCTGAAAGCCGAGAGGCCGTTCTGCCTCAGGGTTGCAAGAGCAGGAGAGAGCGGCGGGAGATCCCCAGCGACACCTTCAGTACAGCACCAGGCTGGAAGGGGACGCTCAGTAAATGCGCACGGGCAAAAGCTCCTCACCGGCCTGAGTCAGAGGACGCGCAGCTGTCAAGTCTGCCATTTTTCCTCCGTGGTGAGATGGTGAAAAGTGCTCCAGGGTGTTCACTTTGGACATCGCAACTTCCTCCCCAGAGGTACATGACAAAGCGAGCTGGCAGTCCGGTTCCTGGAGCCCAGGGCCTGTGTGCCTTGTCTTTCAGCCGAGTTCTACTGCTGGGAGGGCCCGGCCGTGGACGTCTGGGCGGTGGCAGAGAGGAATCGAGGCGGCATTTGCCAGCGGAGCCGAAAGCGCAGAAGGTTGGCAGCAGTGGTCAGTTCAGGATGGCACGTGCAGGGGAAGGTGGTGAAGAGAGCTGACAGATTTGCTCATGTCGCATCCAAACACAACCAGATGGCGGGTTTTCTGTCTTGGCTCCCGGTGTGAGTTAGTGCACGAGTAGAACGTCTGAGTGACATTGTAACCCTGCTGGCCTTTCTTTGGCATGAAGTCATCATAAAACGAACCATTCTGTAGGTGTTCAATATCTCTGATGAGGATCCTAACTAGCTTTAAAAATTAAGTCATCGATTTTAATACATATATAAAACACTTTATGCATTAAAAATCATCATTCCCATTCTGCTGGGGGGAAATGCCTTGTAAAGTAGTGAGATTTACAGATCTGCTTCAGTTTACAGCTCCTCCTAGCTCATGGAGTTTACATAAGGACTAATTTTGTAATTCTTCACTGGTCACTGGTCCCAGACTCACCTATACTCATCTTATGCCTGCAGTGCCTAGCACAGTGCCTTATGAATATATCAAATTTCATCTCTTCAAAACACCAAAAAGAGATGTTTGCCAAAATAAAGTCTTTTTTTTTTTGTACTAGAGATTGAACCCAGGGGTGCTTTACCACTGAGCTTCATCCCCACCCCTTTTTGTGTTTTAGTTTGAAACAGGGTTTTACTAAGTTACTGAGTGTCTTGCTAAACTGCTGAGGTTAGCCTTGAACTTGCAATTCTCCTGCCTCAGCCTCTGGAGTGGCTGGGATTATAGGGGTGCACCACCATGCCTGGTAGGTCTGTTCGTTTGTTCGTTCGTTCATCCATCCATCCATCCATCCATCCATTCATTCATTCATTCCTTCCTTCCTTGGTCATATATCTGTTAGATGTTCTCTGGATGTGGCATGGACTCAAATCTGTCCTTGTGGAGTGTACTAGGTAATGTAAAAAGATATGAAGCAGTAAGTAACAGTGTCTAAGAGCACAGGCTCTGACACCAGCCATTCTGGGTTTGTATTCTGCTCCACTGCTTATTAGCTGTGGACCTTGTCACAGTAATGTTATCTAACAGTGTCCTTCTCTTCTTATCTATAAAATATGTATATAAAGATAGTATTTCCTTCATAGGGCTATGGTGACATTTAAATGAGGTTAAATAATGGTTAATGGTGATAAAAATAGTGCTTGGTACACAGCAAACACAGTACAGATGAGTCTTCTATCAGTAATAGACAAATAGTTATATGAATGATCTCACGATGTTTAAAGGGGTGTACTAGCCTGGGATATCCCTAACTTGCTGATCTTGAATGGTCTGAGAGCTTTTAAAAAATTTACTGAGGAGAAATTCACATTAACATGAAGTTAAGCATTTAAAAGCAAATTATTCAGTTGCATTTAGTGCATTCATAATGTTGTACAACCTCCACCTCTACATGTTGTTCCCAAACATTTCCATAATACCAAAATAAAACCCCATCCATATTCATTAAGTCATTTCTCCCTATTCCCTCAGATTCCTGGCCACTTGGCAACCACAAATCTGCGTTCTGTGTTTATAGATTTTCCTATTCTACATATTTCTTATAAATGAAATCAGACAATGTGTGACCTTTTATGGTATGGCTTCTTTCACTTAGCATGTTTTGGAGGTTCATACTGGAGCATCAATCTGTACTTTTATGGCTGAATACTATTCCACTGTAGTACATGTGATACTATTTTGTTAATTCATTCCTCTTTTAGTGAACATTTGGGCTGTTTCCATATTGGCTATGGTGAATAGTGCTTCCATAAATGTGTGTGTCCACATACGTGTTCTAGTACCTGATTTCCATTCTTTTGGGTGTATATCTAGGAGTGGAACTACTGGGTCATATGGTCCTCTATGTTTACCTTTTGAGAAATGACTACACTACTTTCATAGTAGATAAACCATTTTGTGTTTCCACTGGTAATGTATAAGTGTTCTAATTTTTCCACATCCTTGCCAACCCTTATTTCCATTAAGAAAAATTATAGCCATCATAATGGGTATGTAGAGATATGTTGTCAGGGTTTTAATTTGCATTTCTCTAATGATTAATTTTGTCAAGCATCTTTTCATGTGTTTGTTTCCTGTCTATTTTCTTTGGAGAAATGACTATCAAGTCCTTCGATCATTTTTAATTAAGTGGTTGTCTCTCTGTTGTTGAACTGTGAGAGCATTCTAGTTCATATATATACCCATGCATATACGCTGCAAACATTTTGGCCCATTCTATAGATTGCTACTTTCTTGATAGTGTTCTGTGATGAAAAAAGTTTTTATTTTGATGAAGCCCAATTTATTTCTGCAAAATTTTTGTTGCTGTGATTTTAGTGTCACATTTAAGAATATAGCCAAACTCAAAGTCTTGAAGACCTACCCTTTTTCCTTATGGTCTGAGTGAGCTCTTATATTTCGGTTGTTGATACGTTCTGAGTCTATTTTGTATATGGCATGAGGTCCAATCTCACTCTTTTGTATGTGGATAGAGTAGTTCCAGAATCACTTGTTGAAATGACTGTCTTCTCTCCATTAAGTTTGGCAGCCTTGTTGAAATCAAATATATGACTTGTTTTCTGGACTCAATTTTATTTTATTCAGTTGGTTTATATGTCAATAGCTATTTCAATACCAAACTATTTTGAATACTGTAGTTTCTCAGTAAACTGTGAAATCGAGAAGTGTGATCCTCTAACTTTGATCTTCATTTTTAAGACTGTTGTGGCTTTTTGGAGTTCCTTGCAATTCCACATGAATATGAGGATCAGCTTTTCATTTCTGCAAAGAAAGCCACTGGGATCAGGAGAGAGATTACATAGCCTGAGTAATATTGTCATCTTTACAAAATTGAGTCTTCCAATCCCTGGGCATGGGATTTCTTTCCACTTATTTAGGTCTGATTTGATTTCTTTCAGGAATATTTTGTAGTTTTCAGCATGTAAGTTTTTCACCTCTCTGATTAAATTTATTCCTAGGTATTGAATTGTTCTGAATGCTTCTATAAATGGAATTATACTTAAAAGTTTTTTGAGAGATGAGATTCTCTCAAAAACATAGTTTAATCATAAACGAGATATTGTCATCAGCATAATTATGAACCTCAATATAGAGATATTCATGACCTACTTCCAGGGGATCCACCATTGACTGCTGGGCAGTTCTGCTAGGCTGACCTTACCCCTTTTCTTGCCCTGGACTAGTTTGATAGATTTTGAGTTCAAAATCACTTTGGGAAGGAGTGTAAATGCCACCTTAAACTGGTAAGATTTGGGTACTATGTGCACTTACTTGAGCTGGAGATGAAGAAAGAGATGGGGCAACTCTCAATGTAATAATATTAAATATTAATACTGCTAATAGCAAATATTAAAAACACTGAACCATTCTGTCTATTGAGAAAGGTAGACCTGTGTATTGCTGGGGCAAGAACGGGTAAAGACTTGGCCTTAAAGTTCCACTTGGTGTGACCAAGCACATGCCTCATTCCATGGGTCTTGCTTTCCTTATCTGCATAAGTCTCTGGATTGGAGAATCCCTAAGGCCCCTGTTCAATGAGTCTCTTTAGGCAAGATATTGATATTTCCATATTCTTCCCGAACCATCGAAAGAATAATTTCTTCATATTGCTTGACACTCAATAAAGGTTTATTGAGGAGATAATGAATGAATGAACAAATAAATAGCCAACCCTCATTAATTCATCAAACATTTATAACAAATGACCAGTATCAGGTCATGTGCTCAAGATAAAAATGTAGAGAACTGGTCTGTTGCCTTCAAGGGGCTCTCAGTCTGAAATTATAACTTTAATTATTCTCTTGCATTTCTGAACATAGTACATATAGCTCCGATACTGATATTTCAGAAAGAACTCTGAACTGCGGGCTCAGGAGACTTGTAAATCATCATTGTCATAAATATGATTGATGGATCATGGCTTGTTCTTTCTTCCCGCCTTTTCTTTTTTCTCTCCTTTTTCTCTTATCTAAATATCTACACATCCATGCTGGTTTTTATTTCAAATGCAAAATGATATAAGTTAACCAATAATTCAGTCATGCACTTCCTAAAAACACCATTCCACGCCCCCTCGGGAGCCATGAAAGTAATAGACTGAATCGAATCTGCACTTCACCTTGTCCAGCGTGCCATTCCTCCAGGCAGGTGAAAACTAGTCAATTGCTTATTGCAAGGTTCTAATAACTCACTTTCTATTATATCCCACTGTGAAAATGGAGAACAGCAAAGAATTAGGAACAATCTCCTAACTTGGGTGAGCTTAAGAAGTTCTAAAGGGAAATGGTAACAGTTTAATTAAGCCAAGGACAATGAAGAACTGAAATAAAGAAATAAAGTAAGCTTTTAACACATTATTTTTCAACTAAATCGTATGGAATTAAAAAAGTAAAAAGTTTCCTCTGCTAAAGGTCTCAGAATTTGACTACTCTGTCTTTATAGAAGAAACCAACCCCTCCTTCGGTAAGAAGGACAAAAGGACCTCATTACTGGTTGTAACAAGGTATCTGAACACAGCAGTCGCCAAGTCTTGGCATTCTTAGTCCATGACATCTTTTGTATCTTTCCGTTTTAGAATCTCCCTTCTCTTCCACCACTCCATGAGAGGTGGTACACTGTCCTTGTTGGGAGTATAAACTCTGGAGCCCCGCAGGCAGGTTCACATCCTGGCTTTGGTACATAACTGTTGTATGACACTGGGCACTTTAACTGACTTCCGCGTATTTCAGTTTTCCTACCTGTGACTGAGGATTATAGAAATGCCCATCTCAGAAGTCTGTTACAAGAATTAAATAAGTTCATATCTGTGAAGTTCTTAGAGCAGTGCTGAGACCTCACCAAGAGTTAAGGGTTTGGTCCTTTTTGGAAACAGATTTGGGGCAAGAAAAAATTGTGAACATAAAAGAAAAAAGAGTTAAGGCTGCCATCACCACCACCACCACCACCACCACCACCACCACCATCATCACCATCATCA
>JAJEJO010002332.1:54988-187192 GCA_020662805.1 Glaucomys volans
CACTACCACCACCATCATCATCACCACCATCACCACCACCACCATCATCATCACCACCCTCACCACCACCACCAGCATCACCATCACCACCACCACCACCACCACCACCACCACCACCACCACCACCACTATCATCACCACCATCACCACTACCACCATCATCATCATCTCTTTGATTTTACTGCCAACCTCCTTCACCAGGGCGAGGGACACTCAGTTTACCCTATGCCATGCCACCCTTTCTTCTCTTTTGTATAACTGTCTTTTTAATGAACTCTCATATTGTTAATTTTTCTAGTGCCTACAATTACACATAGAACTCTGAGGAAAGGACTTGTGTGCTACATTTTTGTGTCATCTCAACCTTGCAGCCTAGTAGTACACATTATAACTCCCACCCCAGCCATGCACCATGATAACCATGTTCCTTGAACATGTCGGATTCCTTCTATGGACTGGTACTAATCCAAAGTCATTTTCACTGGTCTGTAGTAAAAATGTCATCCTATATTCTGAAGTTAAGATCCTCTGAGATTGTGTGGGCGAGTGTGTGTTTAAATTGTCATTCATTCAATGAAACAGAATAATTGTAGTTTCTCTTGTTTGTCTGTTTCAATCTTCTGATTTAGCAAATCCAAATGTGGGTAACCTTATAGCAGGCCTTACATTTTTCTTAACTTGATAGGCTGGAAAACGTAAGTCCCTCAGCAAATGACTCTTCCACGTAAGGGGCTCCAGACTCTTCCCACCACTTATTAAAGCCCATAGGGAAATTACCACTGAACATTAAATTTATATTAACATGTAAATTTCCCTGTGAGACCCTGAGCTCCTTGAAATGGGCTGTGTTATCCCACTGCCTAAGGTGTAGAAGACAGATAAGTGTTTAATATCTGCACAGTGCATTACAGTTTGTCTTTTCACATATTTTTGTATATGATTGGAGAGTCGAAATGACCTTATAGTGACCTTGGATCAGTTACTGAGGAAACAGCCCTCAGAGATGTTGAAGGCTCACACAGAACCACAAAGTTGGCATGTGATCACAGCAGTGGACTCTGGGAACATTAACCCATGTCTTTGGGATCTACAATATCAACTTCATTTTTCCAGTATGAACTTGGTTTACACATGCTATTCTTTCACTGCAAATATAATAACAGTATTTTACCTCACCAAGGAATAATTATTCTTATGTTAATGATAAGGGAACTGAAACAGAGAGATATTTATACAAGGTTAAGTTAAACATTAAGAGAAATACGGGGTTATTCTCCACACCCCCCCGGACCACTCTGGTATGGATGCTCACAGTGTGGGAGGCTGTGGATGTGTGGGGACGGGTTATATGGAAACTCTTCATACCACCTACTTAATTTTGCTTTGAACCTAAAATTGCCAAAAAGTAAAGTATATATTTTTTAAAAAGTTGTGCGCATCTGAATCACATGACATACTATGATTGCATTTCTTTCCTTGTACAACTTTTTGTTTTCCTTGGAGTTGATCCTTAGTTTGTTTGGTCATGGATTTTCCATATCCAAAATATCATTTCTTCCTAAACTTCCCATTAGCCTTGTGAAATCACCATCGATTTTATTTTCTACATTCAAACACATCAGACTTTCTCAGATACATTCTTTTCCTGGAGACTTTCTTCCTGAAAGCCTCCATTTTCCGGCTCAACTCTGGGTGTGCTGCCCAGTTTCATCCTTCAAACTCTTTTGACCATAAAAATTTTGGAAATTGCCTTTGCCTTTTTTAAAAAAAACTTTACTTTTTTAGTGTAGATTTTTCCTTTGCTTTTTCCCCTGGATGGAACTCTTTGTTTCTGCCTTAGATCATGACATTTCCTCCTTTTTCTTGATCTGCTCTCATTTTTGTGGAGAGTATGTTCCAACTCTTTTTTGGGAAATGATGTAATTAAGTTTTTAAGTCCTTGTATCTTCATTCTTCATTCATTTGATTGATAGTTGTGTGAGTGTAGAGTTCTAGGTTGAAAAAAACTTTCTCTTAGATTTTCAAAGGTAGAAAAGGTCTTCTGTCACCTAACATTGCTGGTACAAAGTCGAACATCATTCTTATTCTCTTACTCCTGATTCTCTGTATATCAATTGTGTTTCTAAAAATTCTGGAAACTTAAAGTATCTTCTTTTGATCCCTCCTGTTATGATATTTCATAATGGCGAGTCCTTTTCATTAATTATTCTGGGTTGTGATGGGCTGTGTCAATTTGAAAATATCTGGACTTCCATTTTGGGGAATCCTATTATTTCACTATTTACTATAGCTTCTCATCTTGGAATCCTGTTACTCTGATGGTGGACTCCTTGGGCTAATTTCTAATATTGTTAATATTTCCATCATATTTTTAGTCTTTTGGGTTTCTTTATTTTATTTTTGGTTCTATGCCTCTAATGTAGGAAAATACCATCCAGATCTTCAAAATATCTCGAGTTTTTGATATCCAGTGTCTAGCATTCACTCAAAACTTAGGCATAGCAAGAGAAAAATAATTAAACTATAGAAATAGATACCCAGGGGATTCAGATCCTGGAGTTATGAGCCAGCAGCTTTAAAATACCTTTGATGAAGATAGTTGAGAAATTTGATCATACATGGAGAATTTCATATGAGGAATGGGAACTATAAAAAGAAATCAAGTGAATTCCTAGAGTCAAAAAATATAATAATTGAAATTAAGAATGCTGAAGCATGCAATCATTCAGCCCCTAAATACTGGAAAAAAATTTCTACACGTAGGGTCCAAGAGAAACAGAAAATGTTCTGGCAGCATTATTCAAAACAGTCTAAAAGAAGAAATAAAATGAGGTTTATTCATATAGTGGCACAGTATACAGTACCAAAAATCAGCAAATTACTGCTATGTGCAATAACATGGATGACTTGCATAATGTTTTGAGAAATAATGCATATAAGAAAGAATATGTACTAGGTTCTTCCATTTCTATAAAGGTCAAAAACAGATTAAGTTAATCTGGTAGAAGCAAAGACAGAGGTAGTCACTCAGGAGAGGGAGAGGGTCAGGATTGGGAGGGAACCTAAGCAAGGCTTACAGGATATTGGCAATGTTCTATTTCTTGATCTGGGTCGTAACTTCAGAAGTGCATTCACTCTGGAAATTCCACAAACTGCACACTATTTGTGCATGTTTCTACATGTATTTAAGAATTCTTGCACACAATATACTTCAATAAAGTATTTATGGAAGTAAGGCAAGAACAAATGATTCTTATGTGTGTAGTATCTTTTATTAGCTCTGAGAAAAAAATAGTTCCTACCTTATCTATTTCCTTCCTCCTGTTAGTTTTGGCATCTATCATGCACCTAATGTATCTGAGCTCAGAAGCTCTTTGGTTAGGTTTCTGCCGAGAATACATCTCTTGCTGCCTGGTTATGTGGAGTTAGAGGGGGACCTACAGCAACCTAAGCAGAATTTCACCACACTATTTTTTTTAATTCTTGATTAATTTTTTAAATTTGTTCTGATAGATGTACATGACAGTAGAATGCATTTATACATTTTGATAGATCATACATAAATGGAGTGTAATCTCTCATTTTTCTGATTATACGTATTGCAGGATCACATTGGTCATGAGTCATACATGTACATGAGGTAATAGTGTCTGTACCCACTGGGGCTGCCAGTTCATGAACATCCCTGAAACCCATCAAAGACCTCAAGACCTGTAAGTCTCAAGGTTTCAGTCATCTTTGGTTTTCTAAGTCACTCCTTGTGCTTATAAAACTTGCAACATTTTGTCTGTTTTTGTCTCTTCTCCCACATTCTTTATCTTAATGTATTTATACCTTTTTTTATTCCTATATTAAAATTTTAGTGGGGCTTGAGGAAGGATCAGAGATTAAAACCTGCGTTTAATTTGCATGTCTTCTCTGCTTTCTTCTTTACATTTTTATCAGTCAGGTTATGAACCACTTCCTTTCCTCTGATGTAGAGTACAGATGTATTTCTGTACGTTTGAGGCTGCTTATTAGCTGGGCTCCATTTTTAAAAGTGATATCTTTCGCTTTCCCATGTAGTCTTTAGGTGGCACGTAAGACAAGCAGCTGCACTTGATGGCTTCTGATCTCTTTGGGGAGCTGTTAATGCACTGCTGTGTTTTATTATCAAAAGAATTTATAGGCACAGAGTTCTGGTTCACAGAGTGAGCCACATAGTGCAGTGTACATCTACATTCATGTAGATGGAGCACAAGTCTAAAGTCTAGAGACAAATGTCTAAAAAAAAATCTCCTTTGACATCTTCTGAGCAGCCCTGTTTCCTGGGCTTCTAGAGATTTGATATTAAAAAATTAATCCCAGATGAAAATCAAAAGGAAATTATCAGTATTCTTTCAATACTTTTGGTTGTTTAAAAACATTTTAGCAGGATGATATGTCATCTTATGAATTCTAGGTGGTTGTTACTTGCAGAATATATTTGTTAATCAGTGATGGATAATTTATATGTATATATATTTCTAATCTCTCTAGGACTAATTTAAGGAAGAATTCAACTGTCCATTTTAACATGATCACTTGAAATTAATACAGTGGCTGCCAAATGACTTCATGAAATGTACAGAGTAAAAAGACAGAATGGCCAACTGCAGAACTTTCTGGAGGCCTGCTGTCTTTTGTACACCCCTCCTAATTTGGTGACTTTCCCACACAACAAGTTCTGCCTTCCAAGTTGGGAATCAGACATGAGATTTACTGGCCTCCTTGGCTGCTTGTGACTTAGGCTCACAAATCAGACGCAGCCATTCCAGACTTGGTTCAGTAGAGAGAAACACGGAGAAGAAATCGGCCTCTGGTGAGGGTAGCAGAGAAGTAGGCGCTTGCTTTCAGGAGCTGCTGTGATGGAAATTCTGGAACCTAGAGTGCAGTGTCACAGAGGGTCTCACAGAGTCTGCATTTTGCAGTAGCTCTGGGGGAGGGGTGCGAGAGGGGTTGATCTGTTCTTGGCTCTGGATTCTAAGCCTGACTCTAGATATCCTTGAGATTCTATAAATTGGCTATTTCTTTAAATAAATCCCTTTTCTGTTTCAATCACCTTAAAAGGATTCTGTTGTTTGCAACCAAGAATTCTAACCCAGTTGGCAAGTGTCACCATAAACAAAGAAGAAAAGAGCTGCAAAAATAAAATAGCAATTTTTTTTTTTTTTTTTTGATATTCAGCTCTAGTAACATTTTGGTCCAGAATAAAGAAATCAACATGATTGTAAGCAAATTCACTTCAGCAGACAGAAAATCAAATGGCTACCATGCATCCATACTGTTCCAAAGGCATGGCTAATTTACAAAATACATCAGAGGATTTTCAGGTCTTGATAGATAGCAAAACATACCATCTTTATCAGCAGTGTCTTGAGGCTTTGATTTCAAGGTGAAGATTCTCCGTAGCTTACAGTTAGCTGAGACAATAATCCCATCCAATGACTGGAAAACTGCTCCCTTGAATATTTCACTGGTGAATGCCACCAAGTCAATGCACAGGTTGCACCACTAAGATGGAGAGAACAAAGGAGAGTTAGGTACCTTCATAATCACATAAATGAATGAGCCACTGTGTGCAGCAAGACCAGAGAGTTGAGGTAGTTATGTGGATCAGCCAGCCCCAAACCAATTTCACCCAATCCGTCTTGGCTTAAACATTTTCTTAAAAATTGCTTAGATTCTTCCCAAGAAACCCCCATAATGCAAACTATACATTGGCCACGTGACTACAGAGTTCCCATCATGAGACAAGGCTATGACAGCTTTGGGAAATATCTCTATGCTGGTGGGAGGTTAATTGCAGGTGTGCTGGATCTCTTAAATCTTGAGAATCAGGCATAAGTAGCCAATTGTTCCTTCAAGGGGCCTAATTTGATCACAATTAGCCACTTATATTTGAGGGAAAGAAAAGGCATGAATGAAATTAGAAGCTGGGTTTAAGCAGTAGCCAGTGCTACCTACTTATAACCAATTAACCTATTGAACAGAAATAGATTCTTCTAAAGAATTGGTAATTATGCCTAGTATTTGCCCATGTTAAAGTACTCTTGTAGGCACTGATTTCTGCCCATTAAACAATTAGATTCCTCAATACTTCATCAAATGAATCCTCTAAATGGCCTGACTGAGTTTAAAGAAAGGGGGAAAAATAATCATTTAGTGAATAAGACATTCTTAAGACTGTAGGACACAGGTAGGAAAAATTATTTTTGAAATTAAAATCATATATACTTCTCGTCCTCTGTATATTAGGCCCTTTTACTATTTGTTTAGGAGCACAGTTTACATAAGTTTCATCACATAATTAAAAAAAATTTTTTTTTTTAATCAAGGAATGTTGACTTTAATATGGAGGTGAGCCTGGGAGTGTTTCCATAGCAGAAGAGGAAGAGAATTCAGTAAGATATTGAGAAAATGTATGGAGATTTTTTTGTTTTGAGTACATGTCTCAACAGTAAATTTATATTCCGGAACATGAGGATGCTCTGGTCTCTTGGGGGTCCAGGAGCCTGACGTAAGCAAAGGTTAGGAGGTAGGACTGAGTTGTCATAATCAGCAGGATGAGGAGCGCAGTGGGTACTGGGAAGTGTTTGTGGTGGGATGGGCCAGCGAGCCCAGGTTCTGGAGCAACTGGAGGATCAGGAAGAGGACCTGGAAATCTAAAGAGCAAGAAGAAGACAATGAAGAAGAAGATAATCCTTCTAGTCCAGAGGGGAGGTCTACATGTGGCATATGCTTACCATTACAGAGGAGGCCCATGATGGGAGGTTTGGAAAAGCCTACTTTAAAATTTTTTAAAAAAATTATCAGTTTTGTATGCAAAATACAAGCCAAACAGTATCAAAAGTTTTGTACAAAATACATTACATTCTCTTGTCATGTTTCCTCTCATCTAATCATACCGTCATCTCGGACAACTGTTTCTTTCTCTCTGTATTTAAAAATAATAGCTCTTCATTCAGTAATTTCAGACACCAGCTACTGACTTCCTGAATGGTAGATAAGACTTTGAGCTCATTTACACACACCCTACTTCCCCTACTTTATTCTCCCTGGGTAATCATCTCTCGTTTGCTCTTTTTCCTTAAAATCCATTTTCTGGGTTTTCTTTACTGTGAATGTTGGTGTCTATATACAATTGAGCCAAGTGCAGCTCGTGAATATATTCCCTTTTTATCATATAATTAAAACAAAATTTAGAGTTAATAATAACCATTTTTATGATCTGCTTTATTTTCTTTGACTCTAAGTCTCCCCATGTCCTAGAAAGGCTTGAAGGTGACCCCTAAGTTTGGATTTGAACAGTGAGTAAGGTTTTTGGGCCAGGGAGGCATGCAGACAGACTGGCAATTTCATCTCAGGGCCCTGCCCCTTCATTCCTTGCTTATCTGAACCCCCCAGCTGGCTGCGCCATCAGCTCTGCTACGCAATTAGGGTCCACCTCCTCCAACGGAGTCCCAGGAAACCAGGCCCTGACCCAGGACACACTTTCTTATCCATCATGGTCAGGCTGCTTTTATTCTCTCTGCCAGATTCAGAACTCAAAGAATGATTGTGTGCACACGTGTGTGTGGGGGTGACTATATGAAGGCATACAAGTCCGTTCATGCCTGCACACCAATATTTAATTTTCATTCTTTATAATCACTCCACAAATGAAAGTCTGGTAACTGATATCTTTACTTAATGAATCCATTTCCTGGGTGTACATATAGGTGGTTCCTGAAAAAGATGGGGAAAACTTTCACAAATCCCTTTTGGCTAGAGAAAATGGAAATTATTTTTTGGTTGAGTTGATATTTATAAAGGTTCCAATTTTCATAAGCTTCAATAAATACCTTCTTACTCATAAATGCTGTGATACATTTTCTAAAGTTTTGGAAAGGAGTATAAACTCTCTACTATGAACACGTGGATTATCTGAATTATAGTTGATCTTTGTGAAATATTATTTTCATTATTCTTGGTGATATCGTCCACTCTTACAATCCTTTTTTTCCCCCACTTTGTCCTTGATCTGTAATCACTTTATATCTATGTGAGACTCTACTCCAGCACAGATGAACTCCTAATCTACGATGTTCATAATTATAGGTTCTGAAGAAGCATATGCCAGAGAAATAGGAATCTGATAAAGAAAAGACAGTTCTGTTTAGCTTGTTGACGATTAATAAGTGAGTTTATGCTATTTATTTCCAGCAAGAAATTTTGCATGAAGGAGTTGACTGGCAAAGGGTGACAGAATGATTCAAAGTGTGAATTTCTAGTTTTTATTGATTAATATCTTGGCAATGTAGATTTATTGCCATGTTTAAATGACTGCAGAGTCTATGAAATCACACACACACACAAAATCAAATGTACACAATTATAAGTTATTGGTGTCCTAGCACTTTTTTTTTTTTTTTTTTTTTGGGTACCAGGGATTGAACTCAGGGACATTTTACCACTGAGCTACATCCCCAGCCCCTTTTTTTTAAAATTTATTTTTTTATTTAATTTTTTGATCCATTGAACACAAAAGGAGTACAGCTATTGTTTTTCTGGTTGTACACAAAGTAGAGTCACACCATCTGTGCACCAGCCCTTTTTATATTTTATTTCAAGACAGGATCTCGCTGAGTTGCTTAGTTGCTTAGGGCCTTGCTAAGTTGCTGAGGCTGGCTTTGAACTCACAATCCTCCTGCCTCAGTCTCCCGAGCCCCTGGGATTACAGGTGTGCACCACCATGCCCGGCTGTCCTTGCACTTTTTGATTCCTCATATTTTTTTGACATCTTATTAGATTCCTCCTATTTTTGATGTTACTATAGAAAAGATCTCAAGACAATTAGATTCATTTTGCCAGTGTATAAAGCTACCTGGGTTATCATCCCTAGCCAGCACTGTCTTTAAAAGGAAATAACAAAAAAGAAACCACAGTTTTACAACCTGCAACCCTAAAGTACGTCTCTTCTCAGAATTTTAGAACTTAAGTCTGTTGTTGTGCTCCTACAATGGAATACAAAGAATAAGGTTTTAAGGAGCTTATTCTTATGTCTTTAATTTTTCACGATAGATTTAATATTTTAATAGAAAGTAAGCTTATAAGAAGTATGTTGCTTTATTTCCAAGTACTTGGGAATTTTCCAATTGTCTTTTTGCTATTTTTAGTAATTCTTTTGTTGTTACAGAACATACTGTGTATGTTTTCAATCTTCAAAAATTTGTTAGGATCGACATAACTGGTGAACGTGCACTTGAAAATAATGCAAATTCTGCAGTTGTTAGATGAAATGTTCAACAAAAGTCAAATAGGTTAAGCTGATAGTGTTTTTCAAGTCTATATCCTTAGTTATTATCTGTCCATTTATGAGGGAGGACTCTTAAAAATTTCCAGCTCCACTGTGTATTTACTTTTCTCCCACTAATTCTTTTTTTTGGAACCGGGGATTGAACTCAGGGGCACTTGGCCACTGAGCCACATCCCCAGCCCTATTTTGTGTTTTATTTAGAGACAGGGTCTCACTGAGTTGCTTAGGGCCTCGCTAAGTTGCTGAGGCTGGCTTTGAACACACGATCCTCCTGGCTCAGCCTCTCGAGCCGGTTGGATTACAGGCGTGCGCTACCACACCCGGCCCCATTAATTCTTTTAGTTTTTGCTTCATGCGTTTTAAAGCTCTGTTGTTAGGAATGTACATATTTAAGGTTGTCAGATCCTTTTGATTTAGTGCTTATCATTGCGAAATATCCCTCTTTACATAATATCCCTGTATCTTAGTCTTTTTTGTCTGCTGTGACCAAAGGCACCCGAGTTTTTTATGATTAATATTTGCATATCTTTTCCCATTTTTAATATATGACCTATTTGCTTTTAGATTTAATGTGCATTCTTATATTGTATCTGGCTTGTTAGATTGCTATTCAATCTTACAATCTCTGCTTTTTAATTGGAGGATTTAGTTCATTTGACATATTTAAGGTTGGCATCTTGCTCTTTGTTTTCAATTTGTCCCATCTCTTCTTTGTTCAGTTTCCCACTCCTCCAAATTTTTGGATTAAAAGTATTTTCAGTGTTCCATTCATCTTAATTGGCTCATTAGTTATACTTCTCTATCATTTTTTCAATAGTAGCAGTAGAGTTTGCAATATTCATCTTTGTAATCAAACTTTGCATAATATTAGAATAATGTCCATTTTTTGTATTATTTATTGTCACATTTTATTTTTACACTTACTTTACAATTCAAACTTATCATTTTTGCTTTACACAATACTTTTTAAAAATCATGATGTGAATAAAGAGTTTTAGATTTCCTACATATTTATCTTTACTAGCACTCTTTATTCTCTAATTTAGATCCAAATTTCCATCTGGCATATATTTTTCCAGTCCTAAGAACTTCCTTTAATGTTTTTGTAGTGTCAATTTTCTAGCAATGAATTCTTTCATCTTTTTAGTCCAAAAATTTATTTTGCCACAGTTTCTGAGGAATATTTTTCAAAGGATAAAAAATTCTAGATTGACAAGTCCCTCCCAACCCCGCCTTGCACCATTCCACTATCTTCTTGCGTCCTTTCTTATGGGAAGCTGGGAGTCTGGTGGTAATCTTATCACTGTCCTCTGACATCATATGAACCTTTTTCTTCTGACTGCTTTTAACATTTTCTCCTTATCACTGATTTCCAGGAATTTGGTTATCACATACCATGCTTTTTTTTTTTTTAATGTGCCTATTCCTCAGTTTACAGTTTGCTGAACTCACTTGATTTCTATATTTTTCAAATTTCAAAAATGTTCAAAAATTACTTCGAGGAATTTTCTCCTCCCAGTTTTTCTCTGCTTGCTTCTGGTACTACACTTACCAACATATCAGACTGCCTGATATCACTTCACATTTCACTTAGATGTTGCTCATTTCTTTTGAGGCTTCCCCTCTGTCACCCTGTGTTTAATATGGGTAGTTTCTAGGTTCCTGACTTCAATTTTATTGATATTCTCCACTGTTTAAATTGTTTAAAAACTTCTAGCCAATATTTCATTTCAGATATTGTATGTATTTTTCAGTTCAAGAATGCTGGTTTCTTCTCAAAATTTCCATTTCTTTTTTAAACTTTACCTTATTGGTTTACCTTTTTATGTGGTGCTGAGGATCGAACCCAGTGCATCTCATGGGCTAGGTAAGCGCTCTACCACTGAGCTGTGACCCCAGCTCTCAGAGTTTCCATTTCTCTATTGAACATTTCCATCTGTTCTTTCATTATGTTCATATTTTCCTTTCAATCCTTGAATAATTGTTTTAAAGCCTCTGCTTCTGCATCTGTCATCTCTGTCATGCCTAAATTTGTTTCTATTCATTGATTTTCTTCTCTCCTCATAGGGAATCACGCTTTCCACTTTGCTTACTAGTAACTTTCTTTTATTGTATGCTGGACATTGTGATTACTATGTTGCTAAGCTTCTTGATTTTATTGTCTTTCTTAGAAGTTTAAAAGAGGCAATTAATTTATTTGCAACCATCTCTAACTTGGCTATATGTCTGATATTCTCCTTCAGTGGCACTGGTAATTGTTTATGTATTTGCTTTTTCTGCAGTATTATAATTCCTTGAGGAAAAAGGCCATGAGTCATTCACTTTGTATTCATATCATCTGACATTTAAGTCCATAGTAAGGACTTAATAAATACTCATTAATTAAAGTAAACTCTAAGTTTGGGAGGCTTATTATGACACCAAATTCACAAGTTAATAAACATGGGTTCATATTGAGAGAAAATAGTAAAGTAGTAACAATATTGCCTAATATCAATTGAGACCATACTGCGAGCTTCAAATCATTCTAAGCTATAGCTCATTTAATCCAAACGACTGCTCTATTAAGCAAGTTCTACGATTGTCAGTGTCTGATGAGGAAACTGGAGCACAGAGAGACGAACTGATTTGCTCCAGGGTCTGCAGACAGGAAACTTCAGAACTAGATTTGGAACATCTGCAGTCTAGCTCCAGTGGCCACACTCCCAAACCCCAGTAGTATGTTCCCTGTTCATTTGATTTGAAGATGGGGTGACCCCTAAGCTCATCTGTTTTCCAAGCAAACTTTCTTTGAATTAGTTGTGTCTCCTTAAACATTAAGACCAGCAGAGGAAGGCATGAAACAGCAATTCCTTCCCCAAATATCTTCAACATGAGCATCAGACTGATAGATGAAAAGGGAGAGAAAAACATACTTTTAACACAGATGAGATGAAATATTTACAGACTCTTAAATAAGTACCATAAGCATGGTAGTGGATTCTAGGTTAGAAAGGGTTTCCTGAGACTTTCTCTAATTGTATCTTTTATGTATCTCTAAGTGACCTTGTGTTTGAATAAATATGCTGCCTCCATTCCCTTCTCATGACACTCAAGAAATTGAATATTGTTGAAAACTCCAAATTTCCAAATCACTGGCTCTATAGGAAACATTCTTTGAGGAGAATGGGAATTTTTGAATAGAAGTTTTAAAAATGTAATAGCAGACCTCCAGTTTGAACAAAATCAATGAAATGTCCTATCAGGGTTGTGGCTCAACATGGTAGAACTCTTTAGGAGCTGTACACATTTAAGTGACAAACACCGGGTATGTGAGTGGTAAAGGCTACTAAAAGCTTTCGGCATTATTTATCATATCATTGTTATGTCTCCAATGAGTGATTTATTCTGAATGACATCTCATAATTAAACTTCCTATTCAAATGGAATTGGATTTATTATACATTTATACATACTTTAGCAGCAAGACATTGATGTTCATCTGACACCATCACCAACTAACTGAATTTATATTAAAGAAGTAAAATTGATTCCAGTGAGTTCTGACTAAGTGGGTACTTCCATTGTTTAATCTGATGGTTATTAATTTTTAAAAGTGTTATTGCTATTGAAAACTCGTTAAAAGTATTAACTGTTCTAACTTAAATGTTAAAGTGACTCCTCATAATTAAGAATAACATGAAAAATAAATTGGAAAGGTTAACATTTAAAGGTAATTCAACAGAAAGTGGCCCATATGTAAATATTCATGTTGGTTTCGCTGTAAG
This sequence comes from Glaucomys volans, assembly GCA_020662805.1. Classification (NCBI taxonomy): domain Eukaryota; kingdom Metazoa; phylum Chordata; class Mammalia; order Rodentia; family Sciuridae; genus Glaucomys; species Glaucomys volans. Next base: position 68,072 of record JAJEJO010002332.1, read on the forward strand.
AATAATGAGTTTATTTTTTGCCTCTGGCTACCTAAAGGCTTTAGCCCAAGGAACCAAGGAAGAGTGGACTACTTGGCAATTATCTTCTAAAAATCAGGAGTTGCAAGCTCTACTTCGAGAGGGTCCAGGCAGATAACTTAAATGAGCGAAGCGGGAAGGGTCTGCACGCACGTGCGCACTTTTAAGAGTAGAGAGGACAAGTTCAGAGGGCAGTGTCCAGCTCTCTGGAGAGGGCGCAGTTGCCACTTGGCTCAAGCTGACTGTTGGGCAAGAAGGCAGGCTCGGTGGGGACAAATGTGTGCTTTTTTCAAAAGAGGTCAGAAATCAGGAACTTTATTATGAAATCTGAACTACAAAGCTGAAGTGCTTTTAGAATGCTGTTTTACCGCCTAAAATGCTAGTGGATATTTTAGGTGGTAAACCTAAATCCACTAGCTGCCAAAGGAGAGAAAGAAGTGTGGAGTGCTTTGGCAGAAAGCAGAAAACAGGGGAAGGTCCCACCAACACCAGGGAGACTGCTGAGATGGCGTCTGGGATGGTGGGGTGCTCTTGGCTGCTTCGGGACTCTCTGTAGAAACTGCCTTGAAAATAAGACTCAGCTTTAAATCTAGAGAAGCTCCCAGGAACAGAGCGTATTAATAGTGGAAAGGAAAGACCCTCTGTTGGCCTCTACCTGTCATTAGGAGGAAACAGAGAAATGAGAGCAAGTTTTTCTTAATATTTGTTTGAACACTCCTGAATGTTTGTGGAATCAAATATGAGGAGCATATTTAGAACTCTGGCCATGAAAACCTCATTATGTTTATTTTCTATGAAGCACATTAAGACTTGCTAGTATGTTCAACAAACATTTATTGAGCACTTTCTATGTGCCATGTGCTAATAGGGACTAGGGATAAAATCCCTGTGAGACATGTGTGTTGTGTACTGGGGGAGATAGGTAAACAGGCAATTAGACTGCAGGGTGGAGAAGTATTAAGAGGTTATAAAATTTGAATGGCAATGATGAGATGTTCCCAAAACTTCTGATGCAGAGGGAAATATCACAGAGGGCTTCCTGGAAGAAGTAGCCTTTAAAGAGTAAATAGGAGCTATAGCTCTTTCCAAGGGCTTACTGTACCAGCACTATTCTAAAATCCTTAGATTTCTTAACTCATGTAAATCCCCACAACAGCCTTAATGGTGTAAACACCTCATATTATCTGCATCTTATGGATGAGGGAAATGAACGTAGAAATTTGTACAGGAGTGTCAGAACTCAGATTCTAAGTTCTTAACCTTTATATATTATATAAACCTTTACATATTATATAACCTTTATATATTATTTATTATATGTTATCGTTAATAAAGATGTATAAGAATTGTCAGAGCCCAGATTCTGTGCTCTAGTAAGGTGCGGAACCAGATTCTCTGTTCTTGCTCTCACAGCACATGCCACGTGTATGGGTCTTGGCTCCTTCAGCTACCTGTGTGTCTGATGCTGGTTCACACCCATTCCTCACTGCGACCGCCCAGGCCTCACTAACCCTGACCTGCACGTAGCAAACGGGCTCCTCACCTTTGCTTCCTACCCCGTCCAAGTCATTGCAAATATCAATCTTCCCAAAGCCAGACTGACAGGGTGTTCCTTTACCACACCAAAGGCTTTAATGGGCTTCTTTTTTCTACCATAGTGTCTCAAGGAGCAGAACAAATACATTTGTGAGATGATTTCAGAAGGGACATGGGAGTGGCATCACATGACTCTAGATCACAGAAGAAAAATTCCCCACTTATTAGTGTCCTTTCAGTCCCTAGTTATGCCAGAAATAAATATTTTACATGTATCAAATCTTTGATAAACTTTTTCTTTTTTTTTTAACAAAGAAGTCCTCAGGACAGGGCCTTTAATAAGAAACCCTACCTAGCTAGATATTAAAATACTATTTTAGTTTTTGGGCTGGGGATATAGCTCAGCTGGTAGAGTGCCTGCCTCGCAAGCACAAAGCCCTGGGTTCAGTCCCCAGCACCGCAAAAAAACAAAAAACAAACAAATAAAAAAGACCAAAACTATTTTAGTTTTTATGTGTTTATTTTAGATTTTATTCTTTAAAACTATACTGATTTTCCATTCCTAAGAGTGACACAAAGTTTTCTCTTAAAATAAATTTAATTGAATTGATCCCAATCATTGATTCCTGCTTTTATTTCTTGTGCTTTGGGAGTCACGTTAAGGAAGTCTGGTCCTAGACTGATATGATAAAGATTTGGACCTACTTTTTCTTCTATTAGGTGCAGGGTCTCTGGTCTAATTCCTAGGTCCTTGATCCATTTTAAGTTGAGTTTTGTGCAGGGTGAGAGATAGGAGTTTAGTTTCATTTTGCTGCATATGGATTTCCAGTTTTCCCAGCACCATTTGTTGAAGAGGCTGTCTTTTCTCCATTGTATGTTTTTGGTGCCTTTGTCAAGTATGAGATACCTGTATTTATGTGGGTTTGTCTCTGTGTCCTCTATTCTGTACCATTGATCTACCTGTCTATTTTGGTACCAATACCATGCTGTTTTTGTTACTATCGCTCTGTAGTATAGTTGAAGGTCTGGTATTGTGATACCCCCGGTTCACTCTTCTTGCTAAGAATTGCTTTAGCTATTCTGGGTCTCTTATTCCTCCAAATGAATTTCGTGATTGCTTGCTCTATTTCTATAAGGTCCATTATTGGGATTTTAATTGGAATTGTATTGAACCTGTACAGCACTTTTTGGTAGTATGGTCATTTTGACAATATTGATTCTGCCTATCCAAGAATATGGGAGATCTTTCCATCTTCTAAGAGTTTCTTTTATTTTTCTCTTTAGTGTTCTGTAGTTCTCATTGTAGAGGTCTTTCACCTCTTTTGTTAGATTGATTCCCAAGTGTTTTATTTTTTTTGAGGTTATTGTGAATGGGGTAGTTTTCCTAATTTCTCTTTCAGAGGATTAATCACTAAAAGTAGTAATCAATAATTGGGATAGATTCAAACTAAACTGCTTTTTCTCAGCAAAGGAAACAATCAACAATGTGAAGAGAGAACCTACAGAGTGGGAGAAAATCTTTGCCACACACACTTCTGATAGAGCACTCATTTCCAGAATCTACAAAGAACTCAAAAACTTTACCCCAAGAATACAAATCACCAATCAACAAATGGGCTAAGGAAATGAGCAAACACTTTATGGAAGAAGATCTACAAGCAACCAACAGATATATGAAAAAATGTTCAACATCTCTAGTAATAAGAGAAATGCAAATCAAAACCACCTTAAGATTTCATCTCACCCCAATTAGAATGTCTATTATCAAGAATACAAGCAACAACAGGTGTTGGCAAGGATGTGGAGAAAAAGGTACACTCATACATTGCTGGTGGGGTTGCAAATTAGTGCAACCACTCTGGAAAGCAGTGTGGAGATTCCTTAGAAAACTTGGAATGGATCCACCATTTGACCCAGCTATCCCACTCCTTGGCCTATACCCAAAGGACTTAAAATCAGATTACTACAGTGATGCAGCCACATCCATGTTCATAGCTGCTCAATTCACAATAGCTAGATTGTGGAACCAACCTAGATGCCCTTCAATAGATGAATGGATAAAGAAACTGTGGTATATATACACAATGGAATATTAGTCATAAAGAAGAACAAAATTATGGCATTTGCAGGTAAATGGATGAAATTGGAGAATGTTATGCTAAGTGAGATTAGCCAATCCCAAAAAACCAAAGGCTGAATGAGCTCTCTGATAAGTGGATGATGATACATAATGTGGGGTGGGAGGGAGGCAAGAATGGAGGAAGGATGGACTGCATAGAAGAAAAAGAGGAGTGGGATTGGGTTGGGGGGTAAGAAGAATAACAGGATGAAACAAACATCATTACCCTATGTACATGTATGATTACACAAATGGTGTGTCTCTACTTCATGTACAACCAGAGAAATAACAGCTGTACTCCATTTGTGTACAATGAATCAAAATAAATTAAAAAACATTTTAATTTATTAAAAGAAAGAAAAAGAAAAGAAAAGTGAGTCAACTTAAGAGAAAGCATCAGGCATATCCTCAAACAGATAATACACAAACATGGTACAGAGAGTAGTACCAAAATGACTTCAGTTTGAGAAATACTGGTCAGTCAGATCAGACCCTTCAGAAATTACACAACAGGCCTGCAGTCTCCCCAAATCCATTAGGCTGTTGCAGGACTGGTATTTCTTAGGCTGTTTTTGAGTCTGGTAACAATGTCTAGTTCTGTATTCTTCAAAGATGGATCGCTGTCCTCCAAAAATGGAGAACTGTCCCATAAAGATGGACCACTGCCTCAAAGGATGGACCACTGTTCAACAGGATAGACCACTGTCCTCCAAAGATGACCAGTGTCCAAGGATGGACCACTGCTCCCCAGGGATGGACCACTGTCCTCCAAAGATGGACCAGTGTCCAAGGATGAACCACTGTTCCCCAGGGATGGACCACTGTCCTCCAAAGATGGACCAGTGTCTAAAGATGGACCATTGTTCTGCAAAGATGGACCACTGTCCTCCAAAATGTACCATTGTCCCCCCAAGGATGGACCACTGTCCCCCAAGGATAGACCACTGTCCTCCAAAATGGAGCACTGCCCCCCAAGGATGGATCAATGTCCCCCAAAGATGGATCACTGTCTTCCAAAGATGGACCACTATCCCCCAAAGACAGACCATAGTCCCCAAAAGATGGACCACTGTCCAGCCTCCAAGCTTTTGCCCATGCTGCTCCTTCTGCTTAGAATGCCTGGCTCTGCATCTCTCCTTGAGATCTTCTGGCTCTCCTTCATAAAACCTTTTCTCTTCTGGCAGTCAGATAGATTTCCTTTCACAATTCTTTCCACAGTTCCAACAGCACCTTTTCTCTCCCCTGTGCTTTCTATCACAGTTTTGGTGACATAGTGTTTAAACAATATTCTTTCACCTAGGAGATTTGAAGGGAGAGGAAGGAAGGACACAAATTGTCTTCATTTTTTTTATACACCATGGTACTTAACAAATTTCCTCATATACAGAGTAGGCCCATGATTAATATTCACTGTATGAACAATATTTTAGGCAACATTCGTACCATACTCACAATTTTGCGCTTGATCATGAAGAGTGGGATTTTTGCGTGCAGGGGGGTTGAGGATAGTTCCTTATGGACCGTTGATAAATACAATCTTCTTTTGATGTTCCCTAAATCAGTAATTCTAAAAGAAGAGACAGGACAGAAGAAAGGCTCCCATCAATTTAATAACCACTTCTTTGGATAATCATTAAAACGATATAATTTATCATATAGACCCTTTCCAACAGGGAGTTCGATCACAGGATTTAAGAATTGTGGTTTTCTTTCAAGAAGTAATAAAATTTCTTCCTTAGATTCAAAGTGCTCAGAAGGCTGAATATATAAATTCACTTAATATGCTAATTTATGTCAGCACTCTGCACTAGATTTCCACTGTCCTCCAGCCTATGAAAAAAATTCAATTTGTTTGAACTGAGAAACTGCTAGCCTTTAATAACCATGCTTGTTCCAGCCCCTTAAGCTTGTGTTATCTTGGGACATACTGTCACCTACTAAATAGGAAAACATTATGGGTTTCTTTCCCTAAAAATGCACCTGTCATTTTATATAGGCCCTTAGTCTGCTTAGAGACAGACACAAAACACTGACTGTCGGTTTCACTTCCTAAGCACATATCTTCCAACTAGAATTATAATACACAAGTTTATTGCTCACTATTCAGGTCAACCTGCAGCGATACCAAGGACACTGGATTTGAACATCTTTAATAGATTTAGACCACAGCCATGATCACAAAGATTAGGTTTGCTTCAAATTGATAGAGGCTCATTTTTATGTTCTGCTTCCTTTAGGTCTCAGAGGTAACACAGCACGCTGAAAATCTCCAAACCTGTCTCAGCCTGCTATTGTAGAATTGATGCTTTCTTTAAAACGGTCCTTTCATCTGAGAGTAAATGATTTTTGCCTGTTTTTGGCAATTTGGTCTAGATGTATTATACTGCTAATTTTCTATAATTAGTAATCCTCCAAAGAGACATTCCATGGAAATACACTGTTGTCAATATTTATAGTATAATTAACTATTTTTAAAAAATCAACATAGCCTTTTCTATAGCTTTTCCATGTCTCTTCCTTTCACTTTTCTGATTTCATTTGTTGATTCCCTTTAAAACAATTTACATATCCTTGTTGTGGGGAAGATGCCATTAAATATTGCCAGGAATAAATGCAGCAAAAATTAGGTGAAATGATTCTAGGGAATACTTCAGACCTACAAATTCTATTCCTCCTACACTAAGTGATACCATAAAATTAGTTGAAAAGCATTAAAGCTTAGAGTATTTTAATCAGCCTTTTCACCACTGTGTCCAAAAGACTTGACAAGAACAATTTTAGAGGAGGAAAGGTTTATTTGGTGCTCATGATTTCGGAGGTCTCAATCCATGTTTGGCTGACTCCATTGCTCTGGGTCCATGGTGAGGGCTGAACATCATGGCGGGAGTGTGTGGAGGAGGATAGCAGCTCAGGATGTGGCAACAGGAAGCACAGAGAGCTCTGCTTACCAGGGAAAACTATAAACCCCAAAGGCATTCCCCCAGTGACCTACCTCCTCCAGCCACACCCTACTTGCCTACATTACTGCTCAGTTAATCAGTATCAGTGGATTAACCAATGATTAGGTTAAGGCTCTCATAACCCAATGATTTCACCTCTGAATATTCTTGCGCTGTCTCTCTCATGAGCTTCTGGGGGACACCTCATACCTAAACCATAAGACAGAGCTAAGGTTTGAAATTCCAATAAGACTACTGCAGTATTATACTTAGATGCATCAGTAAATTCAGGATCTCATTCATCCTAAGGCGGCATCTTCAATGTGGCATGAAGGTATAGGGAGGAAGAGGGGTGTACCACCAACCATTGAAGTGCAGGAATAAAACATTAGAATTTTCATCCCATCCTTTAAAAATGTCATTTTTATGCACATTTCATTACATAGTAGTTCAGCAACATATGTTTGTATTTTCAAGATAAATAAATGTTCCATGTGTAGGTTTGTGTGAATATTTATTGGTGGGGTATAGAACTAAATATGTTTGGAAGGTATTGTCATCAGGATGTTACTAGGTCTCTCCTGTAAGAAGTTCTGATTAGGGAAGAGAGGCTATTGAGATTCTGGAAGGGAAAAGGAAGTGAAAAGAAGAGCTGCATAAACCAAACCCTCATGGGTGACAGGATTTTATTAAAGGTTTCCTTTGCTTGTAGGGATAAGAGTATGTGGTTTTTTATCAAAATTGCTAAGGATCAAACTCCAAACAGAGGAATGTTTGAATATACTATCACTTCACTGGCACATGGGACTTTAAGAACATTCATTCATTCACACATTCAACAAATACTGAGCCAGGGAATATGCTAGAGATACATCAACAGCATGCTGGTGGAAAAGAAGGCTCACACCTTCCTGGAGCTTGATTCTAATGGAATCAGGTGATAAAAGTACAAAGAGGCAAAATAATTAAAAGTGATCCTAAACTCAGTGAGAGAAATAATTAAGGGACTAACCTAGAGGGTAGTAAGAAGTGACCTACTTTAAGTAACACCAGCAGGGCCTGAATCTGGTAGGTAAGGAAAGGGTGTGGGTAGGAAAGAGTCAGATCATGCAAGGCCCTGATGCCAAGGAAAGGAGTGTGTAAGTGTATGGTTCACAGCAGGAAGCTATCAGAGGGCCACATTCTCACTACACGATCAATGGGTATTATAAACACAAGCATGGTCTCCTGTGTTGCCACTGGGTAACAGCTGTGTAACTGAAATGCCCAGACAGTGTGTGATCTCATGAGCTTGCACAATTTTATATATATATACATATATATATGTATATATATATATATTATATATTCATGTAATAACAGCACATGGCCATTTCTCTAGAAAGTTCCCTCCTGGCCCTCTCCAGTTGACCCTCGCCCCATGGGCAACCACTCTGAATATTTCTATTATCGTAGGTAAGTATTGTCTGATTTTTAATTTCTTACAATTGGAATGGTGTAGAATATACTTTTTGTCTGATTCTTTCATTTAGCATGACATTTTAAAAATTCATGCATATTGTAGCAATATATCAACAGTGAGATTTTTTAAAATTGCTGTCTTGTATGGAGATACAGCAATTTATCCACTTTCCTACTGATGGACATTTGAGATGATTTCAGTTTTGTTTTTTAAAGAACAAAACCTGTATGGACATGCTTGCAGTATCTTCTCATGGACACCTATTTTCATTCTTTTGATAAATAACTAGGAACAGAAATGTAGAGTTATTAAGATATTTGCATAATTTTATTGAAACAGCTTTCCAGGGTGGCTACAATGGTTCCACATCCTTACATTCTTTTGATGCTATCAGAATTTTAAATTTTAGTCATTGTTAATTGGTATGAAATTATATAATTGTGGTTTTATTCGCTTTTCTTTTCTTTCTTTTCTTTTTTTTTGGGGGGGGGGCTATAGGGGATTGAACTCAGTAGCACTTGACCACTGAGCTACATCCCCAGTCCTATTTTGTATTTTATCTAGAGACAGGGTCTTGCTGAGTCACTGACGCTGGCTTTGAACTCACAATCCTCCTGTATCAGCCTCCCAAGCCGCTGGGATTATAGGCATGCGCCCGCCAGTGCACCTGGCTGCATTTCCCTTCTGACTAATGATGTTAAGCATTATTATAAGTGCTTATTGATATATCTCCTTTTGTGAATTTTTTGGTAAATCTTTTGCTCAACTTTTATTGGGTTGTTTTGTCATAATTGTTAAAGTTCTTCATATATTTTAGAGACATGCTCTTTGTAAGATATATGTATAGTGAATATCTTCTTGATTTATATACACACATACACATATGTATATATATATATGTACACACACACACACAAAACATATGTATGTATTTAAAAAAAATTCATTTTGGTGCTGAGAATCCAACCCAGGATGTTGTGCATGCTAAGTAGGCTCTCTACCATTAAGCAATACCCCCTGACTTTTATTTGCTATTTTCTTCCTATTTTCTTAATGGCATTTAAAAAATTTTTATTTGACAATAATTTCCACCATAGAGAAAAGTGGGTGCTTCTTGATCAGTCGAAGGTTGATGACTTTGGGTTTGTCATTATTTAGACTAGTGCTGTCTGTATCTTAAAGAAACCGTTCCCAACCCAAAGTTGCAAAAATACTTTCCTGTTTCCTTCTACATCTTTATGGGCTCAGTTTTTACATTTAGCTTTGAGCCAACCCAACTTAGTTCTGTGTGTCTTATCAGTTAGGGGGTAGAGCTATTTTCTTTCTGTATGTTTATCCAGATGTCCTAGAATCATTTATTAAAGATTCTCTTTTCCTCAGTGAAATGCCTTGGAAATCTGTTGATCGTATTGCATGAGTCCATTTTCTATTACTATACCAAAATACCTGAGACTAGGTGTTATCGTGTAGGTATTAGGTGTCCCCCAAAGCTCATGTGTGAGATAGTTCATGGAAGTTTAGAGGTGAAATGATTGGGTTATGAGAGTTTTAACCTAATCAGTGCATTAACCCACAGATATGAGTTAACTGGGAGGTAACTGAATGTAGGTGGGGTATGGCTGGAGGAGCTGGGTCATTAGGTATGCCCTTGGGATTTATATTTTGTCATTAGTGAGAGGAACTTTCTCTGTCTCTGCTTCCTCACGCCATGTTCCCAGACACTCTTCTCTGCCACACCCTTCCACCAGGACACCAGGAAGCCAGAGGATCATTGAAGGGTTGGGCTCAATCTTATAACAACTCACTCTTCTTTAAAAATAAATGTTCTATTAGTCTTTGCCTTAATCAGTCCAGTGATAGTGGCATTCAAATTTTATTTTATTTGCTTCTTTGTGACATAGACTTTTTGTCCTTAACGCATTTCTTGCACAAAGGCCCGTCTAATCCCTTCTGACGGAGATACCCTAATAACCTAAGGACCTTTCAGTAGACCCCATTACTGAAAAGGTCCACATTGTCTCCCAATATGGCTACCAATGCATGAACCCTTGGCAGACAAGCTACAGTCAAATGATATATGTGTGTGTATGATTGTGTGTGTGTGTGTGTGTGTGTGTGTGTGTGTAGACCTTGTTTCCTGTGCCCTTGTTTAATTCAGACATGCATTCTAGTAACTGTTTCATATATTTCTGAGGATTTTCTACATTAGTAATCATGTCCTCAGAGAACACACACTGTCGTCTTCTTTTTCAATCTTTATGCTGTTTGTTTTTCTTGCCCTACTGCATTGGCCTCTTAGGGCCTTGAGCCTCTACTGTTAGAAGTGAGGAGGGCTGGCAGCCCTTGCCTTGCGCCTGATCATAGGGGGAAGTGTTCATTATGTCCCTATCAAATGTGACACATAGGTTTCCTTTATCCAATTGAGGATGCTTTTCTATTCCTACTTTTTGATATTTTTTTTTTGATCAGAAAGAGGTATGAAATTTCATTGAATGCTTTTTGCATTGATCAAAGCGATCTTATTTTTTTTTTCATTTATTTTGTCTAAACATTGAATGTTTTGGTTAATTTTCAAATGTGATAAGTTAGGTTTTGATAACAAAGCTAAATTAACTCTTAAAATGATTAGGAAAGTGTTTCCTTCTCCTGTGTTTTTGGAAAGCATTTGTTTAAAAAGATGCTAGTTCTTTAAATGTTAATAGAATTTGCTATGTCTAGAGTTTCTTTTGTGGGATGATTTTGCTTACATAATGACTTCAGTAGGCCATAGTAGTATTCAGATTTCTAATTTTTCTTGGTTCATTTGTGTTCTTCATGTAGAATTGTTTGAGTTTCTTGCTATAAGGTTGCTTACCTGATCCTGTTTATTATCTTCTTAACATCAGTGGTATCCCTCCTCTCTCACCCCCCCACACTGAGAATGTATGACTTCCCTCTCTTTTATTGATCAGTCCTGTTGTGGTTTATGAAGTTTATCTTTTCCAAGAAACAATGTTTGACCATATCAAATTTCTCTTTTATGTTTTCCATTTTATTGATTCTGGATTTATAATTTCTTTCCTTCTACTTACTATGGGTTAAATTTGCTTTTTGCTCCCCATTAGCTTCTGAGGATGAAAAATTGCACTGTTGATTTTATATCTTTCTTCTTTTCTCAAATAAACATTTAAAACTATATATTAAGGTGTAAGTATTATCTTAGGTGCATCCCTCAAATTCTGTGTTGAATTTTAATATTGAAATATTATTCAATTTGAAATATTTTCTAGTATCTCTTAAATATTTCTTCTTTGAATCCTGAGTTACTTAAAAGTATTCTATTTAAATTCAAAATATGAAGATCTTTTCTATAAAGTATACTGTTTTTTTTTCCTTTTTCGTGGTGCTGGGAATTGAACCCAGGACCTTATACATGCTAGGCAAGTGCTCTACCACTGAAATACAACCCTAGCCCTTGATTTTTCATTTAATTCCACCATGGTTAAAGAAAATATTTTGTAAGGTTCCTTTTCTAAAATGTATTAAGACATAACATATGACTCCTTTAGAACTTCTTCCTGCTCCATTCTGCTCCACTCCAATAGGTTTTAAATTTGTGACTTCTAACCACGATCCCAGGTAAAGCCTCCTGAAAGGCCGATCTCCAATCTAGTAAGACTGAGTACGGTCTGGTGGAATGTGGTAATTTACCTAAAGGAAAAAATCTATCAAGTATCAAAAGTTTATTTACTCAGCATAGAACAAGAAAGAACAAGACTTAGACTTCAGTACCTGTAATATACTTCCCCCAAGGGAAAGATATTGTTATCAAATAAATACTAATTACTGAACATTTTCTATATGTCAAACTGCATTGGGCACTTTATATGCATTATCTCATTAAATCCTCCCATAAACCTTTCAAGATATGCTCTATGATTATCATCTCTGTTTTACAGATGAGGAAACTAAGGCTTGCTTAGTAATGTTAAGCGACTTTCCCAAATTTATACAGCCAGCAGAGTCCAGAATGAAACTCAGATTTAGTTAATTTTAGTGACCACTTTCTGAACCCCACTCTTTCTTTTGGGGACGGGTGATGCCTATAAGCACATCCATAGTAGGAAGACTTTTGTTCCTTGGAACACCATGACTCACATCTGATGGCTAAGACTCCTGCCCTACTGTGTGTTCGGCTGGACATAGCCCTGGATTGCAGTTTGTGCGTGAATTACCTTTCCATTGACAAAGTCTTCCTTTAGGTATGTCAAAAAGCTCTGATGGAAAAGCAGATACCAAGAAGACCTACATCGGGAGACAGCTAAAATTACAGAGTTAGAAAGGGGTGGGAAATGGAAGAAAAACATCGAAACCCATTTGCCAGAGCCTGCACAAAATTATCTCATTCATTCTTCCCAACAGCTCTTTGAAATAGGGCTCAGTCTTCACCTCTGATCAATGTAGTGTAAGGCTCAGAGACATTAAGAAACTTGGTTAAGTTCTCATAACTAGCAAGTAGCAAGGTCAGGAAGTGTACCAAAGCTATAAAGATAAGGCTGGAGGTAATGGTAAGCTATTTACAAGTCTATCTGACAATTCCAAAGGATGGTAGTTGCCTGGCTTACAAGGAAGGAAAGGATGAGTGACGGGCCTATGATCATTTACTTTACTAAAGAGGATTCCAGAAAGAAAAGTGACCAGCCAAAATTCCGTGCAAACACGACTGACCTCCTGACAAATATACAAATGGTGTTTACTAGGGAAAAACGTCTTAATGGAATGCTTTTTGCACAGTGTGCTCTGATCTGTTTAGAATTGCTCATGGTTAACACACTGGAATTCCTGGGCTTCTAGGGGCATGGATCCTGGGAAAATAACACTTAAGCTAAAAAGATATAAAATGGCCAGATGGCTCTCTTTAGGTAAGTGGTACTTCCCCTCAGGTACTGCTTGGAGAACTTACCTGTTAAATCTGAGCTAAAGTGTTCAGAAAGGACTGAAGCACTTCAGTGGGACTGAACTGTCTCTGCCTCAAGACTTGAGTCCCTGAGATTATTAATAAAACTCAATACTGCCTACTGTCTCTAGTTTGTGAGTGTTTTGAGCCATCACACACATGGTTGTTTGATTGCCTCTGTAGGAAGCATTCACCAAAGGAGGGTCTGGGATAAGGAAGTAGCTGCAAGTAATTTGACAGGTGGTTCAGTGAAGCAGGAAGAAGGGAATAGGGAGAGTAAGACAACGGAGGATGGACATCCAACACCAGGATGCACTATCAATGACACCACTGTGAATGACAGGGCTCCATTCCATCAGGACTCTAGATTCAGGTACAGAACACCCCAAAGAACTACTGACCACCTGAAGATTGGGATGGGGAGCACACAGACACTGACTCTCAATCTTTAAAGGTTAAGGGCTGCCTCTGGGGGCCTTCACTCCCACTATTTCCAGCCTGTGCCTGGCCCTTGGAGAGAGTTCCCACTGCACTATAAAGGGGGCTCTGGGATGCACCTGGGCACATCTGCACCGCACTGTCCACCACTACTGCAGCTGATAGCAGGGGTGGTCCGGAGGATGTGGACATGGTGCATTGACAATGCCCGTGTGCTTCCTGCCACTTAAACATACTCACTTTATTGTTTTCCTACCTTTGTGAATGTATTTTCCTGAGAAAGCGCCTTCTCTATGATGCCAACTGAAGTCATGATCATCCATCACACTTCGATTGTGATGAACGATTGAAAACGTCTCAGATCTCCACATGAAAACCAATCATATCTTTCTTTGACTTATTACTGTTTCTTTTTCAACCTCTGTAACAAAATTTTTCTTTCTCCCTTTTGTGCTAGGTCAGTGCCTACAGTCCATTTTATGGGCCATAAGTTGATACAGATCTTTTCCTTTGTCTTCATGGAGAAATAACAGGTAGTCCCATAGATTTCAGTTTTCCCACTTGGTCGTGACATTTTACTTGAGTTTAAAAGAGTTATTAGCATTTGGAATTCCAAAACTCATTCTAGATTTTAAAGAAGTCTCTCCTTTTTAAGTTCTACAAAGAAGTCCGCTGCCCTGAAATGCTTGGGGATTTGCACAGTTCCTAATGCGCACATGCAAAAGCATAAGGGGGTGTGGCAGGGTGGACTTTCTCTAATTTGGAGGAAGGACAAGTTATTACAAATTCATCATCAGTATTGTTTTGATTTGGTTGTAGTTTTCAAGTAGTGCTATTCAAAGTTTTCAGTGATAAATTGTTATTATTTTGGACTAACCACAATCCACTGAAGCAGACATATATCATCATGGTTCAGGCAATACTTCCGAAGCCAGGTTTTCTGGGTTGGGATTCGCGCTGCATCACACATTAGCTGTATATTAGGCAAATTACTTGCACTCCTGTGTCCTGTTTGTTCATCTATAAAATATGGAAAACGACGGGACCCACAGGATGATTGTGAGGACTGCATGAGTCAATGTATGAAAGATGCTCAGAGCAGTACCTGGCATACAGGAAGTGCTCCCTAACTTGCAGCCACCACTGACTGGGGTGGCTGTGGATTGTTTAGTGAATTCAGTGGATTTGGGGCCTTTACTTTTCCAATAACTAAAATCGGACTGTCTCCCACATCCTTCATAATCCTCTGGAAAGTTGGAATGCTGGCTTATGACATCCTTCATCCTGCTGCAGTGTCTTGGTTAAAAAAAAAAAAAAAGGAGTGTCATCGTAGGCTGCCATCCACACTGCTTCTTCTGCTAGCCTGTACACTCCCTGAGGCTGAGACCTGGCTGTCACAGCACTTTCCTAGAGATTGGTTCAGAGGTTTGTTGTTGATTAGGAAATGCTTGCTGAAGTGCCTTTTTTGAAGCCCTACCAAATATCTGCTCCTCTATTTATTGAGCATCTACTCAGTGCCAAGCACAAAAACAGATCCTGGGGATATCACAGTGAATAAAATGAAGTCCCCAGGGTTTTGGAGCATGTGCTGTATTTGGGAAGATGGTAATAAATTAGAAGTATGCGTACAGTATGTCAGCTCCCAATAAGTGTTATGAGGAAAATAAAGCATACTGAGGTGATAGACAGTGATGGGGTGGGAAGTATTATTTTAGAAAAGGTAGTTAGGGATGGCCTCTCACAGAAGGAGAGAATTGAATAAAGTGAAGGTAGGAACCATGCGCATACCTGGGGGAAAGAGTATTCCAGAAAGCACTCTGCAATACTGTATGAGAACTCAAAGGAAAGATCCATTCTTTTGCTATAGTATATATTTCAATATAATCCAACACCTTTATTGAGGTGGGTCCCTTGGAGGATTAAGGCTCAACAGGAATCACACAGTAGGTACACAACAGTTTTCAGTGAATTTAACCACTATGCTTCTGGTGTCAGGTAGAATTTTTAAATGATCATGTCCCCAGCTTAGGACAGAAGTATTAGGACTAGGCCAACCATGTGATGCTAGGGCCTTACTCCACTGTCTTTGCAAAAGGAAATGTGCTAACCCTCCCCATGTCATAATCAAGAATAGCTGGTTTTGGAGGAAAACAAAATCATATGCTAAGATTAAATGGTTCTGAAAGCAAGCTGAGTTGCTACTTTAAAAAAATTAAAATTAGTCATTCATGAGAGAAAGAATATAAATGCATATGTGTGACTACTTAAAAGCTTCATTACACTTATGTGCTTTTTTGGGGACAATCTAGTTGCTGTAAGGAAGGCTGATTGTAAAACAGCTCTTTGCTTGTAATACAGGCTTGATTTTTCACCATCTTAAAATCTCCTGTGACGTAACGATAAAGAAAAAGACAAGCAATATTGGCATTACTCCTCTTGTACTTAAAGATGCATTAAAAAAAACCCATATGTAAGCTAATACATTGTTATACCCATAAGTGAGCATTCATAGCTAAGGGTCAGCAATGTGATAGAAAAAGTAATGAGACCATGGTGAGAAAAAATGGGGTAGTCAACAGGAAAATCAACCTCATTTATAATAATATTCTAGTGATCAGCAGGTGCAGAACTCCCAGCTCTGGTCATTAACAACATTCATTTCAAACTTAACATCTACATTTGCAAACCACTTGAAAGTAAAATTACTTTTCAATTCAATTTTCAATTCGCTTTTATATTTTCATCTTTGATTGACAGTTTTTTTTTCACAATGGCAACCTCAGTGAGAATTTGAGTAAATGGTCGCAACCATCCAAGAATGTAGATAAACTCATTTATTTAGATTATCTATTCACTTTTCTTCTGTTGTACCATCATTTACAACCATTTGTGAATGTTCACTTCAGGTTAGAATGAACTTGCAAAATTGATGTCAGACTTCTGATGATTGGATTCATTTATTAAAATCATTTGTTCTTAAAATCAAAATGGTTTTCATTTTTCTTTATCATGTCTGAAAAATTACCAAATCTGAATGCACATTTCCAGGGATGCTACTGAATAACTCTAGGTACAATTACAGGAAATAGCAAAACTGCAAAATTGTATCTTTAGTATACATGACGACGTAGGCATATAGTTAATATGGCTGTGGAATTCAAAGGCCAAGAGAAGGCAGTTCCATGGCTTCCCTGACACATTCCACTGCTTTATAATTATCATAGGAATTTTATTCCATTAGATTTTTTTTTTCTGGATCTCTTCTACTGAAGTTTAAATTCCTGAGGTTCCTATTGTCCTTAATAGAAAAGAGCAGCAGTTATGCTTTCATATGCTAATTAAAACACAATATAGCCCTTTTTTCTTTCCTTTTAAACAATAGTTAACACATATTACAGTTACAGTGCATGTTTTACATATATGATTTTTAAATAAATACCCTGTGTACTTGGAAAATTTCTCTGAATACCATTTGATTGATTTATCACTCGATATTTGATTGAATATCATTTGATCCACTTTAAAAAAAAACTTTGTTGAATAATCATTTACATTTCATGGAATTCACCATCTTAAATATACAATACAGTTTTTTAGTGTATGTAAGGAGTTATACAATATTGCTAGGATCTAGTTATAGAACATTTCTGTCATCTCAAAAACATCCCTCATCAATGAAATCATTATTCTGTATAAGTAAAATGCACTCAAACAACAACAAAAATATCATCACCAAACCAAAAAAGATCCCTATGCCTATTTATAGACAACATTGTAAACTGCCTTTTTCTGAAGCCCTACCAAATTTTGCTCTCTATTTACTAAGCATCTACTCAGTGCCAAGCATGAAAACATACTGAGGATATCACAGTGAATAATTTGTGGAGTGTCTTTATCATTAATCGATGCTAGATTGGGCCATATGTTTTATGTGTCCCTACTGAGGTGACCATGGTTTTTGTTTCTCATTTTACTAACAGGATACATTACATTATAATCACATCATGAAGAAAAATGAACATAGTCTTGGAAACCAGTGGGATACTGAAATAATACGAACTATTACCTGACCATAATCCGATGAAGTTAGAAGTCAATAAAAGAGGAATATTGGGACATCCACTCCTGAGTGAAAAAATGGGTCAAAGAGGAAATCACAAGGAAAACTTAGAAAATATTTTGAGATGGATAAATACAAAAACATGACATACCAAAACTTCTGGGATGCAGTGAATTTGAGGGAAATTCATGGATGTATATGCCTACATGAAAAATGAAGAAAAATCTAAAACCAGTAGGATGCTCTTCTACTTTAAGCTAGTAGGTGAAAAAAGCAAACAACACTCAAAGAAATTTAGAAAATCAATAGACCCAAACTCTGATGCTTTGAAAAGATCAACAAATTGGACAAACTATAGGTAGTTGGGGTGAGGGGAGTGAGAGTGAGAGAGAGAGAGAGAGAGAGAGAGAGAGAGAAGAGAGCACTCTCTCAAATTGCTCGAATTTGGAGTGAAGGATGCATATATTACTACTGATCTTACAGACGCAGACACTTTCCGTAATAAAATCCTAGGATGAGGTAGTTTTATCAGTGAATTGTACCATGCACTTCCAGAGGAGTTAAGACCAATTTGCCTCCAATTGTTCCACAAATGAAAACAAAGGTGTGTATCTCAACTTATGCTATAAAGTCAGTCCGTATTACCCTAATATCAAAACCAGACAAAAATATCCAAGGAAAATCGTATAGAACAATATCTCTTATGAATATAAACACATGAAAATCCTAAAAGTGCAAATATGAGTTCTAGAAGTTTTCTGGTGGAATTTTTTGGCTCCTCTAAATATAGAATCATGTCATCGGCAAATAGAGATAGTTTGAGCTCTTCTTTTCCTATTCATATCCCTTTAATTTCTCTGGTCTGTCTAATTGCTCTGGCTAGAGTTTCAAGGATGATGTTGAATAGAAGTGGTGAAAGAGGGCATTCCTCCCTAGTTCCAGTTCTCAGGGGGAATGCTTTCAATTTTTCTCCATTTAGAATGATGTTGGCCATGGGCTTAGCATAGATAGCCTTCAAAATGTTAAGGAAAGTTCCCTCTATCCCTATTTTTTCAGTGTTTTAAGCATGAAATAAATTCAGTAAAGTAGCAGGATATAAAATCAATGCTCATAAATCTAATGCATTCTTATTCATAAGTGATGAATCCTCTGAAAGAGAAATTAGGAAAACTACCCCATTCACAATACCCTCAAAAAAAAAAAAACCTTGGGAATCAATCTAACAAAAGAGGTGAAAGACCTCTACAATGAGAACTACAGAACACTAAAGAAAGAAATTAAAGAGCATCTGAGAAGATGGAAAGATCTCCCATGTTCTTGGATAGGCAGAATTAATATTGTCAAAATGGCCATACTACCAAAAGCGCTATACAAATTCAGTGCAATTCCAATTAAAATCCCAATGACATACCTCATAGAAATAGAGCAAGCAATCATGAAATTTATTTGGAGGAATAAGAGACCCAGAATATCTAAGGCAATCCTTAGCAGGAAGAGCGAAACAGGTAGTATCACAATACCAGACCTTCAACTATACTACAGAGCAATAGTAACAAAAACAGCATGGTATTGGCACCAAAATAGACAGGTAGATCAATGGAACAGAATAGAGGACACAGGGACAAACCCACATAAATACAGTTATCTCCTACTAGACAAAGATGCCAAAAACATATAATGGAGAAAATACAGCCTCTTCAACAAACGGTGCTGGGAAAACTGGAAATCCATATGCAGCAAATTGAAACTATACCCCTATCTCTCACCCTGCACAAAACTCAACTCAAAATGGATCAAAGACCTAGGAATTAGACCAGAGACCCTGCACCTAAGAGAAGAAAAAGTAGGACCAAATCTGCATCATGTCAGTTTAGGACCAGACTTCCTTAACATGACTCCCAAAGCACAAGAAATAAAAGCAGGAATCAATAATTGGGATAGATTCAAACTAAAAAGCTTTTTCTCAGCAAAGGAAACAATCAGCAATGTGAAGAGAGAGCCTACAGAGTGGGAGAAAATCTTTGCCATACACTCTTCAGATAGAGCACTAATCTCCAGAATCTACAAAGTGCTCAAAAATCTTTACACCAAGAATACTAATAACCCAATCAATAAATGGGCCAAGGAAATGAACAGACACTTTACAAAGGAAGATCTACAAGCAATCAACAGATTTATGAAAAAATGTTCAACATCCCTTGTTATAAGAGAAATGCAAATCAAAACTACTCTAAGACTTCATGTCACCCCAATTAGAATGTCCATTATCAAGAATACAAGCAACAGCAGATGTTGGCAAGGATGTGGGGAAAAAGGTACACTCATACATTGCTGGTGGGGTTGCAAATTAGAGCAGCCACTCTGGAAAGTGGTGTGGAGATTCCTTAGAAAACTTGGAATGGACCCACCATTTGACCCAGCTATCCCACTCCTTAGCCTATAACCAAAGGACTTAAAATCAGCATACTACTGTGATGCAGCCACATCCATGTTCATAGCTGCTCAATTCACCATAGCTAGATTGTGGAACCAACCTAGATGCCCTTCAATAGATGAATGGATAAAGAAACTGTGGTATATAGACACAATGGAATATTACTCAGCCATAAAGAAGAACAAAATTATGGCATTTGCAGGTAAATGGATGCAGCTGGAGAATATCATGCTAAGTGAGGTAAGCCAATCCCAGAAAACCAAAGGCCGAATGAGCTCTCTGATAAGTGGATGATGATACATAATGTGGGGTGGGAGGGAGGCAAGAATGGAGGAAGGATGGATTACATAGAGGAAAAAGAGGGGTGGAGATGGGGTGGTGGGGAAAGAAAAATAACAGAATGAGACAAACATAAATACCCTATGTACATGTATGATTATGCAAATGGTGTGACTCTACTTCATGTACAACCAGAGAAACAATTGTACTCCACTTGTGTATGATGAATCAAAATAAATTTTTAAAAAAGTACTAATAAACTAAGCCTAGAAACATTTAAAAATAATTATATACTATTACCAAAGAGAACTATTCCAGGAATACAAGGTTGGTTCAAAATATAACAATCTAACAATTAAATCCTTATAATTAAATCATTATAATATGAACAGAATAAGGAATAAATAGATGCAAAAAAAGCACTTAAAAAATTCAATGTATTTTCTTTTTTATTTTTAAATAATATACTTTATAAATTTATAAAACTCCTATATGTCATGAATGATATTTTTTTTTTTGTGTGTGTCCAGGATTTTTTTACTCAACAAATCAGGAATGAAAGGGAACTTCCTCAGCCTAAAAGAGGGTGCTTACAAAAAGCCCATACTTAACATCACACTTAATAGTAAAAGATTGAAAACTTTCCTCTAAGATCAGGAACGTGAAAGAATGCTATTCTTACCACACATTTAATATTTTACTGGAGGTGCTAAGTAGGGTAATAAGACAAGGAAATGAAATCAAAGATACCCATATTGGAAAGACAGGAGTCAAACTATCTTAATTAACAGGTAGCATGATCTTGTTTATAGGCAATATAGAAGAATTTACAGAAAAAATATCATAACTAATAAAGTCTAGCACTACTGAAAGATACAAGATTAGTATACATAAATCAATTGTTTTTTGATATATATTTTAGCAATTGGCAATCCAGAAGTTGAAATTAAGAAAGTAACTCCATTCAGAATAGCATCAAAAATAAAATACTAAGGAATGAATTTAAGAACACAATTGCAAAATGTGTAAACTGAAAACTATAAAACATCATTGAAAGAAATTTTAAAAAGGGAAACTTAAAGTTGTGGCAGAACTCCCACAAATAAGCTGTAGTTCAACACATCCCATTAGTATCTCCTCTGGAGTCTTGGCAGGAATTGATAAGCTGATCCTAAATTTCATGTGGAAATACAAGTCATCCAGCACAGCAAAAACAACTTGAAAAAGAAGGGCAAAAATGGAGGACTCACACTTCCTGTATGAAAAACTACATAAATCATGACACGGTGGCGTAAACATAGGCATATAGATCAAGTGGATGAAGCAAGAGTTCAGAAATATATGTGATCAATTGAGTTCTAATAGGGATGCCAAGACATTTTCATGAGGGATAGACAACTGAATGGAAAAAAAAAAAAAACGAACTATATTCCTACCTACACCATACACAAAAATTAACTCAGTGTGGATCAAAGACTTCAGTGTGAGAGCTACCTCCTACATAAAGACATAGGTGAAAATCTTCAAGCCATTGGATTAAGTACTGGCTTCTTGGTATGACAGCTAAAGCACAAGAAACAAAAGATAAAAGTAGATAAACTAGACTTCATAAACATGAAAAACTTGTCTTTCAAAGGCCATTATCAAGAAAGTAAGACAACCCACAGAATGGGAAAAATTATTATAGATTAAGTAAGGATATAATGTACAGAATATATAAAGAGTTCACACAACTCAACAGTAAAAAGATAAAAAGACAAATACTCCAATTAAAAATGGGCAAAGAATCTTAATAGACATTTCTCCATGAAGGTATATAAATACCCAATATGCAAATGGCGGGATTTTCAACATTACCAGCCAAGAGGTAAATGCACATCAGTACTATAAGATAACACTAGGATGGGAATAATAAAAATGATTAATAACAATAACAAGTGTTGGTGAGAATGTAAAGGAATTGGGACCCTAATACATTGCTGGTGGGAATATAAAATGACAAAGCTCCTTTGAAAATAGTTATTAAGTATGCAGAGAATTCAATATGGTCCAGCACTCTCACTCCTACCTACATATCCAAGATGACTGAAAACATATATCCACAGGAAAACGTGTACATGGATGTTCATGGCAAGAATAACTGCCAACATGGCAACAATCCAGATGTTCATCAGCTGATAAATTAATAAGATATGGCCTATTTATTCATACAATGGATTATAATTCAGGCCTAAAAAGGAATGAATCACTGATACATGGTACAACATTGAGAAACTCTGAAAGCGTTATGCTAAGTGTAAGAAGCGAGACACAAAAGACCACATCCTGTAGATTTCCATTAATATGAAATATTCAAAATAGGAAAATCCACAGGTACATGGAGAGAAAGGAATGGAGGTACTGCAGGATGGGAGTAAGTGCTCACATGTACGGGTGCATTCTGGGGCATGAGACACGCTAAAATTACATAGTGGTGATGGCTGTACAACTGTGAATTTAACTGAAACCCGTTGAATCATAAACTTTAAGGGGTGGATTTATTTTTTTATGGTATGTGAATTTTATCTGAATGAAAAAAGGAGGTATTATTAATAAGTTCAATCACTTGTTGGTGATGGGACTTTGGGCAAGTGGTATTTTAGGAGAAAGGTATAGACAAAAATAAGAGCTAATATTTCTATGCTCTTGCTCCTGGAATGTTAGTCATTGTTATGGGTTGAATTGTATCTCCCCCAATAATATGTTTAAATCCTAACCGTGGTACCTGTCAATGTGACTTTATTTGGAAATAGAGTCTTTGCAAATATAATCAAATTAAGATGAAGTCATCCTGGATTGGAGCAGGCTGTAAACCAATGACTGGGGCCTTCATAAGAGGAGGGAAATTTGGAGAGAGACACACAGAGAGAATACCACATGAAAACAGATGCAAGCTGAGGAATGTGGTCAAGTGCTAGAAGATGGCAGTGGGGGCATGGTACAGATTCTCTGCACATGCTTCCAGAGGGAGCCCATCCTCCTGATACCTTGACTTTGAACTTTTAGTTCCCAGAAACAATAAGCTTCTGTTTTAAGCCATCTAGTTTGTGGTGATTTGTTAGGGTAGCCCTAGGAAACTAATATAGTAATTTTTACATCACTATTTGTTAAAGCAAAAGGTTACAGGAACTAGAGACAATCTCTTGAAGTCTCAATTTCCTTACTTTTAAATTGGAGATACAACATCTGCCCATTCATTGTGCTGAAAAAATAATGAAAACACTTTAGAAACTGTATAGTGCTTCATAGATGCATATTTCTTACTGTTTTGTCAGCTGTACTTTATTGGGTCTTCTCTTTCCCATTCTACAAAATCATGTTTTCAAACAACACTCACCTTCCTTAAAGAAGTTACAGTTGGGGGATAGTTTGCATACATAAAGAAAACAACCATCTCAAGTTGGAAAGAAAAAAAGAAAATAACCATCTGTAGCATAAATATGAGAATGCAAATTATGGAACTTCTACACCACCCACTTTCTTAGCCCTCCAAATATACTTTGCCATGAATGGTCAAAGAACGCATCCTGCACTTTAGGAAATATATCATGCATTATAATCTTTTATTTATACGTAGAATTAGGACGTGCTTATTCCAGTTAATTGACTATTCTGTTGATTCAGGACTACCTTAAATGATCACGTTTCAAAATTTACACTGAAGATATTTGGCACTAGAAGTACATTTTTTTTTTCACAAATCACGTATCAGTTAAAGGATTCTCAGTTATCAACATAAAATACTACCCAAAGCATGATTGTTGGATATTTCCCGATTAATTAGCCTTGAAAACTTAAAAAAATTTGCTACAAATTGTCCATCAGTGAAAATCTGATAGTAGCCAACATAGGAAAGTCTGTCAAATGTCTTACAAATCTCCAGCATTTATTCTATCACTCTTCCTCTCTGCTCTGATGGTGCAACACTATAACTATAGAAGATTTTGTTTCCTTAGGAAATATAAACATTCTCTGATTCTATTTTCATACAATAATCTTTAAATGAATGATACTTAACGAGCATACGAAGACAACACACCTATGGATATTTTTTCATAATAACATTAATAACAAAGCAGGTCCATCATAAGGGTCTAGATAAATGGAACATGTCATACCCATGCAATATATGACAGCTATTCAAAAGGGAGAGATGGATTAACATGTGGTAATATGGAACGATTCCAAAGATAAAGTAGAAAGCCCTACTTTCACTACCAAACCAGCTGCCAGAGTATGGATGTTATGATCATAATTACAGTGTTTTTGGTGGTCCTGGGGGGGTTGAGTCCAGAGGTGCTCTACCATTGAGCTATATCCTCATCCCTTTTTATTTTATTTTGCTTAAGTTTCCCAATGTAGCCTTGAACTTCTGATCCTCCCACCTTAGCTTCATGTGTAGCTGGAACTACAAGTTCATGCCACCATGTCTTCCTAAAGTTATGATTCTATTCATGGAAAAAAGGATGATCTCCCCCTGCACCGCAACACACACACACACACACACACACACACACACACACACACACACAAATACCCGTTAAGGCAGTTCCTTTGGAAACATGATTCCAAATTTTCTTCATACAGGCATGGGTTAGTGGAAGATTTTAAGCCCATAAAAACAAAGCAATGATTAGTAGCTAACTTTTTTGAAATAAAACACTCTACACAAAAAACAGTACAGGGTTTTAACAAAGAATGTTAAAGAAAAAGAGATCCTTTGCTGTCCGGGACTTCAAAAAAGACATTATGCAACATTTTACTGGTACAACAGGGAATTGCAGATAGGGTCATTCTGCTAGACCCATAGTCATTCAGGGAATCAATAGACTACCCTTTGAGGTAAGAGCACAACAATTTACTTATAGTGGTTTATCGAGTACTTAGTTCAATATGAGTGGACATTTTGTCAATAAGAGTCTAATGGATGCTAGAGATGACAGTTCAATGCCATAATACACAAACTGGAAGGCCATATGATAAAATCTATATGTCCCTGGAGTCAGAGGATGATCGTTTGTAGAGGACCTAAAGAAAAACATCAAGTAATGTATTATTGCAGGGCCTAATGATTGTTCGGTTATTATGGATTGCATTAATGGAAACACACAGGTACCATTTTTATACATTCTTTTATCTTACAATATTCTAGTAAATGAAAGGTGAAATTAGAAAGCTTTCCTTCTAATTTGAATTAGGTTAGAAGCTTATCAATGTAAACACATTTCCCAATTAAGTTAGACAATATGCAGAATTCAACACCTGAGCAAAATCCTCTTGGGTTGAAATAAGCTCAAGATGGGGGGAGGTAAATTGACTCCTTCAATTCTATAGTCAGTTTCTGAGATTCCAGTGCAAAGCTGAAGTGCTTACATGACCTATCTTTGTACCCATGTGTAAGGCATGATAAGGCGGTGCTCCTAGAATACGTAAGACTCTTTAAAAAGACATGCTCAATGAGATATCAAGCTTATTTCATAGGTAGAAGTATAACAGCATTTTCCCAAGTAATCACTAAAGCATAGACTCTTTGCCTTTTCTCTGAAACTGGATTTCCAAATTATTTATACAACAATTTGGGAATAATTATAATGTACATTCAAATAGCATCTAACAACTTTTAAAGGCTAGAAGTCCCTGGGTCTTTTCTCTTTTAAAACATTCCTTTCCTTGGGGATCATGTCTCGTCTCACCCTATTTTAATGTTGTATATATATGTTGATGATTCATTCTAGAAATCCAGTCCTGACTCAGTCCTTCAACTCCTAACTGCTTACTTGAATCTTTTCCTGGATATTTCACAGGCATTTCAAATGAAACTCATGAAAAAACTCTTAATTCCCCACCCTCACTGCTTCCCCGTGACTCGGATGAGACACCCAAGTCATCTTTGGTTCCTATTGCCTCTGAAAGTCTCACTGGGTTCATGTTGACCCCATTGACTTGTTGATCTCCTGTACTATCTATCACGTTGGCCCAGCTACCATGGCTCCTTGTCAGCACAGCTTTCCATCTGCCTCCCTGTTTCCATTCTTCTCCATCCCCCAATCTGTAGCTTCAAGAGCAGCCAACGTGACCATCTTCAATGGGCACCAGATTAGCCCATTCATATTTCAGTGGCTTCATATGTCCTGAGAATAGAATCTAAATTCCCAGCTCACTAGGTCTATGAATTACCCTACCTCACTCAGTAGGCCTAATTCTCTATATTCAGGAACCTGAAAGGAAACAATTCACTCCACATGGTTCAAATAAAGAGATTATTGTGAAACAATTTGTTGCCGAGGTGCAGATAGGGATAGTTAGGCACCAAAAAAATAACCACAGAGGGCAGCCATTATCATTCCCAGGTTTCTAGGGGCAAGAGGAACAACAGGAACCAGATCAAAAGGATCCTCATAGGAAGGATCATCAGTGGGAAGTCTAAAGCAGAGAAAAAGAGGAAAGACTATCTGACCCCTTTTTCTCCCTGTCTTCTGACCTCTTGCTGGTACTTGCCATTGGCTGGGAATTGAGAAGCCTGAGGTCAAAGGAGTCTGCTTGGCTAGTACAGTATGAAGTAGAAGGACGGGGTGAGGGGGGACCATCTGCAAGACATGGAGCAAGTCGGAGAACAGCAGTGAGTAGATCAGAGGGATGGAAGGAGATTGGCCAGCATGTATGCTAATCTCATTCATGCCTCTGTCTCTCTTCTTTACTGCTCTCCAGCTTCACACTGGTGTGTTCTCATAACAAGAATTTGTGTAAGCTCCTACTTCCTGTGGGGTACCTTCTTCCTTCTAGTCACATGTCTATGTCTTTGTTAGGGTTTGGATCTAGAAATGTCCCCTGAAAAGCTCATGTTTGAAAGTATGATCCTCAATGCAGTGAAGTTCAGAGATGGGGTTTTTTAAGCAGTGATTGGGGCTCTGACTCAACAGTGGATCAATCCCTTTGCTGGATTAACAATTTGGACTACTCTGATAACTGTAAGTACGTAGGTGTGACTGGAGAAATAGGTCACTGGGTGCATGACTTTGGAGACCATACTTGACCTGGGCTCCTGTCTCTCTCTCTACTTCCTGATGACCATGGGCTTTCCTCCACCATGCCCTTCGGTCATGATGCTCTCCCTCACCTCAGGTACATGGTAATGGAGTCAGCCAACTATAAACTGAGTGAGACCCCTGAAACCATGAGCCAAAATAAACTTTTCTTCTCTAAGCTGTTTTTGTCACATATTTTGGTTGCAACAATGAAAAGCTAACACATTCCTCAAGCTTAACTATTTTTATAATGAAGAATTATCTGAGTAGTACCTCCTTGGTTAGTCCTCTGCTTCGTTCCTCACAGTACCTGCCACAATTGGTAATTACTTTATTTACTTGTGTCTTTCTTTCTTCTCCTCCATAATATGAAGGCAGTGACAATCTGTCTAGCAGATGCCTGCCACCTACTAGTAGGTACTGAGTAAACATTAACTGAATGAATGTGAAACAAATTATATAGCAAACTCGTAAGATTGTGTCAAAGACCATGTATTTACAGAAACATCTGCATGAATTCTAAACTAAGGCAACATTTAAAGAGACTCATTTAATCTTTATTTTTCTGTATAGCATACAGCATGACTTTAACTAAGAAAAAGAAGTGTCTTCATGTAAAGGAAAAATCTGCCTTGATATATGTGACATTCTTTATTTAAAAGGAAAACGTCTATTGTGGCACCAGTGGTCTAAAGGAGGATAATTGAATCATTTAAAAGCAAGGTTTGCACTCACTTCTTTTACTGCTGTTTCTATAGCAATAGTATAAAAATCACCTGTTTTGGTCAGTGATGCTCTTGGTGCTAGAATATTAGTCATTTTGACATCTCTTGTTTTTTTCTTTTAATTGAAGAAAGGGAACAAAGGAACAGGGAGTAGCTTTGAATGCAGGAACACTGGCTGTAGACAGCAGTGTTTAGAGGTGAGGAGATGGCAGTTGCAAAGCACAGTCTTCAGGGGTGACGACACTTCCACTGACTGTATACTTAAACAGCCAAGTACTTCTCGTACCTCCTCTGAAAGAGGAGCATCAGGTGATCCTCCACCTCAGAGCATTTTAACCTCATTAGGAATGACAAGGGCTGATTTGCTTTTGTAAGAGCAGTGTGTAAAAAGCAACCTTTGCCTTCACGTGCACACAACCTTATTTAGGGTGCATAATCCATTGAAGATTCATTCCACAAAATGCACCTCAACATCTAAGCATTAGGGGGATTAAAATTAATTCTTTGTACTGGCAGGAGAGGGACTGCAGAAAATATCCTAATCTAGAAGGGGGCAAAAATGAGGGTCACAGCAGATGAGGAAATAGCAGAGGAGAATCGAGGGAAAACAGAGGGCTGGAAAGTGGGTGCAAAAGAAAGGATATGTAGAGGAAAATGGGGGGGGTATGAAAAATGGTGGAATGAGACAGACATCATTACCCTATGTACATGGGTGATTAACAAGAATGATATGAATGTACATTATGCACAACCATAGAAATGAAAATTTGTACCCTGTATGTGTACAATGAATCAAAATGAAGTCTGTAAAAATAAAAAATTAAATAAATAAATAAATACATAATTTTTTTAAAAAAAGAAAGTTCTGATGGCAAGCTCTTTCTGGGGAGGGACAAGTTTTATCAAGACCACCACTGTTATCCCATGGTGCCAGAAAAGAATCACTGGAGGGAGCACAGGGCCCAGAGCCAGTCTGGCTTGGCTTTAAATCTTCACTCTGCCCTGACTATCTGTGAACTTGAGCTAGTAATTAGTAATTGGAACATTAGTTTATTCATCTGTAAAATGGGGCCGATACATAACTTCCCAAGTTATTGTGAGAACAAGAGGTTGTCTTCTTTAACATTTGTTCAGGAGCTCAAACTAAAACTCCTACTGCTGCTCTAACTTTCATACATTCAGGGACCAAAGTTCCTGAATGATTAGTCTTCCTCAGCCGGGATCCGCATGTGGGTATGCAAAGGCTCAAAATCAGATTCAAGGAGATAAACAGTAAAGGCAAATGTTCACGAGCCGCTTGATCATAAAATACAGAATAACTTTTGAAGGAGAATTCCAGACTTCATAGCAAACACCAAGGGAACTGACTGAGGTCTGATGACTGACTGAGGCTTGCCACTGGGGAGATTTTGGGGACATAGATATTCTGGACGGAGTCTTTCCCTGGTTAATGTTTTATAGCTTCTTGTCAGATATTTGGGGTGGTAAAGACAATAAGGTGCGGAAGGGAATGGCCAACTGGAAAACTGGAGGAGAAAGTTACAAAATCAGCACTCCTGGGCAAGGGGAGCTGCTGCATGAGTCCCCTCTTTGTCCCTCAGCACTTTGGTACCAAGGCCAGGCTCTGCTGGAGGACCTGACAGGGCTGGGAGGGCAGCTCACTGGCAGAGCTTGCCCATCATGTGCGAGGCCCTGGGTTCTATCCTTGAGGCTGCAGATGAAACAGAAAACAAAACCTGACAGAAGTGTGGGGAAGCGGGACAGGAGGGGGCATGGTGCAGTTCTGCCTGGGAAAAGCCTAGCCCACTCATCTGGAGAACTGAGTGGGGAAAGGTGAGCACATCTTTCCTAGAGTTCAGGTCACCCAAGAGGAAAGGGTTTGGAGGAAGCTAGAGGGTCAAGGCCTGCTCTGCTCTTGTTCTGGAGAGGAACCCTGGCCTCCCAAAGAAAGGAGCACAAGGCGGCTTCATTAGGACCCTAACAGTCTCCTTCCTTCATCCAGGTTCTCGATGTTCTTGGGCTCCTTGTGGCTCCCCCAATCCCCTGCATACTAACAGCATCTCATTACCTCTCTCTACTCTCCCTATTTTCTCACAATTGTAAATCTCAACTAAAATCAACCTAATTGCTTCATTGTTGATAACTACCCCTACTATAGGAGGGCTAATTCACAAAAGTCTTCTTGCCAGGTGTGGTGGTGCACACCTGTAATCCCAGCAGCTCTGGAGGCTGAGACAGGAGGATCTCAAGTTCAAAGCCAGCCTCAGCAATTTAGTGAGGCCCTAAGCAACTCATTGAGATCCTGTCTCAAAATTAAAAATAAAAATGGCTGGATGTGCCTCAGTGGTAAAGTGCCCCTGGATTAAATCCCCAGAACCAAAAAGAAAAAAAGAAAAGTCTTTGTTAATTAAAACAAAACAATATGGGGATTAATAAAAGATATTAAGAAGCATGTTTTAAAATTTAAAAAAATATGGGGAAGATATTCTGGACTTGAGACTTCTTACCACTTGTAATGCAGATGGTTCAGGAGCACAATTTGAGAAACATGGCTTATGTTACTGAGAAAACACTCCTGGCTTTTATTTCTTGTCAACTTCTACTCCTTCTTGGCTAAATTCAGAAATATCCACTCTAATCCCAGGTCCTGAAACATTCTTCCTATCTTCTTAACCTTAACCTGGGTTCATTATCCCAGAAGTGGACAGGAAGCTATGATTTGCCGAGTGCTTTCATCCTAGGGCAAAAGCTAAGTTACTACCATGCAGGTGCCAGGACCGACACGTTCAAAAGCTTATTCATCAGAGCCAGGGTCAGGACTAGATGACATGTTCTGTCAAATGAGGAGTGTTGCAAAACCTGTCCCCTCAAAGAAGGAGAAAGGACAGTGCAGAAGTTAAGAACAGGCTTTACTTCCAGATTGCCTGGGTACAAATCATGACTCTCCTATTTATTACTCATTGTACTCTGGGCAAGTTCAGGCTTCCTCTTCTCAATTTCCTCACTTTTAATCTATGAATAAAAGTAGGCTCATCTTTATAGACATGCTATGAGAAGCAAATGCAATAATGCTTAGCACAGTCTACATAATTATGTGCTAACTGTTATTAACATAATAATGTGCTACCTATTATTATTATTTTGATGTTCATTGTCCCCCAAAAGCCCATGCAATAAAGGTTTATTTGTAGGGTGGCACTAGGATGTGGTAGGACCTTTGAAAGGTAGGCCCTAGCGGATGATCATTTGGCACATGCCCTTAGATGGGACAATGAAACCTGTCTTTCCCTCTGGCTCTGCTTCCTGGCTCATGACGTGAGTAGTTTGCTCCTGCACATGCTCTGTGCATATGCCTCCCTTGCAAGAGACCCCAAACTATGGGGCTGCCCAATCTTGAACTTGATCCTTTAAAAATGTTAGCTAAATCAACCTTTTCTCTTAAAAATTTAATTGCCTGAGGTATTTTAGCATAGCAATGTAAAGCTGACCAGTACATTTCCTAAGTTTTGTTCATATTCCAGAACTTTGAGAACTAAGTATCCAAATGCTTGAGCATTTTCAAAGCTTCTAAGAAAGAAACCACCTTTGCTAACCCACAGTTTCACAAAAAGAGGATGATTCTGAACCTGACAAGAGTGAACTTGAGGTTCTGAACTTCTATAAGAGTGTTAATTATGCTTCCAGTCTGATATATTGATCCCACCTCAAGCAGTAGCACCAAGTTTCAGCACTTCACTCACTTGTCAAAAAAATTCGACTATGAACTGACTGCATCTAGCACTTGCCAAAGGCTGACTTGAGATGTCTGATATTTTGCCCTATTATATTTGCTCACTAAAGAAATGCCTTCACCAAGTTGAGATTTAATGTTTTGTCCTCAGTTTTTTTTCCTTTTTTTTTTTTATGGAGAATCAATATAAGAAAAATCCATTTGAAGAAAACCTTATGTCTTTTGTAAAAATCATATCCTGAACAGCAAATAGGTTTCATCTTAAGTTCCAGCGTCAGATGATTGGTAGTGATTGTCTGGAGTGCTCAGTTAAGAGGGACTGCAAGGTTGCCATGATTGATTAGCAGTGTCTGCCAGGGACATCAGTGTGGCGCCTCTCTGATGCAGTCACCCTCTGCACCACTGCCACAGTTGAGAGGATGACACATTGTACAACGTACTGTGCCTTATGTAAGGACCTGCTAAATGTGTGTTTCCTTTCTTAAATCCAATGTCATGGGCCTCTCACCACTGAGGCTGGTACATGTCAATCCCTAGGAGTTACCTCCTCCCACTATCAAGTACCCTCAGAACTCGAAGACAGTTTAGTAAAAAGTTACTAAAATCAACTCACAAAGGGTGAAAAGGAAAAAGAGAAAAAAAGCAAAAAGAGAAGGGCAAGGAGACTTAGTGTAGGCTAGATGATATGAATGGAACTTAAGCTTGATCAGCAGTATTAACCATATGCAAATGAAGGTAGAGGGTTTGAACAAAACAAGAACTAATGTGGAGAAAAAAAAATTGAAGAAAAATGTTCTGACCATGGGCTATTAGGATGATTGTGGCACTTCAGACAGCTCAAAAGGATAAATCCTTGTAGTGGGTTTTAAAGAACTCTTTGCCACAACCACCTCAGTGGTGTTCAATTGTTTAAGTGGCCATCTGCGGAGCG
Source organism: Glaucomys volans (assembly GCA_020662805.1). NCBI lineage: Eukaryota > Metazoa > Chordata > Mammalia > Rodentia > Sciuridae > Glaucomys > Glaucomys volans. The sequence continues at coordinate 100,743 of JAJEJO010002332.1, forward strand.
TGCAGCAACTGGGTGGGTTTTATGGACCAGTCTGGTACGGCCATTAAATCAGCTACACCTGTTACATGGAAGCTATTTGCAACGCTTCTCTGCCAATCATAAATCTTGCTAATCCCATCTTTTTGTCACTTTAATTCTATGGATTACTTAAGCCAGAAGGAAGGTGGGTACACTGAATTGTTTCCAATTTAACAAAGAAAATATTTGAAGCACAAAAACAATACTTGATTTAGATAGAAGTTTTCAAACTTATGGTTCAGTTTTAAATGTTTTCTATTTGAAAGATTTACCCAGCAAAATCAGAGCAAAACACCATAATGGGTAAGCATGAAAGAGACTGCTATTCTTATTCTACTCAAATATTTGCTTCTTGGAAATATTTTATCACCTAAGTGTAATAAGTCACCATGCTCCATTGAAATAGAAGTGATTATTTATAAATATCAGGAATAATAACAACAAACACTTATATAGAGCTTAACAGTGCTTACACTATATAAATTAAATATATTAAATATATTAAAGCACTTACATAGTGCTTTATTGATATCCTTTAGTCTTTAAAGAACTCCATGAGATGTGTTTTATTATTATTTCCATTTTATGGGTGAGGAAATTGAGGCACTGGGATAATGAGTAACTTGCATTGGATCTTGCAGTTAGAACCAGAATTCAAACCCAGACAGTCTGGCATTAGCATTTGTCTCTATACTACTGTGAGATACCCTCTTGCTGCTTGACTGGAAGTCCTAATTTAACATATGTGTGAGGCATGATTTCAGGGGTGCACTTGAGCTATTGCTGAGCATTGCAAATTGCACCTCAGTGTTCCTTTGTCCATCACTAGTGTTTAAGGGTAAAGGGAAAGAATGTGAGTTTGGCTGGGTTGAGAAAAAGGAAGAATCCAATTGTCAGACCAAGTTGGTGATAGTAATCCATCTTCACCTTTATAATCAGATCTTCTCTGGTTACATAAACCCTTCTTTTGAAAAGTTCAAAAGAACACCAGCAACAAACCATCAATAATTGTTATTTACTGGCTTTGTATTTCTTTAATTCATAGTGACACTGTATTTGTCAGAACATCCCTGAGTGGCCACTGTGCTCTGAACTGTGAACTAGGTTAGTGATGAGGGCACAGCTTCCGAACTGGCTTCTCAGAACTTCTACAAGAGAGATTCAGAATAATTATTATCCTATTCCCACAGCCCCACCTGACTAGCACACTGACAATGCTGTGAGCAGAACTGTCACACTGCAAAGATATGTGTCGCCTAGTGACATGGAAAGAGTTGCCAAATCGTTTTCAACTTCAGAGGTGCTCGCCTTCCAAAATTTAATTAGCTTACAGTTGAGAAGTAGTTTGAAGTTTCAAATTATAGTTATTTAGAGCCTCTTGAATTGTTCCTCCTTTCATTTTATCAAACTACAATAATAAGACGGTGTCCTGTTAAATTTTTCAAGAACATACCCTGCAGAGAGGGAAATAACAACAACAGCAACAACAAACCTAAACCAAAAAACTCAGCCCAACCTGACCCCCAGAAACAAAAACTAAACCAAAACAAAGCAAGCAAAAAAACTCAACAAAACAAACAAACAAAACAAAACAAAACAACAACAACAACAAACAGGGCAGTCAGGAGACCATCTAGGGATGATGCTAGCTAGCTGCTCCGGAACTTCTTTGAGCCTGTTCTCCAATATGTAGACAATCACATTGTGATTGGAACTTGGCAAGGTGCCTGTCATGGTGTCCTTGCTCAAGGAATTTTGGCTTCTTTAGCACTTTCCCTCCTCTCTGTTTACAAAACTCTGAAAAACGTCTCTGGGAGTCTCCATTTCTGAGTCTCCCTCCTCTGTGCCTCTCCTTTTGCTGTTCAAAATCCATCATCCTGGCCTGACTGCCTATACAACCTCCTTGCTATCATTTCTACTTTTTTTCTCTCTTAGCAACTTAACACATTTTTAGAAAAATAAACACCAAAGTTCTTGTGACCATTGTGATCCTGCAATATTTATAATTAGAAAAATGAGAGATTACACTCTATGTATGATCTATCAAAATGTATAAATGCATTCTACTGTCATGTACAACTAATTAGAAGAAATAATTTTTTTAATAATGATGAATCCCTTGCTTGTAGAATCAACCAAAAATCTGTGACTATTTCTCTAGATTCATCTACCACCATTTCTCCACTCATTATTTCACAATAAAATCGATATCCCACACCAGTGGTCTATGGTGTTATATGGCATTTTTTTCATCTTATAATGCCTTCCTTACCATATGTGAGCTTTTATTTGTTACATAAGACCCTTTAGAAGCATCACCTGCTCTGTCCACACATCTCTAACTAAAAGGCAAGAATAAGAACTGCATTTGCTCCATACCAATTACACTATTTCTCTACTTGCAATTTCCTGTTCTATATCCCTCTTTGTGACTATGAAGTCCTTGAGGAAAGGAAGCATGTTTTATTCTTGAACAATCTCTAGCATCTTGCATGGTACAATTGAGCAGGTATTGAATGAGAGAACTGAATATCTAGTTTTCTCTAATTACTCTTGGCCCTTATTCAACCCATCAGCTATAAGTCATTATTATACTTCTATATTTTGGTTAAGCATTAATTTTCCTTTGTTAGAAACTAATGAATTGGACATAACTGTCCTGTGTTCATATAGAATACACAACCTGTGAAACTCCACCTCATGTACAAGAATGGGAAGTACACTCCACGTGTGCATATAATATGTCAAAATGCACTCACTGTCATGTATAGCTAAAAAGAACAAGTAAAAAATTTAAAAAGAAACTAATGGATTCTACCAACATGGACTGAACTAATGTGTATTCCATGCCTGCTACAAATGCATAGTTTGAAAAAATAAGAGAAATGAAGTTTAATTCTATAAATCAGTTTGGTGAAAGATAAAAGGCATTGATTAGTAATCAGAATGAAGAGGAAATGAAAGCCAGTACTGATCAGCTAATAACTGATGCTAAAGTAGGGGATGTGTGTTGGGAAAGAGTAACATCTGGTCAGAATACATATAGAAATCAAATCTGTGTGTGTGTGTGTGTGTGTGTGTGTACAATTATTATAGATAGGGGCCTCAGGATTATAATATCTGGTTTTGGGTTGATGGGGAGCTGGAATTGAGCTTCTGCAGAATATCAGACCTTGGAATAAATGCCTGTCCCCCATGAAAGGGTTCTAGAAACTTCTGCATACTGGGTCCAGGGAAGTAACAAAACAAAAAGGTTTGTCCCTGTCCAGGCTTTTGGTTGAGTGAAATGTCTACTATATAGACAACCTACACATGTTAACTGAATCTAACTTTAAACTATCCTCAAGGTGAGGGAAATCCCAAACTGAGAAATACATTTAAAAACCTGTTCTGTATCAATAAAAACATCCAATGCCCATGGCAGCAACCCATCCCAGTTGCTGCCAAAGAAAAAACAACCCCCAATGAAGATGAACTTACATTCCAAAGTCGCTAAACAAGGAAATGATACACCTTGAGGGAGAGTCAGCAGATAAAATAGGAAGATAAGCTTCTTCAAAACGTGAGGCAATAAAGCAATCTGAAAGTCATCATAAAATCAAATGTTTAAAACCATAATAAATGAATAGGATGCTACTAACAATAGATTTGAGAAAGAACCAAATAGGATTCCAGAGATTATTTTTTTTCCATAAAAAATAAACAGGCAAAACAGCATATTGGATTCAGCTAAGGAATTAGTGATGTGAGGAAATTACCCAGAATGGAACACAGAAGGATAAAGGAAGAACCAGCAACAAGATGGGTGGAGGACAGCTGGAGTTAAAGCTTTTAAATGCAGTTGTTTGGGAAGGGAATGAAGATTAATTTTTAAATGTAAGTCAAAAGTGAGTGTTAAAAATTTAAGAGTAAACAATAAGAGAATAGAAATGAAGTATATAAACTCCAAACTAGCCAAGGTTAAAAACAAAGGAATCAAATACTAACAAAAAAAAACTTGAGATGCCTCTAACTGTAGCCCTAAGTTGCCTCTTTAAAAAGTACAATTGCTGAGTTAAGTGTTCAACCCCCAAATTTGGAAAAACAGTATGTTCACAAAAGTGAAAAGATAAAAACTAAGAGAAAATCTGAAATAGAAACTTAAAAGAGGATCACTTAAAATGAAATTCTGGTTTTTTTTTTTTTTTGAACAAACTAATGAAAGAGGAAACTTCTGGAAAGATTACTTAAGAAAAATACACAATATTAGCAATCAAAGTACAATATTACATTGTTTATGCACAGGAAGGAACAAAAACTACCACTATGCATACTTCTATATATAATATCTATCTATATGTAAAACTCACATAACTTCTCTCTGCTATTAAATTTGAAGCAAATATTTTCTAGAATATTATTATTACCACTGACCCAAGAAATAGAAAACCTTAAAACACTATAATGAGTAAGGAAATGGAGTAAATGTTACAAATATATCCACTAAAAAGTACTAGGTGCAGCTGTTTTAGAGACAAGTTCTATAAAACTTTTAAGTAACTCAATACAGATTATTTGAGATAAGAAAAAGAGCCAAGAGGACTGCATTAGGAGGAATGCAAGTTGGAGGCCACCCTCAGCAACTTAGCAAGGTCCTCAGCAATGTGTGAAACCCTCTCTTAAAATAAAAAATAAAAAGGGCTAGGGACGTGACTCAATGGTAAAGGGCACCCCTGGGTTCAGTTTCTAGTCCAAAAAATAAAAATAAAAAGGAACTTCCCATCTTAATTCTTCAAATTGTCGCTAAACCATATGAGAATGGAAAGAAAAATGATAAATTCATCCAATTAATGAGCATATGTATCTAAAAATCCTAATCAATGGAGAGAAAGGGAATCTAGCAACACATAAAAATGTCATATCTGAGGATCCATGGAGGTTATCTCTAAAATGAATGATGTGTAAGTATAAAAATTTCTGAAGTGTAATCCATAGCATTAACAGATTACGATGAAAAAATATGACCAATTCAACAATGCAGAAAAGAGCATTCAATAAAATTCAACACCCATGAATAATAACAAGTCTTATCAAACTAGAAAAATAAGCACTTTAATCTGTGATTGAATTACATTTTTAAACCCTGTATCAGTCAAGATGGGTTAGACTATAGTAATAAATAACCCCCAAATCTCAGAAGCTTAACACAGCATCAGAAGGTTATTTCTTGTTCACACTACTTGGGGCAACGGGAGGTTCTGCCATTCTAGTAACTCAGGGCCCCAGGCTGGTCCACTTTCCCATAATCAGCAGAGCACTGAGATGGGAACATGGTGATTGGTACATTGATTTTTAAAGCTTCCTTTTGAAGTGACATATGTCACTTATACTCATCTGCACTGGCTAAAGCAACTTGTGTTGTCATGTTCTCATCTCAACTGTGAGAAATAAATTTCTTTTGTTTATAAACTATTCAGTTTAAGGTACTTCATTATAGCAGTCCAAACAGACTAAGGCATTATTTCTGTATCTTCATTTGCACCTAAAAGAGAAATATAAATGCAAAACATCTAGCCATCATTCTAAGTTTTCTTCAATCTTTATTTTATTTCTAAATCATTCTTTTAAAAATATTTCCCATTTCAGTAAGATTTTTAATTACTATTTTACAAATGGAAGCCTGAAGGAAAAACAGTAATTTGCCAAGAGAACATCAATACTATGGTCCCAAATGTTATTATGAGGTCTTCTGCTAGGATTTGCAAGATTTTCAGACAGTAATCCTTCCTAAAATATTTATGTTCTATTTTTTAAAACATTTTTTCCAATTTAGATAACAAAAGCTGAAAGTAGTATCTTACATTCTAACAAGACAGTGTAAAATTAATGATATTCCACATAAATGAAGGAAAATATGGATAAATGATCAGTGAACATTTTAGACCCCTTCATGGATCAAATCAATCAAAAGGTGAAATTTACTTTGTGCATTTATTTTTCTTTTATAGATCTCCTCATACTCTTACTAAGTAGTTGGAAAATCTAGATGGTGTATAAGACACCGCCGAATCTAGGTCATTTCATCATAATTGGCTCCAGCCCTGCAATGCTGAAAGTACACCTTTTATGTAAAGAAAGCAAATATACAGCATTAAGATAGCAATGGAGCCAATGTACTAAGTGAGAACATGCTGTTTTTAGAATTTTTGCTAATGATGATTACATTTGAAATTCTTCCTGGAGTTTCACTAGATACAGCATTACTCATTTCCTGTCTTTAAGAAGTATTCAGAATCACTGAAGTATGGAAAGAGGACACTGTAAGTAGTTCATGACCAAAGTTTTCAAGATTCATTAATAAACTTTCCTAGATACTTCCATTCTACCCAAGAGATAAAAATTATAGAAAATAAATGTCTGTTCCAGAACAGATCTATGAAAAATGAAATTGCAAGTAAAAAAGTTCCACTTGCATACAACTTTCAAGAAAATAAACCAAGACACGGGTTATAATTCACAAGAAGATGATTATTTTGCAATATTGGAAGCAAATTAGTTTCCATAGCTTATATGAATATAAATGGAAGTACGATTCTCTGCCCAAGAAGAGATTTTTTTTATGATTAATACTTAACCATCTATAACATCATTTGGATACAAATAAGATATGAGCCATTTATTTATTTATTATTAGCAAAGCACAGACAAAGCAAGAGATACAGCTGAAATGGAAAGAATTATGACCTCTGAGAAAGGTGGTAGTCAAGAGTTTCCAAATGAGTTAATCCCATGGATAAAGTATAAAAATTACAGTTAATGAAAGTAATTTGTATTAAAGAAAAACTGCCAGTGGACTTAAATGCCTGAGAGGTGCCTGCAGTGTTCTGAATGGCATGTAATAAAGACAGGAGCACAAGAATGCCTTCTGTGCTCTGACAATGCCCTGGAAACTCTGAACTGCAGCCCCTCAGAGAGGCCCTGGACCAATGAGGAAGTTGATGAGGAAATTAACAACTCCAGAGACACAAGTACCTACTAGCAAAGAAAATTAAGGCAGAAATGCCTGCAATCTGTCTATTGCCAGAAAGGATACCAGCCTCTGCTATGAGGATGTGAAATACAGTGAGAACTCTTACCATTTCCTTCTTCCCAAGAGTAATGGGATGTACTTGGTTTTGTTTGTGTGTGTAAAAAAAGGCTGTGTTCGCCTGTCTGCTAGCAGTTATGAACAGCTGGAGAAAAGACATTGCGTCTGCCATTACTGATGAGTCCTTTGAAACGCCTGGTTTGAGGCGCTGCACACAGCAAACACCGGCTCTCCCATCTGCTGGAAGGATCTTTTCAGCTCTTCCGTGGCTTGCTCTTTCATGTCCTTAGGGTCATGGTTCACATGTTATATCCTTAGATGTTCTCATCTTCATCTTTCTAAAGTAGATCTTTCCATGAACTTCCTTATTACTCTGTGCATTTACTTATTAACCTTTTAGCTTTTGTTTTGTGATTTTTAATCTGCTATTCTTTCCTGCCTCTCTACTGGAACATAAATGTAGGATTTTATTTGTCTTAATCACTGAAAATATTTTCAGCAACTGTGTTTGGCACATAGTGGGCACCAATACAATACATATATACATATATACATTGTGTGTGTGTGTGTGTGTGTGTGTGTGTGTGTGTGTGTGTGTGGTGCTGGGCCTTATGTATGCACTCTACCAACTGAGCTGTATTCCCAGCCCTCCAATACAATATTTATTGAATGAATTTATCAAATATAAAGAACATTAAAAACGTTTTCTAAGTACAAGATCACAAAGCAATGAATAAATAAAGGAATAAGTCTCTTTTCGAAGGAAGGCATTTGTAATACTTTCTTTCCCTTGTGATCTCACTGTATGAAGTCTCATTGTGCCCCCCCATCCTAAACAATATGTAGTCACTTTCCTGAGAATCAAATATTCATCAGTCCATCCAGAAGAAGTATGAATGAATAGCTACCTACTCAAGAAGAGAACTCGCCATCAGTGGCAGGCTATCACAAATGCAGAACTATTCATAATATTTCACTAAGGGTAACTCGGAGGACCACTGTTTGCTATAGTCTGGGCAGCACCAAGCATGCCAACTTGAATGTTTTAGCGCTCAAGTATAACAGTTCAAGCTGAGGAACTGACAATACATCTATTCGACTAAGAAAAACGATACATTCATCTCCAGCCAAGTTTCTTCAACTGTGACCTCAAAGAGAAGCTCAGCAATAAGCTGCTCACCTCTCTAAGAGACTGAAAGACTGCATGTCTAAAGGCTGAATGTGAAAAGGTGTGTTCAATAAATATTCATTGAATATTAAATATTCTTGAATGTTTAAACCTTTCATTCATATTGAATGAATGAATCACACTCCCCCCAAGTAATATTCTTCCCTTAGATGACTTTCATGGTCTCTGCTGAAAATATATGCCTTAGAAGTAAGTTAGATTTCAAAACAATTGTTCTACACAAGTTGGCAAAATATGGAAATTTTAAATAGGTTCAAAATATCACTGATTTTGTAATATTACTACTGCTTCTAAACACGTAGTAGGGACTGGATATGTAGCTCAGTAGAAGAGCCCTTGCTTAGAATGCTCGATGCCCTGGGTTTGATTCCCAGCACTGCAACAAACCAACAAGAACCACGTAGTAACATTAAGTGATTAAGTTCTAGGGTACTAGCACTTTTCATACAATGCTTGTGTCAAACAGATAGGCCAGCATTGTTATTCTCATTTTACCAATGAGGGACTTGGAACAAAGAGAATAAATGGTGTGCCAAGAGTTTCACAGCCAGCAAACTGAGATTCAAACCCAGATTTATCCAGTGCTACTCCAAGATGTCTGCCTGCACGTGTATTATCATCAGCATATGACCAGTTAAGTACCAAAACTGAGAGTAAGTGTTCAGAAACTTACATACCAATTGGACATTGCAATGACATCCAAGTAAGTGATAAATGGACTCCTTGTTGGGCAGGGTACAGGGACTTAGGGGTGGCCACAGGCACATGGCAAGCATGCGGCCCTCACTACGGAATGGTTCTATGTTGAATGACATACGGGCCTAAGGAAAAACAAGAAGTGAAAGGAAAAAAGAAAAAAACCTACTTGGTTCTTCTGATAGTTTGATAAATCTTGATCTATGCCAATTTTATTTGAATTCTCAAAAGATTTTTCCCATCTCAGGTAGGAAAGAACCCTAGGAGAGTTAATTATTGCCTGTACCCATCAGACAAAAAAATACAAAATTATTTTGAGGTTTATTCAAATTTACATTTATAAATGCAGTGCATGTTTTAATGAAGATATGTAAAAGCATTTCAATGTGAAATGCAAATTTGCCTTTACTGAATGAAACTATCAGGTATAGTCATCTTTAAGGTATGTAAAAAAATTCCTCCATAAATATCCATTCAGAACTTGGAAGTTTTCAGTTCTGTCCAAAAAGAGAGAGCCTTTTTGCAAAAGACTAAATACAATGAAAAATATTTAACTTACATTTTGAATTTGTAAGATACTTCCCACCACTGCCACTCAAAATCAATCTCCTAATTGATTCTAATTCCTTGTTTTGGCTTTCTAATGATTTAGAAATGGATTTAAATCAGATAAGAAACTATAAAGGAAGGAAACTTAGGGGGAGTAGATTATATCTGAAAAAGAATACAATGATCACGAATGTCTCTACTATCACAAAGAAAAAATGAGATACATATATTGATTTTCTACATAAATGATGTATATCCTTTAAAGAATTTTTTTTTTAAATCGAATGAATGAATTTTGAAATGCAGAGCGTACTTCTTGGTAAAATACAATACAAAGTTCTTTGTAAAAGAAACATTCTGGCCACAATTCAGAATCCTTTTGCAAAAAAACTGTAAACTCGGAAGCAGGGACCAAGTACTGTGTGATTGACTGAAATATTAAATAACTATTTACCCCCAACCCTGGGCTCAGAATTCTGCAGAACTTCTGGAGTCTCCTCTTGGTGAATTTCCACCATCCTTTCCCTATTTTTATCTTTCCATTTTTAAAAATCTGCCTTCCTAGATAACTCCAGAGGCAGAACTGCAAAGAACAGAAACACGCCCACAGAGACAACTGCACACACACGCAGGCCTGCACGCACACAATTCCAAATCAATGCACACTGCCCTTCCTAGGCTGGCAGCGCTCTCCCAGGTTCACAGGCCCTTTCCTGCCGGCTGCTGAGATTCATTACAGATGGCTGAGGCTGGGAGTATGAAGGCTGGGTAAGTGGGGCATTACTTGATCTTCTATCATTCTGATAAGAATTCTGTGAGGCAGAGAAAGTGCATATGCCATTATCCTCATTTTTTTTTTTAAATGGAGAAACTGCAGCACACAAAGAAAGTTAAGTAACTTGCCCAAGGCAGCAAGCAAATTAGTGTCAGAGAATTCAGGTCTTTAAAACTTGAACCCTTCCATTCAGATATAATAGTGCATTCCTCCTTCTCCAGTCTTCCCTATACATATTTTATCCAAGTACAATATGTGTCTAAATTGTACTTTATGTGTATGCATTTCTAGACACCTCAACCAAATCATCAAATTATAATTTCCTATTATGCTTTCTTTCAAATGTCAGCTTTTACAATGATACCATAAATCTTTCAAACATGAAATTAGCAGGAAGAGAGAAAGGATGATTGGAAGCAAAATATAGGAACAGTTTTAATGACTTTGTTTGGATAAAGAACCAAGAGATTAAAAAAAAAAAAAAAAAGAATGAAACATAACAAACCCAAACAATCCTACCCTGGGGTGGGGAAAGTTGGTTATGAGAGTTTCGCCTCTTTGCCTCTTTGTGCAGTAGGTGGAGCTATGGTACCGTTTGTTAGGGCTACAGGAAGGCTGGAAGGCTGAAGAAAACATCCAGTTCACTCTTAGGATATCCATTTTCTTTTGCATTTTCAAATGTTCCTTTTCTGTTTTTGAAACGTTTTTCCTCCAAGCCCCGAGCACCTTCAGGCTGCACTACCTGCATCCCTTTTTCTCTGGACTGACAGAGGGTTATCACCCTCGCTGCACATCTTATGATGCATTTTGAGGAGGATATCAGGAGATGGGGTGCACAAAGCAGCCTGCCTTCCCCTGCGCCATCACTCCAGAGGGTTCCCCATAATCCCCCAATATATGTTTTAGCTTTGAAATAGGCCCCTCGTGCAACTGAGAAACTTCCAGAACAACCATTGGTACACATCTTCATGCTTTTAATCACAATGCAGGAGGAATGATTTGTCAGCTTTCTCTCATAAAAATATACTATTTGTAGAAATTTAAAATGAACAAAATTTTATTAGAAAAGGAATTAAGATGCTTCTAAAAGTAGGCTGAATACTGTTGAATAGGAAAAATATTCATTTTTAGGAGTATGTAGGAATTAAAGAAGTTCACCTTTAAAAAGGTGTGTCTACTATGAGTAACTTTCTGTGTCAACTTGACTGGGCATGGGGCACCCAGAGATTTGGTAAAACCTGACTCTGGGTGTGTCTGGGAAGGTGTTTTGATGAGATTAACATTTGAATGAGCAGACTGAGTCACAGCCTTCCAAATGAGGGTGGACCTCATCCAATTCACTGGACATCTGAATAGAAGAAAAAGGTGGAGGAGGGAGATTCTGCTCTCTCTGCCTGTTGTCAAGCTGGGTTGTCCCTCTTCGCCTGCCTTGGAACTTGGACTTGGACTCAGACTGGAACTAACACGGGCTCTTCTGGTTCTTTAGATTCAGACTGCAACTATACCATCAGCTCTCGTTTGCTGAGCATAGACTGTGGGAATTCTCAGCCTCCATCATGCATAAGTTCATGAACTAACTCCATACAGTAAATGCACAACACAAACACACGCACGGCTCTCTTTCTTGGAATAATACAGACTATTATGATTACTTATATGTTTAATTGCTTGACATAATTGAAGTGAAAAAATGTGTTAACTTATAATATTAATTTTTTTCTTGGTAATACCAAACTTGGGTTTTCTGGCAAACAACCTATAAAAAAAACTGTGCTTATATATATATTTTTTATATTTTATATTGTTTTCAAAAACAAAGCTAACATGGTGACTGGCAAAAGGAAACAAAGCTCTCACCTCCCTGTCTTTCTGCTACCTTGAAAAGTCCATTTTAGACTTCACATGGCTGCCTTCATTTACTCTTCCTACCAGGAAAATATTCAGAGCTTTTACCCCAAAATGGCTGTGGTTTACCCTACTTCGAACTTTTAAGATACAAAAAGATTATAAATAAGCATAATACAGATTTGTAATGTGTGACATACATAGAACTCCAAACCCACAAAATTTGTTAAATAAGAAATTTATTTATTTACCTTAATAAGATAGCTTAAACTGAGAGACCTTTTTCTTTTAATTTTTTTTCTTTAATACTGGAGATTGAATCCAGGGGCACTATAACACTGTGCTGAACTATCTTATTATTTTTTATTTAGAGACAAGGTCTTGCTAAGGCGCCCAGGCTGGCCTCAGATTTGTGCTCCTCCTGCCTCAGCCTCCTGAGTAGCTAGGATTACAGGTATACACCACCACACTTGGCTAAATAAAGACATTTTTCAGACTAGAGTCATAAACACATTTACTGACTTCTTACCGTGTCCTAGGCCCAGGAAACAAAAAGCATGGTCTGTTACCTGTTTGTTACTGATCTACAAAGACAGCAGCTAGAGTTAGAATGCAAATCAGCTTTATCACCAAGCAGGCATTTCTTTCTAGCAAGAGTTTTTCAAAGAAGGAGAGTGCTGTATTACATTGTGGCCCAAGTTCTTTATCTCACTGGGATTGCCACTTTGAGTGCATCGTTCTAGGAGCTTCTAGGTGTTCTCAAATGTTATTTTGTTATTTATAATAGCGTTTATTGAATTCTTATTCTGAGCCCAGTGCTTATACCAAATCATTTAATTGTCACAAAAGTCTTGTGAATTAAGTACTATTATTATCTCCACTCGATAGATGAGAAACATTGAAGCACAAAGTTCACACAATAAGTGATGAGCTGGGATATCAGCTAGGGGGTCTGGCTCTAGAGCAGTGCTGACCACTTTACTATAGTGCCCCTCTTGAAATTTCAGTCCTTATGATAATTCGGTGATGGGGACACTGTTGTCTTCATTTCAGAGCTCAGAGATAAAGCTCCCAGTCTGTGAACTTTCCCCAAACAGGGGCTGTTTCATCTCTGTCATTTCTCTCTTGCATCCTCTAAAGATGTCCCCAAGATCACAGACCCTGTGGGGAAATGCAGCAATATCACGAAGCACGGCCTCTATCCTCATGAAACTTACATACTCATGGAAGAAATATCACCAACTGAAGGGTTACCCTGTCCAGGCTTGGAAGAGTGCAAGTGAGGAGTCAGGTCAATGAGGTGTTTTAAAGACAGACCACAAGCCTAAAACCTTGAAAATAGACAGGTCTGGTCATAGAAGATTGCAAAAGCTCATATACATTATGCTATCATTTACACAGTAATGAAATACAGGAAGAGGGACAAATAGGTCCTTCTCTCAACAGTAATGTCAGGACAGCCTCCCTGTGGAGTCTGGCTTCTACCCTGGGGAGAAGGAATGCAAAGAGTTATATAAACAAGATTCTACAGGAGCAAGGTCCAGGCACTATAGACATTCTATTCTCCAAAATGGGATGGAGAGTTCCAGAATCTAGGTACGACCCACCCCATTGGTCTTCATAGAGTTGGCATCTGTGCTCTTTGAACAAAATGATCTAAAGTACTAACCCAAATTTGAAGGTCATTGTAACCAAAGTCTTGAGACTTTGGCAGCTGTGTTTCTTTGGATGTGTGGCTGCCTCAAGCAAGTTGTTCATGGTCATGGCAGAATCCACACAGTTGGTAGAGACTGCAGTGGCAGAGTGAAAATAGGCTTATACAGTTTAGGGAGAGGCTCCCCAGTACCTGCCTTCTGGAATAAAAGGTTAGGAGCAAAGAATCTGAAGTCTGACAGGCCTGGTTTAAATACCCTTTTTGCCTCTTTTACACTGTGTGACTATGAAGAACTTAGCTATCTTCTATAAGCCTTAGTTCACTTCTCTGTAAAATGGAGCTTATAATATCAAACTCACAGGGGACTCTTGAGGATTAAGTTATACACCACATGTAAAGTGCTTCACATAGTACTTAGCACTTGGTACTTTTCACATAGTACTTTTTGCACATAGTCTGGCATAAGACTTAAAACAATAAAAACAATCGACATGGGTGCGGCGGCTCCTGGAGAGGTCTGGCCTGGAGCGGCTGGAGTTGTCAGCTCCAGCGGGGAGCTTAGGCCCTTTGGCACCATTTTACAGCGTCCCCGGGAAAGAGCAACCACCTGCCACTGCCTGAGCCCCCAGCGAGGAGCTCAGGCCTGCCTGGGCTCTCAGGCCCAGTGTCTCCATCACTGAGCACAGTTCTGTGACACCACCCCAACTTGGTCTAGTGCCCAGGTCCACACCCTGGCCCGGGGTCTAGCACCTTGCTGTATCTGATTGTCTATCAACACCAGGCTGCCTCTGTCCAGAAGCATTGATCATTCCCAACCTGGAGGTAGTGGGACGGCACCTTTCTTGGGTCACCGCTTGATCAAGCACCTCTCAAACATCAGGTGAGTTACTGGAAATCTGCAGGGACACTTTAAGTCTTTACAGGGAAATCACAATCCCTCGGATTCGCACTACTAGAGGGGATGATACACAAGCAGCATGAGCAAACACGAGAAGAAAGCGTCCCAAACAAACCTAGACGATATATCAAGAGAACCCAAAGACAGCATGGTAGAAGGAATGACAGAAAGGGAGTTCAGAATGTTCATAATTAAAATGATCCGAGAAGAGAATGATGTGACGAGAGAGCAGATTCAGGCTATGAAGAATCAGCTAATAGAGCAATTGCAGGAAGCAAAAAATCATTTCAATAGAGAGATAGAAGTTCTGAGAAAAAACAAACAAACAGAAATCCTTGAAGGAAACAAGGAAATGAAGGAAACAATAAACCAAGTTAAAAACTCAATAGAAATCATAATTAACAGAATAGATCACTTGGAAGACAGAAACTCAGACAATGAAGACAAAATATTTAACCTTGAAAACAAAGGTGAACAAACAGAGAAGACTGTTAGGAACCATGAACGAAACCTCCAAGAAATATGGGACATCATGAAAAGACCAAATTTAAGAGTTATTGGGATTGAGGAAGGCACAGAGATACAAACCAAGGGAATGAATAATCTGTTCAATGAAATAATATCAGAAAATTTCCCAAATATGATGAATGAGATGGAAAATCAATTACAAGAGGCTTACAGGACACCAAACACACAGAATTACAACAGATCCACACCAAGGCACTTTAAAATGAAAATACCTAACATTCAAAACAAAGACAGAATTTTAAAGGCTGAGAGAAAAGCAACAGATTACCTACAGGAGGAAACCGATAGGGATATCAGCAGATTTCTCAGTCCCGACCCTAAAAGCAAGAAGGGCCTGGAACAACATATTTCAAGCTCTGAAAGAAAACGGATGCCAACCAAGAATCTTATACCCAGCAAAACTTACCTTCAGATTTGATGACGAAATAAAATCCTTCCATGATAAACAAAAGCTTAAAGAATTCACAAAGAGAAAGCCTGCCCTACAGAACATTTTCAACAATATATTCGAAGAGGAAGAAACGAAAAACAATAATCTCACTCAACATGGGGAGGAATTACCCTAAAGAAAGAGTCAATCAAAGGGGAAACAAAGTTAAGCTAAAAATCCCAAAAAAGCTAAAATGACAGGAAATACAAGTCATATCTCAATAATAACCCTGAATGTAAATGGCCTAAACTCATCAATCAAAAGACATAGACTGGCAGATTGGATTAAAAAGAAAGACCCAACAATATGCTGCCTTCAAGAGACTCATCTCATAGAAAAACATGCCCACAGACTAAAGGTGAAAGGTTGGGAAAAAACATACCATGCACACGGACTGAGTAAAAAAGCAGGGGTTTCCATCCTCATTTCAGATAAAGCAGACATCAAGCCAAAGTTAGTCAAAAGGGATAAAGAAGGACATTTCATACTGCTTCAAGGAAGCATAAATTAGCAAGACATAACAATCATAAATATTTATGCACCAAACAATGGTGCATCCATATACGTCAATCAGATCCTTCTCAATTTCAGGAATCAAATAGACCAAAACACAATAATACTCGGAGACTTTAACACTCCTCTCTCACCGTTGGACAGATCTTCCAAACAAAAATTGAACAAAGAAACTATAGGACTCAATGACACAATCACTAATTTAGACTTAACAGACATATATAGGATATTCCATCCATCAAAAAGCAAATACACTTTCGTCTCAGCAGCTCATGGATCCTTTTCTAAAATAGACCATATGTTATGCCACAAAGCTACTCTTAGCAAATACAAAAACATAGAGATATTACCTTGTATACTATCAGATCATAATGGAATGAAATTAGAAATCAATGATAAAGTTAGAAACAGAAACTACTCCAACACCTGGAGATTAAATAATATGCTACTGAATGATACATGTATAACAGAAGACATTAGGGGGAAATTAAAAAATTCTTAGAGGTCAACGAGAACAAAGATACAACATATCAGAATATCTGGCATACTATGAAAGCAGTGCTAAGGGGAAAATTCATTGCATGGAGTGCATTTAATAAAAGAATGAAAAGTCAACAAATCAATGACCTCACATTACAGCTCAAAGTCCTAGAAAAAGAGGAACAGATCATCACCAAAAGTAGTAGAAGATAGGAAATAATCAAAAAACAGCTGAAATCAATGAAATTGAAACAAAAGAAACAATTCAAAAAATTGGCAAAACAAAAAGTTGGTTCTTTGAAAAAATAAACAAAATTGATAAATCCTTAGCCACGCTAACAAAGAGAAGGAGAGAGAAACTCCAAATTACTACAATTCGTGATGGAAATAGAAATATTACAACAGATACAATTGAAATACAATTGAAATAAGAAGCTACTTTGAAAAATCTATACTCCAACAAAATAGAAAACCTGGAAGACATCAACAGGTTCCTAGAAGTATATGAGCCACCCAAAGGTATATGAGCCTCCACTGAATCTGGAGGACATACACAACTTAAATAGATCAATTTCAAGCAATGAAATAGAAGAAGTCATCAAAAGCCTACCAACAAAGAAAAGTCCAGGACCAGATGGATTCACAGCCGAGTTCTACAAGACCTTCAAAGAAGAGCTCATTCCAATATTCCTCAAAGTATTTCATGAAATAGAGGAGAAGGGAACCCTTCCAAACTCATTCTATGAAGCTAATATCACCCTGATACCAAAACCAGAGAAGAACACACCAAAGAAAGAAAATTTCAGACCAATATCCCTAATGAACATAGATGCAAAATTCTTAACAAAATTTTAGCGAATTGCATACAAAAACATACTAAAAAGATAGTGCACCATGATCAAGTGGGTTTCATCCCGGGGATGCAAGGTTGGTTCAACATCCGGAAATCAATAAATGTAATTCACCACATCAACAGACTTAAAGTCAAGAACCACATGATTATTTCAATAGATGCAGAGAAAGAATTTGATAAAATATGGCACCCCTTCATGCTCAAAACACTAGAAAAAATAGGGATAGTGGGGACATTCCTTAACATTGTAAAGGCTATCTATGCTAAGCCCATAGCTAACATCATTCTAAATGGAGAAAAATTGAAAGCATTCCCCCCTGAGAACTGGAACAAGGCAGGGTGCCCTTTTTCGCTACTACTATTCAACATTGTTCTTGAAATTCTAGCCAGAGCAATTAGACAGACCAAAGAAATTAGAGGAGTAGAAAAAGAAGAGCTCAAACTATCCCTATTTGCTGATGACATGATTCTCTATTTAGAAGACCCTGAGAATTCCACCAGAAAACGTCTGGAACTCATAAATGAATTCAGTAAAGTAACAGGATATAAAATTAATGCTCATAAATCTAAAGCATTTTTATTCATAAGTGATGCATCCTCTGAGAGAGAAATTAGGAAAACTATACCATTCACAATAACCTCAAGTAAAATAAAATACTTGGGAATCAATCTAACAAAAGAGGTGAAAGACCTCTACAATGAGAACTACAGAACACTAAAGAAAGAAGTTAAAGAGAATCTGAGAAGATGGAAAGATCTCCCATGTTCTTGGATAGGCAGAATTAATATTGTTAAAATGGCCATACTTCCAAAAATGCTATACAAATTCAATGCAATTCCAATTAAAATCCCAATGATGGACCTCATAGAAATAGAGCAAGCAATCATGAAATTCATTTGGAGGAATAAGAGACCCAGAATAGCTAAAGCATCCTTAGCAAGAAGAGCGAAGGAGGGGGTATCACAATACCAGACCTTCAAATATACTACAGAGCAATAGTAACAAAAACAGCATGGTATTGGCACCAAAATAGACAGGTAGATCAATGGTACAGAATAGAGGACACAGAGACAAACCCACATAAATACAGGTATCTCATACTTGACAAAGGAGCCAAAAACATACAATGGAGAAAAGACAGCCTCTTCAACAAATGGTGCTGGGAAAACTGGAAATCCATATGCAGCAAAATGAAACTAAACCTATATCTCTCACCCTGTATAAAACTCAACTCAAAATGGATCAAGGACCTAGGAATTAGACCAGAGACCCTGCACATAATAGAAGAGAAAATAGGTCCAAATCTTCATCACGTTGGCCTAGGACCAAATTTCCTTAACATGACTCCCAAAGCGCAAGAAATAAAAGCACGAATCAATGATTGGGATAGAGTCAAACTAAAAAGCTTTTTCTCAGAAAAGGAAAGAATGAGCAAAGTGAAGAGAGAGCCTTCAGAGTGGGAGAAAATCTTTGCCACACACACTTCAGATAGAGCACTAATCTCCAGAATCTACCAAGTACTCAAAAATCTTTACACCAAGAACACTAATAACCCAATCAATAAATGGGCCAAGGATATGAACAGACACTTTACAGAGAAGATCTACAAGCAATCAACAGATTTATGAAAAAATGTTCAACGTCCCTTGTTATAAGAGAAATGCAAATCAAAACCACTTTAAGATTTCATCTTACCCCAATTATAATGTCTTTTATTAAGAATACAGGCAACAACAGGTGTTGGCGAGGATGTGGGGAAAAGGGTACACTCATACATTGCTGGTGGGAGTGCAAGTTGGTGCAGCCACTCTGGAAAGCAGTGTGGAGATTCCTTAGAAAACTTGGAATGGATCCACCATTTGACCCAGCTATCCCATTCCTTGGCCTATACCCAAAGGACTTAAAATCAGATTACTACAGTGATGCAGCCACATCAATGTTCATAGCTGCTCAATTCACAATAGCTAGACTGTAGAACCAACCTAGATGCCCTTCAATAGATGAATGGATAAAGAAACTGTGGTATATATACACAATGGAATATTACTTAGCCATAAAGAAGAATAAAATTATGGTATTTGTGGGTAAATGGATGATGTTTGGAGACTGTTTTGCTAAGTGAGATTAGCCAATCCCAAAAATCCAAAGGCTGAATGGTCTCTCTGATAAGTGAATGATGATACATAATGTGGGGTGGAATGATGGCAAGAATGGAGAAAGGATAGAGAGCATAGAGGGAAGGGAGGGGTGGGTTCGAGGTTGGGGGGTAAGAATAATAACAGTATGTGTGACAGACATCATTGCCCTGTGTACATGTATGAATGCACAGATGGTGTGACTCTACTTTGTGTGCAACCAGAAAAACAATAGCTGTACTCCATTTATGTTCAATGAATCAAAAAATTAAATTAAAAAAAAAAAACCAAAAGAACAATCGACATGGAATCCTGTGTGCCAAACACCTTTAAAAAACACTCTATGCCTGTTACCCCATTTATACTTCACAATAACACTGTCAGGCGGCATGGTGGACTTTCTCATTATTGTCATTATTCAGAAATAGCCTGTTCCTATTTTGTGTGGGGAGAAACTATCCCCCTCCAATGGAGATGGCAGTGTGACAGACTTAGGTCAATGAAGCTGGTCAGACATGACCCAGAAGATGTTCTAAAAAGATCCCATCACAATACTGACCCTGATGGCAGCTCTTCCAAATGAGGGGCTGCTCCTTCAGCCTGCATTCCAGAATGAAAAGATAGGGCAGAGCCACATGTACCATGAGCAAGAAATAAATGCTTGCATCATAAGCCACAAAGATTTGAGGCTTATTTTGGTATTATAATTGATCTCATTTCTACCTGAGAAAATTAAGGCATAAAGTGGGTAAGTCATTTGTCCAAGTGACAAAGCTGGTGGGCATCATCTCTTTAGTGCCTCTTAGCATCACCATGGATGATGAGGACTCAGACACCTAGGAAGGTTTAGGAGCAGCCAGCCCTGACAGGGAATCTCAGGGATGCAAGAGAAGAAAGCAGGACAAGGGTCCCAGAGAAGGAGTATGGCTGGAGATTCTGCAGATCTCTAGTGCAGTAGGAGCGGATGCTAGTGTGAACACGGATTAAGATTTGAACAAGGTCAGTGGAACTTATGCTTTATGGGGTGGAAAATTAGAAGCCACTGGAGTTTGGGAAGCTAGGGAAGAGACCATAAGACTAATAGGCAGTCCAATGGCCTTTAAAATCGCAGATCAGAGGTAGCGAGGAGGCTGCTCCAGGCTGGAGACTTTAGGGATCTAAAACAGGGTGAGAACAGCAGCAGTGTCAACAGAGGTGACAAGACAGATGGTCAGTGACTGTCTGAATGTGCAAGAGTCACTTACTCCCACCCATGCTTGTTAAGTGGAAGGAGGGAGGGAAGGACAAAGGGGTTCTGAAGTACCCAGTCTGGGGGACTGTCATACCGATGGTACCCAGGTCTGGGAGATACAGATCTTGCGCATTTAATTGGACCCTTGGCCCCCTCCTGGAGCTATCGTAGTTAATCGTTAGAGCTAATTTGGATCCCTGATCTGATCTGATCTGATCTGTTAACAGATTTTAACAGGGCTCCAGGGTTTGTATTTAAAACACAAGAAAAATCCAATTTCTTCTTGGACCAGTTAGCACAGAAACGCCAACATCTGAGTTTTCTGTTTCTGCCCGTGTGTGCCATAAGCTATTTATTGCTGCAGCTCTCTCAGTTTGTGAGTTTCCTGGGGGAGCTGGGAAGGAGGTATGGATCAAACATGCACAGAGGTGCGGGGTGAAGGGGAGGTGTTCAGCTTCAAAACACCAGTGGATGTGTTCAGCAGTCTACCATGGCCTCTGCCAGAAGAACCAAGCTGTGATCATGGTAAGGACACATGCTTGTGTTCGTTTTTTCAACAGAGGAAACAATAACCTGATGAAAGGATCTGGAAGTAAAATCCTCATCAAGGTGGACAGGGAGCTGTGATGCCGATAAGAAGGAGGTTTGGGGACACTGATGAAGGTCCTCCAACTCAGAGTTAGGGAAAACCGGAAGTTTCCGGGTCTGTCAATGCATGAGACAGCAGGGACCCCAGGAGGATCAGAGGATGATGTGACGGTTTGAGGACGATGTGACATAGAAGCAGAGGACTGGATCAATTGGAGGCCATAAGGATACAAAGAATAACATTAGAGGTTTGGTTCTGGGGAGCAGAATAGTGTGTGTCCCTCTCCAAAAACAAAGACTGATCTGGGGAGTTTCTGAGCCAGAGTTGAAGAGCTACTAAGTTAGGGCTTAGATGAATGATACATGGAAAATATTCCATTTTTCTAGCCAGTGCCAAGTTGAAGACACTGGCTAGAAACTGACTCAACTCTAAAGGGACATCATCCATTAAAAGTGGAGAGAAGAACACTAAGGGGGGAAAACAAAGGAAATTGGATTTAAGTTAAAGTAAGGAAAGTACAAATTCATCTATTAATTCCAAGAGGCTTAAAAAACATTTGCATGCTACTAAAACTAAGATGCAATTGGAATTAAGAAATATAAGAATTAGAAAAAAGAGTAAATTCAAAGAGCTCAAGCTTACAAAATGGGAAGAGGAAAAAATGAAAGAGCCTCAGGAGATTTGAGTCAACATTAAAAAAATTAACACATACCATAAATTATAATACACATGCTTTATCTCTATACTTTATCCTAGAGATTTTTGTTTATTTTTATTCTTTGAGGTACTGGGGATTGAACCTAGGGCCTCGCACATGCAAGGGAGGTGCTTCACCACTAAGCTACATTACCAGCCTGAGCCTTAGAGATTCCCTGATACACTGGAGAAACACAGGATCCCATGTACTGCCTCTGGAGGACAGTGTGGATCCCAAGAAGGCACACACTGGAAAGAGGGTGTAACACTGATGCTTAGAGTTTTAGCTTTAGGAGAAGACCTTTTCTGAACTCTCTACAGCAGAGAATTAGCCAGCAATATTCCTGACTAGCAGTGGCCTCAGGACAGAAAAGAATATGATTACAGGAGTCATTGGCTTTCCAAGTGCTCTGCTAATTAGTGTGACTTGAAGAAAAGACAGAAAGGTGACATGTGATAAAGAAGGGATTCCCAAACTGACAATATTCCAAATTGAAAAGGTGAACTATACTGTAAGTATTGGCATTTTTTTTTTTTTTTGTACTAGGAATCCAACCCAGGGGCACTCAACCACTGAGCCACATCCCCAGCCCTATTTTGTATTTTACTTAGAGACAGGGTCTCACTGAGTTGCTTAGGGCCTCGCTAAGTTGGTGAGGCTGGCTTTGAACTCGTGATCCTTCTCCCTCAGCCTCCCAGCTGCTGGGACTGCAGGTGTGGGCCCCGTGCCTGGCATTATTGGCATTTTTAAATACCCAGTGTATACTAACATGCCATGTGATTGGCCCCCATCTTAATCATTTACTGAGAAGGCAGGAAATGAAGTTAGGAGCACATGGACTCTGAGGGCCAGACAGGACTGAGTTGTGTTCCAGTTCTGTCAATCTGCTTAGAAACCTTGGGAAAGGCACTTTCCAGAACCTCAATTTCCTTCTCTTCAAAAAGGAACTAATACATACCTCTTGCTCCTGAATGGTTGAGAGGTTGAGAATGAGTGTCTGGCATATACACATACTAAATAAAAATTAAGCTTCTACCCTAAGGGATAAGTGGTCCCAGCCTAAGAGTCACATCTCTGATTTCTAAACAAAGTCATTTGGAAAAACTTGTACTTCTAAATGGCATAACCAAAACTGGCTTTAAAGCAAGAAAAGCTGATAGAAATATTTTTAAATGTGAAATTATTCACTCACTTATTCAGGAAATTTTATTGAGCAACTATCATGTGCTAGACTCTTGCTTATCATTAATTAAAAATCAGATTCAGAATTCAAAAATCTAGAAACTTTTTTTTAGCAATATATATTAAGAACATCATTAATGGTACCACACTTTTGGCTTTTGCATCCTGGTCACCGTAACAATAACAACAAAAATATAAGTCATAAATAAACACCACAGAGAATATTGAATTTTCTGTTCTATTATTCTTACTCTCAACCACAAATCTGTTATGCTTGGTGTAAAGTTCAAGTGGAATGAGGGATGCCAAATCAATGATTATGGACTTATTAATTGGGATTGGTATGATTTTTCCTCATTTTTCTTCCTCACCCTGGGGGCTGTTACTTAAAGTTCATATGAAAAGAAAACCGCTCATGACCTTCTCTGAGGAAGAACTAGCATTTGTCCAGCTTAAAAAGCACTTTGTCTTTACCATCAACCTTAACCCTCGCATTAAGCAGACATTTTCTCCTTCACATATTTAAAAATGGAGGGTCCAGAAAATTAAGTCACTTGCCCAAGGTCTTGGTAAATGACAGAGGTAGAACCTTATCCAACTTCTGACTGAAAATCCTATGTTCTTTCCTATAATTATATGACAGTAATCTAGACTTATTTTATAAGCATTTCAAGAGTTACCAGAGGGGGAGAAATGCTTAATTCCACTAAAAATGGAGAAAAAACTGCAATGCTTTAAAAGTCATGAAGCTCTTATAGATATGATTCTTAGTCATCTGAAGGTAGATATTCATTTATGCATTATAACAACCTAGTTTTCTCTCTCTCTCTCTCTCTCTCTCTCTTAGACAACAGCTATGAGGGTGGATGCACGGCAAACAGTTGTCCCAATTCTACAGAAGCTCAGTGAACACTTGCAGTGCATGCCTATTAGCCAGAAGCAACTTCTTGGTGTTTACAGTGTTATGCGACCAATCTATTTAAGGGATTCAGACACTGAGTTAATACTTGGCAATTTAGATGTGTTCCAGAATAGCAAGTCACAGGCAGCTTTCACAGTTGGATGATATTTACAGAACTATTCCTTACCTTTCTAAACCAACAGTCAGACATATATATGCCAAAGCAACTCTAAGGTATTCCCATCAAAGATCCAAGTTAAGAATATCAGAGATACAGTACGAATGGTGTTTGGAAGTTGAGACACCAAACACCATTGATGAAATCTCAATTTCCTGGGGCAAAAGTCTGAAGACATTTGTTATCTATTTTCCAGATGTGATATGAAGATGGAACAACTGATATATCTGACTATATGATAAACTATGTCTGATGATGGTTAAAAAAAATTTGAGTCAATCTTGATTTCCCCACTGCATGGCATTCCAGGAAGGTGGGAAACTAACCTTCAGGAAGAAGGCAGAGGAGACCATAATGATATAGAACACTCTCCCTACAACAGGAGCATGGTTTTCTAATTTCACCTTCATCTCCCCCAATTACGAGGGGATCTTTTCTAAATTGCTTTTGCTTAAAACTAAACATAGAAGCAGCTCACTTAACAGACACACTGGATTAACTGGCACTCTGTTTGCTAACTGTACCTATTCTGCTGCCCTGGCTGTTAAAGGTCTGCATGGCAGAGCTTCTACTGCGAACACCTGCAAGTTGAGCCAATCTGAGAATGAAATAGTGACCCGGTTTCAGGACAAGGGGCTCAAGCTATGAAGAAACAGAGCATGAACTCTGTGTCTGTGAGTGCAAGGACTTTTGTTTACTGATGTGTCTTACTGACCTGGTTAGTTTCTGATAGTAGGTGCTCAATAAAAATGTGATAGGAAGTAAAAGCCTGTTTGTAGCACCCAACAAGCATCTGAGGAACAGGAAGAAAGCTTTTCCTTCTTCAATCTCGGGTGCTTCCTGGAGGCATTAAAAGATGTATTTGAGACACAATTAAATGAGAGAATGAAAGTGTTTTATACATTATAAAATGTCATACTAATTGAAGAAGTTATTATTACTAGTGGTTATTAGGGTAAGGTTTGTGAAGCCCCTCTAGCCTCTGGAGACCTGCCTCCACTAATAAAAAAAGTTTCACAAGTCTCCACGTGATCCCCGGTTTTGCTCAGAGTACAAACTAGAGCTCCATTTCCAGATTTGCTTCTGAGTTTTGTCCAACAATTAATTTTCATTTAAAAATTTTACTTACCAATTTTTAAAACTGAGAGATGTCATAAAAAATCTGAATTTCCCAATTTCCTTGAAACACTGGAAGATTTGGCAAACACTGAGCCTACTTTCCTCCTTGGTTCCAGTCAGCTGATTAGAGCCTGCCATGTCTTTCAGCAGGTCACCAGCTCTCATTTGTATTACCCCCCAGCTTTGTGCAAACCCAGGATCTGCCAGCCCAGCACGACGGAATAGCAGCACGCTTCTCCTTAACAGAACCTCATCTCCAGCTTGTGGTTCTAGGCTTTCTTAGAGAAACTGCCTTATATTGGAATTTTTAAAATATATATATGTTTTCATTGTAGATGGACATAATACCTTTATTTACTTATTTTTATGTGGTGCTGAGGATTGAACCCAGGGCCTCACATGTGCTAGGAAAGCGTTCTAACACTGAGCCACAACCCCAGCCCTATAATGGGGTTCTTAAGTCCCCGTGTAACTTGTTTCCTTTGAATAGAATAATATGTTGGCCCTAATTCTTCACTCTGCACACTTTACATATCCTTCACCATTTAACTTTTTTTCCTGCTTTAAAAAAATTTATTTGTTCTCTTTAGATGTACATGTCAGTAGAGTGTATTTTGACATATTCTACACACGTGAGTGCAACTTCTTCTAATTAGGATCCCATTCTTGTGGCTGTATATGATGTGGAGTTGCACTGTGGTGTATTCACAGATGAACATGGAAAGTGATGTCTGATTACTACTTGGGCAGTCTGTATTCTCCTTTTCTTAACTTTAGTTTTTTGACCATGAACTTGCTTTGACCAACAGAATGAGGCAGAAGGGCGAGTATGTGACTTCCAAGCCTGGACTCCACTGGGCTTGTCTGTTTCTGCTCATTCAGTTCTGTCTGTGTCATTGCCACAGGACTTTGGTAGCTTCTGGTTTCCTTAGTCGGGACCCTAGAGACCAAACCCCAGTGAGGATCCAAGCCCAGCCACAACCATGTTTCACAGATAGTCACCCAACCAAGATTAGCCACTTCAACCTGCCCCACAGATGCATGAGAAACACGACAAAATACTTTGAAACCACTGAATCTTGGAGTCGTTTGCTATGCACAAAAAAACTAGCCAATACAGACAAGTTTCAAACAAAGTTACCTTGTACACCACTGTATTCTGCCATAGATAGCACTCTATTGACATTTTGAATATAACATACTTAGAGTGTACTGCTTATGAATTTTGCTTTGATCCTTATGTTTAGGCAGTGCTGGAAATCAAACTCAAGGCCTGAAACATGCTACGCAAGCCCTACAAAGCGTTCTACCACCGAACCACATCCCCAGCCCTTATTTTATAGGAATTAGATTTCCTATTTATATTCAGTCATTTTATATCTCTTTAGATAAACTAAGCTGATGTGAAATAACACTGCTAACGTCTTGCTTAATCTCCCCTCACTATATTTCTAGATAGACAATAACTGTCGTAGAATTATCATTAGCTCTTATCATCATAAAAGTTTCAATACATTAATGTAATTAAATGTTTTCATCAGCTGATTCTTAATCTTCTTTGGTGGTCAATAGAGACTACATTATTTGTGAACTAATCAAATTTAGGTATTGATTACTTTTGTTTCTAGATTTGATGAGGCCTGAAAGACAACATGAAGAAGTAAATCTTCATTTGCAGAATATCCTAGCTACAAAGAATTAGAAGAAAACAAATGTCATTTTCAAAGACAAGAATCTCTTGTTTCTTTAGGAAAACCAAGACTATGTCCTTCTAATATATAAGTAATACTTTTTAGTAATTTGGGGCTATAGAACAAGGGAAACAATCTGTAAGACAGTAATTCATCAGTGAAAAAATATCTTTTAAATTCCTATATCTCTATGTGTCTTGATATATACATGTGATATATTGATATATATGAGTGGAAGGAAGGATACATGAATGGATTGATGGATGGATGGAGAAAGAGGCCAGAAGGCAGAAGTTACAAAAGACTGAAGCTCTCATCCCAGATCCAAAACAAGCGTAATAAACTATAAAATCCCCAATTTTAAAATGCTTCAGGGCAAAAAATACAAAAATATCTACATAAACTAAATTCTGGAAATGAATGAACCCATCATAAAAAAGGAGAGTTCTTACTTCTAGGAGGGCAGGAGAAAGATAAGAAATCAGCCATGGATGAAGGAAGAGAAGAAACAAGCCTTTCTTTTTTTTCCTGCAGTACTGGGGATCAAACCCGGGGCCTCAGGCGTGCCTGGCAAGCACTCTACCACTGAGCCACATCCCCAGCCCTTCAACCTGACTTTTGACAGCGGCATGTACACTGGAGCAATGCATTAGAATTCTGAGAAGCCCCACCACTAGGCAAGCCAGCACCTGCCTGTCAACTTGTTCCCATGAGTCTTTAGGTGCTGGGGACAGTACACTGATAACAGGAAAGTGAAGAGAGATTCACCAATTATATTGGAATTTTAACTATTTGAGGCTGGGGGCAGTCAGAAGAACAGAGAAAGACTTTCCAGAAATTTCCAAGCCTTTACTGAGTATTAGGGCACCTTTCCTCAGTCTTAGGTCAAGAACAGGGGAAGAAAAGATCTCTTAAGGCATTGAACTCCAGGAGCAGGACCAAGAGCAAAGAGACCTCTCTAGTGGCCCTCGGACATCCAGTGGCATCCAGGCTATAAGGCAGAGAGAGATCCCCACAGTTGGACAGCTGGCCATACATCTGCAAATTTGCTAAATCTCACTTATAGTCAGAGTTCAAGTCCTGCTAAAGGGAACAATTTGACCTTGCCTTTGAAAGATGTGAAGCCAGCAATGAAGTGAACCAAACTAAAGTTACAACAATGCCTAGACCCAGCCTGACCAGGGTCTGACTACCTTTCCACTGCAGCTGGACTAAGAGAATGGCCTGCTCGTTTCTGGAGGCAAGTGTGTTTTCCTTCAGGCTTTTGCTTTCCTGTATGCAGTTGATTCTGTATTTGAGGATTCAGCCAACTGTGGATTGAAAATATTTTGGGGGGAAACTGTTTCTATATTGAATACACAGAGACCTTTTTCCATGTCATTATTCCCTAAATAATACATTATCACAACTATTTACAGTCTTTATATTATAGTAGGTATTGTAAATAACCTAGAGATGATTTAAAGTATTTGGGAGAGTTATATGCAAATACTGCAACATTTTATGTAAGAGATGTGTGTATCCACAGATTTGGGTATCTTCAGGGAGTCATGGAATCAATCCCTTGAAGATATTGAGGAGTAGCTATAACAGTGTGTGTTATATAGTACAAAAAGAAAACCAATAAAGTAAATATACAAAGAAAAGCATACAAGGTTAATAATAGCAGATGCAGAGATGACCTGATGGATAATTATTTATTAGGTAACTGATGAATTATTTTAATCTCCAGCAGTGTTTTCTTCACAGGGGTACATTTAACAAACAGATAAATAATCCTAATACTAAATGAGAGGTGTAGAGGGCTTAAATTTGTATATTTTTGTCATAAAAACACCCCAAAATTTGAGCACTTACTCTTTTCCAAAACCAACTTAGAGATTCTAGCTGCAAAATAGAGCATAGCTCATCTCTTCATGGAGCTCACAGTCCATTGGGAAAGACAGACCTGAAAATAACTATACATCAACTGAATAAATGCCACCACAGAAGCATAAAAAGAATGTTATGGAAAGCACAGAAGATGCAGTATTATGAATTCCACTTGGAAGAGTTGACTTCAGAGAGAAAGACGCTTGAACTCAGCTTTGAAGAATGAGCGGGATTTCACAGATGGAGACGAGGGAACGGGAACAGAAGTGCAAGGGGTAACAAGCACATGGAAGAACGAGAGCATGTGACAGTGTCAGGACCCTACTAAGAGCCCAGGGTCATGGATGGCACAGGACTGATGGACTAACTTGACAGAAGAAAAAGGAGGCGGTGGAAGGTGTACCTGGACAAGACAACTGCAGAGTGAAAGGGCTGTCAACACCACATCGAAAAGCATGGAGAGTTTTTAAGCAGGGAAATAATAAAATCAGGTTTACATTTTTCACAGATACTTCTAGAACTTACAGCACTTCACAATACTTGTTTATCACCCTGTGATAAACAATTCAGTTCATCAGACTGTGAGCACTGAAGGGTAAAGAAGGAGGGAGGAACTGATCAAGGAAAAAGAACAGAAATAAAAAAAGAGAAATGAGATTAAGTAAATTAATTAAGATTAATTAAGAAAATAAGATTAATGAAGAAAATCCTCTGGCCTTTTCCATGCAGTTGTGATTTTCATCACTAAAATTATTCATTAATACTATTCTTGGCTTTGTCAAGAATGGAGTTTATTAATAAAGCAGTGCTGGTTCAATTTATTTCCACATAAGAACATACTTAAGTTTATTTTTACAATTCTAAACTAGACCATGTTTTAAAAACACAATGAATTGCTGGGTGTGGTGGCACACACCTATAATCCCAGTGACTCAGGAGGCTGAGGCAGGAGGATCTCAAATTCAAAGCCAGCCTCAGTAACAGTGGTGCTAAGCAACTCAGTGAGACCCTGCTTCTAAATAAAATACAAAATAGGGCTGAGGATGTGGCTCAGTGGCCAAGTGCCCCTCGGTTCAATCTCTGGTATCCCCTTCCAAAAAAATACAATGAATAATTTCATGAAGACTTAGACATTAATTCAGAAAGAGAAATGTACCAGTTAAGGAGGTTGTTAGCTTACAGGTACCGCTGATGAACAATAGCTGCAACAAGATTCAGGTTTACTTCCTCATTCAAGTCTAGGAGTAGACAGTTCAGGGCAGGTTCATGGCTCAATATGCCCTTGAGGGCCCAGGCATTTTCTCCATTTTTCCAATACATCATCCTTGGATATCTGCATCATTGATGAGGTACTTCCATGCCTTGTATTCACATTTAAGGGAGTCAGGGAAGAAAAGGGCAAAGAACCTTGCCTTAAAAGGCAGGTTAGCTATATCTATCCCTTTTGAAAAGCTTAGGGAGGAGTCCTAACCCGGAGAATTCCGCTCGCATTTCATTGGCCAGATCTAGGTTACAACCATCTCTAGCTACGAGGGAATCTAGGGCAGTGAGTCTACTTAGCTGGGCTCTTCAAGGAAGATAAGGAAAATGGCATCAGCAAGCAGTGAAGAGTGTATGCCACTGAAAGTAACATGACATCTTGCCCAACGTTCCTGTGAGGCTGCAGTCCAACCCCACGATGCTGAAAACCCTGCATCCTACACAAAGGGAGACAAATAATTTTCTCTTTGGTCAGCGTTCACTGATGCTGTTAATGTAGCCTGAGATACATGTCCTTGCTTGAAAGGATGTTCCCAGCATAAAATAATTTGAAGAGTAAATCTAAAACACAAATAGCAATTTTGAAAATGTATCTAAATTCATTACACACAAAAGGGCTTTTAGGAGTAACTAGGAATGGTTGGCATCTTATCTACTATGTAACAATACCAGTGAAAGTGTGCACATTCGTTACAACTCCAAGGAGCAGAAGAACCAACACCTGCATGTTTTCAATATTCTAGAAGCTTCCCAAGAACGGTAGGATACGCCAGCTGCTGTTTTCCTTCCTGCCCAAATATTTTCCAAATATTAAGCTATTTTTGTTATTGCAGAGAGGTAACAAAATTCACAGAAGTAAGCATTTAACAATTGGCCACTATATTTATGACAGATGGCTCCATTTACTTCTTACCGTTCAACTATAAAAACCAAAAAAGCTACATAAATTACATGCTTAGTTGCCTTACTTCTAATTGGACTTAAGGTAACAAGAATGAATTTGATCTAACTATTTTAAATATTTGCTAACAGATGAATTCAATGATGGAAGGAAGGATAATACTGAATTCACTGTTTTCTATTTCTTGCCACTAAACAATATATCAGCTTGCTTTTCTACTGAAATTGCATAAAACAGATAGGACAGCTAATTTAAACAGTTGTTTGCACATTCAATATTTATAACCCAAATCTTGCATGACTGACTGGAAGCAGTGAGTTAGAAGGTTTAGCTCAGCTGCTGCCTGGAGTGATGGATGGCCTCGAAGAATTTCTTGTTCACTGACCAGATCAATCACATAACAGAATGAAAGAAAAAAAGATCAGCCTTAAACTGGATTCCGAACATTTCCATCTGTATGCAAAACTGTTGCAGGAAGAAATGTATCATAAAACATAATGGAGAGCTACTTAAAAATAATAAAAATCCACCAAGATGATGTAGAATGCAAATAAAAAAAAGATAAGGTGACTGGATGGTATTCTACTTTTTAACTGAATATTAACTGAAACTTTATGATATCTATAATCCAAGAAGTGATGTCAATTCAAGTGATATTTCGATTGAGCTCAGACTCACAAGAAGGAATACCAGTTTACAAATCATTGAAAGGCTTGCATTTTTTTTTTTTTTTGGCAGTACTTACAGTTGGATTTCATTTAATCAAACTAAAAGGTAGTGTTGTAGCAAATATTATAGAGGGCTGTTGTTAATTATCTCAATTGCTGTGCTAAAAAAGGAGTCTGTAAGGAGTGAACAGACATTTGATGTTTCATATGACAGTAATTCATTTATTAATGACCGACCCAAACATCTGCCCTAATGGTGGAAGGCAGTAGTGCTACATAAAGATCCGTCCTTAGTGGTGTCTAGGACAAGGTGACAGATTTGGGAGACTCCACTGTGAACAAAATCACCCAGATCCTCATTGAGTGATGTCAGCTTGGTAGCTCAAAATGAGCTATGTTTGGAGTCTTTTACACCCAGGACTCTTCAGCATCCCTGACACAGACACTCCTTAAACATTTACCAGCATGCAAAGGGCACGGTGGCGAATGCCTGTGATCCCAGCCCTAGGGAGGCTGAGGCAGGAGGATGGTGAGTTCAAACCAGCCTCAGCAACTTAGCATGACCCTAAACAACTTAGCCAGACTCTGTCTCTAAATAAAAAATATTAGAAGGACTGGGAATGTGGCTCAGTGGTTAAGCACTCCTGAGTTCAATCCCTGTACCAAAAGAAAAGAAAAAAAAAAAGAAATTACCAGCATGCAAAAGCATGTGCTTATTTCTAGGGCTACAGTGGGCCAGTGAGGGGGGACTGAGCGCTAAAGAGCACAGGTGGAGATCTTGTTGAACAGGTGCAGGGAACGGTAAGTTCAGACCCTGGATAAGCCCGAGGGCGGTCAGGTGTCTAAGGATGTCTGTAGTTAGCCACCAGGGTGATAGGGCATTTATCACTTCCTTTGACCTTCAAACATTCAGGTTTTCTTCTTAAGTTTGCCCCTACTAGAAACAGAAATGAGAGAAGGAAGGAGTATAGGTGGATAGTTCAATAAATAAGGGGGGAAAAAAAAAAGGAGAGAAAGAAGGCACAATGACACAAGCCTGTGATCCCAGCAGCTTGGGAGGCTGAGGCAGGAGGATCACAACTTCAAAGCCAACCTCAGCAAGTTAGAGAGACCATGTCTCAAAATAAAATATAAAAAAGGCTCAGGATGTGGCTCAGTGGGTAAACTCCCCTGCGTTCAAGAAGGCTATGGCATCCCGAGGTGCTCCTCCAGCAGCTGACTTTGGAGTGTCTTCTTGACTCACTCACTAAAATCCTCCCCTACCTGCAGAGCTAGGGCTTCCAAAACCATTTTTATACTAATGAGCACAGCTAAACTGAACAGGGGTAAATGCCAGACCCAGACTAACACAAGCATGTTCTCTGGCTAGAGAATTTTGAAATTGCCTGGTGGGACTGGAAATGAAGCAGAAACACAGAAAAAGGTAAGATGAAAGAGGGAGAGAGCACACAAGGCTTTCTACTGATGGCTTCCACTTCCAGCCATATTATTGTCCTTGAAATGTCTCCAAAATACCTGCACTGACGCCTGGCATGTTTTCATTCACTCAGGTTGACTTAGTTAATGAAATGAATCCAAATGAACCTAGCCCCACTCTATAACCTCAGCAACTCTCCTGCTAAAAATGAACCCTGTGTCCCTTGGCACATGGGATATATCACTGATTCTTATATTTTAACCTCCTTAGTAGTCTATGCCATGATTGTGTTACCAAGCTGGTGAGAAAACAAAGGAAAATTATCTATGCCCATTTCTTTTGTTGGATGTTGAAAAACTTTTATACATCCTTCTTTTTAAATTCTAGATAAAAACAGCTATTATTACTTACTTGTTACTAGGAATAATAGTTAGGACTTTATGTCAAAAGTTAACAGAAAACCAAACTCAAGCCAGCTCACTTAATGGAATATATTGACTTACATAACTGGAAACCACAGAGCTTTAAGACTGATTGATTTAGGGGCTCAAAACAGTTATCAATGACCCAATTTCAATTTCTCCCTTTCTGACATCTGCTATTGGCTTTATCCTCATGGTCACATGATGAGTGACAGCTACAAACAGGATGCTTCAAGTCCAGCATCCCAAATAATAATCCTGAATTTCACTTACATTGGTCCAGCATAGATCAGATGCCCACCCCTAAAAGAATAAATGTGACTAAATAAAATGCACTAATTGACCCATCCATCAAAGCCCACTCCATGGTTACATTGTGACTGGTTTACTAGACACACAGGCTTACTGTCAGGGGGAGAGACCCAAACAAAATTCAAATAATTTCAGGAAGAGAAAAGTGTCGCAAAGTATGTTAGGTAGACAGTCAACAAATGTATACCATATTTGGTTCTTATAATATGTCACTAGAAAATAACAACTTAAACATTCACTTTATTTTGAAGTCATTATAGCAATTAGTTCAAGCAAAAATCATTATGTTAAACTATTAAATGAAAACTTAATGAAGAACCAGATATTTACATAGTCTCAAACTATAACCCCACAAATGACTTGTTAAAGTAAATAGTAATTTTGCTTTGAGGAAAATCAACTAAGTGATTAAAGTTAACATCACTTATAAACATCATATGTCTCCTGATAACCTGTATTGAGGATATATATATCACTTGCATAGTATTTTCTGCTCAAAATGCATAACATGAATCTAATCATAAGAAAGCATTAAACTCAACTAGAGGACATTATACAAAATAACCAACCTGCACTTTTTAAAGACGCCATTGGTATAAAAGACAGAAAGGCTGAGGAACCATTCCAAATTAATGGAGAATAAAGACACGGAAACTAAATATATTATGTGATCCTGAACCAAACACATAATTGCTATGAAAGGCAGTATGTCTATACCCTAGGAAATAGTACTGCATCAACATTACGCAGTTTTGAAAATTTTACCATTGTATAGAAGTGGATGTTGTGGTCCGTAGTTAACATACACTGCAGTGTGCCCGTAAACACACATACAGAGAGCAAAATCAAATGCGGTGAAATGTCTATAATAGGTGAATATGGATGAAATGGATATGGAAGTTCTCTGTACTAAGTTTGGAACTTTAAAATTATTTCCAAATTTAAAAAGTTAAATTTATTTTAGAACACATGGCCCTATAACTTGTATCAAAGCACTATTTTGCACAATATACATCATTTAGGTTTCAAGTCAAAGTTGGTTTTAACTTGTTCAGGTAGAAACTTAGTTAACTATTCTGACGGCAGCTGGCATGTTTTGGCCAAACTGTGCTTCATTTTCTGCTGGGCACACAGACTACATTTCCTAGCCTCCAGTGCTGAGTTTGAGACTTCAGGTCAAGGGAATTCAACCCAAACACCCTATCGTGTGATCTCCAAATTTCTCTTCCCATCTGCTGACTGGATAAGAAGGATCCAGTAGAGAAATGGAAGGCCTTTATGGAAGCATCCTAGTCTACCCTAAATGAGTGTGAGGAGCAGCCTCTATGCCGACTTGCAATGGATCGTGCTGTGACCAAGAAATGATACTTTACAGTAGCAGGTCACGGGGACTGGGGGATTACCTGTCATAGAAGTTAGCCTACCTCACTAACAAAGCTTCCTGATTTATAAAATATATGAACAGAAAGTGACACTTGAGGAAGAATGCACAAAGTAAAGATGTCATGTATTGGCTTTCAGAAACTAGCAGTTTTCAAAGTGTGGATAAGGGATTCACAGTTCTCAAAGGACAGTCTGGGAACCCTTGGGATCTCCAAGACCCTTTCGAGGACTCAGTGAGGTCATAATTATTCTCATAATACTAAGATGTTTAGTGTCCTTTGCATTCTAACCTTCACAGTATATAGGGGAGTTTTTCAGAAGCCATGGGATGTATTAGATCACAAGACTGAATGCAGAAGCAGATAAGCGAAGCTACCTGTCTTTTGTTTAGCCACACATCAAAAAGATCTGAAAAAATGTAAAACAATGAGACTCTTCACTAATTGCTTTTTAATTTTTTCACTCTGGAAAGTATAGGTATTTTATGCTACAGCTATTTGTAGGTATTTATATGCTAACATGTAATAGATTTATTATTATTTCTAAGTAATGAATATCTTTTGAATCAGTGTTCATTTCTAGTATGATAAACATTGAGCAATACAATATTTATAAACAAAATATTAATAAACAAATAATATTATTCATTTTTTGTTTAGGTAATAATAAAATAAATACAAGATTTAAACAAAAGCACTTTGGGATTCTCGGTAGCTTTTAAGAATGTAAAAGTACCCTCACGCCAGAGTTTGAGAATAGTTGTTTTACAATAAAGTTTATCTGAGAGTCACAACATTTTAGACAAAATAAACTTACATCATCAATACATAAGAGATAGAGATGCTAAGGGTGTTTATTTGACCCTTAATAACTAAAGAGCACAGTGTCTGGGGGATGGTTGGTGCTCAATATATTTTTCTTAATAAATTGTGCAATGTTGATAATGGCCACATAATTTAAGAGTGTTGTGATGGCTGAATAAAATAATGTAGTGTGTATTTATGGTAGATTACCACTCTTCAAAATCACTTTCACATAGGAAATTTTATACCCCCAGCCTCATGAGCTGTAGGCCTGGCAGTGTTAATTGAAGTGGTCAAAGGATGTGAGTAGAAGTGAGGGGCATCACACATTCTGAGGAAAAGCTTTACATTTAATTGTGTAGTTCTGCTCAGACTTTTGTTCTTCCGCTCTTGCCCTAAGAACAACGTCTCAGATAGGAGATGTTCATTCAATCTGGGTCCTGGAATGACAGGACACAGAATAAGCACATGGTTGACCTACAGCTAAAAGTAGAGCTGCATCCTACCTACCTGTAGTTCTTAGGTAGGATAACATATGTACATATACACATATGAATCTTACATATGTGAATGGTATATATAGGAATGATACACACACACAAACACGAATGAAATTGTTGTGAGCCACCTTAGCAAATCTGACAAATGCAAAAATACAGTATGAAACAAGCCTAATATGATGTAGATGTTCAATAAGCCTAGCATTCTAATCAGTGTTATTATTTAGCTAAAGAACTATAGCTTACTCCATCAATGACTGCATAGAACCTGGCCTACCCTCATGAACTAAAGCCAATTCATACAATGCCACTGAGATAATCTTAGGATTCCAGGTAAAATGCATGACCTAGGATAAGAGTGGTGTCAAAGTAGATCTGACTGTAATGAAAAATCATGGCCACCATTTACCTGTGAATGCCACTAGATGGGCCAGGAATATGTAGAAATCACTGGCAGGTGACTGTCAAGTGTCTAACAGTCAAGGAGGGCCTTGACTGCCCACACCTCTTTCCCAGGTTATCTGTTTCGGTTAACGACCTCTAAAGCCAGAACCAAAGATGAAGCAGAGTTTAGCTTAAAGACAATGACTGGTCAATAACAAATACTGATTATTTTTTCAAATCTTCGAAATAGGAGATGTAGACTGAACCTGATCAGAAAGTGATGGGAACTGGAGTAACAGGGTAAGAGGGGGAGGTACTGGAGGCCTTACTGTCCACATATACGACAGCAGTTAGAGAAAGCCAGTGTGCAGGATGAAAAGCAAGAACTGAGCAGATTCATCAACAGAAGGAGAGGTGACAGAGTAGCTGCCAAAGACAGAAGCTGCTGACAACTGTCACTTCTCATGAGTCTGCATCAACTTTTGCAACTGGGTTACTTAAGATTTCTCTGTGTTCTCTTGGTATATCTTTTTACTTGAGATAATTAATATTTTTAATATTAGTTTTACATCTTTTTAAATAAATGTTGTGCATGTCAGTGGTGTGATGTTTCCATATGTGTGTGAGGTGTATATTGATCACATCACCTCTCTTCCATCTTTGTCTTCCCTCCACCCTACCCCTTTCCCAGACCCCGGGACTAAAATATATATTCTATTTTTTAAGATGACTTTTTTTACTTTTTTAGGTTTTCTACATGTGAGAAAACACGCAATTCTTGTCTTTACGTATCTGGCTTATCCAGCTTACCATGATGTCCTTCAGTTCCACACATTTTGCTGCACATGACATGATTTCACTCTTCTTTGTAGTTAATATGTTTATGAAAGGTCTCCCTATATCTTAGTTTAGTTCACTTTACTTTTCTAAATCATTTTTATAGTACTCTGGATAATTCTGATGCATTTGCATTTCCTGAATGGCTAATGATTATGAACATTTTTCACATACTTATTGGCCATGTCTACATTTTTCTTTGAGAAGTAACTATTCAGACTGCTGATTTTTTAATGGAATGAATTTTTTAAGATTTTGGGTTCTTTATATATTCTGTATATTAACTCTGTTAGATATATTTTCTTCCTTTCTATAGGTTGTCTCTTCACTCTGTTGATTGCTTCCTTTGCCGTGCAAAAGCTTTAGAGTTTGATGTAATCTCATTTGTCAACTTTTGCTTTTGCTTCTCTTGTGCTTCCAAACCCTATCCAGAAAATCATGTCCATACCAATATCTTCAAGTGTTTCCTCCGTATCTTCTACAGTAGTTTCAGGTTAATGTAAAGTAAGAATTTTCATCCATTTTGAGTTAATTTTTGTATAGGTGAGGAGTGGGGATCAAGTTTCTATCTTCTGCATGTGGATATGCAGTTCTCCCAGAACTATTTATTGAGGCTTTCCTTTCTCCAGTGTGTTTTTAGACATTTTTCAAGAATAGGTCATAGATTCATGCATTTACTTCAAGATGTTCCATTTTGTTCCATTGACCTATGTGTTGTTTTTATACCAATACCAACCAGGCTGGTTTTTTTGTTTTGTTTTGTTTTTATTTTTAACTCTAGTTCTGTAGTGTGTCCTGGAATCAGCAAGTCTGGTGATGCCTCCAGCTTTGCTCTTTTTGCTCAAGAAAAAGGGAATTATTTGGGGTCTTTTGTGCTTCCATATGAATTTTAGGACTGTTTTTTCTATTGCTGTGGAGGATGACTTCATTGGTATTTTGAAGGGGTTTTCATTTACAGTAGATCACATTTGGAAATATGGGCATTTTTTTAACAATATGGATTCTTATCCATGAACATGGGAAGTTTTCCCACTTTTTAGTGTCTTCTTCAACTACTTCCTTCATTTTTCTGTAATTTTCCTAGAGGTTTTTCACTCCCTTAGATAAGTTTATTCCAAGTTTTGTTTGGTTTTGTGTTTAGTTGCTCTTGTAAATGGGGTTGTTTCATAATTTATCAGCAAATTAATTAATGGTATATAGAAAAACCTATTGATTTTTATATGTTGATTTTATAGGCTGCTTCCTTCTGAGTTGGTTTATCAGTTCATCTGTTCTAATAGTGTTTTGATGGAGCCTTTAGGGTTTTTTAAGTATGGAATCATATCATCTGCAAACAAGAATAATTTGACCTACTGCCTTTTGATTTTGTTACTCTTATTTATTTTCTTGTCTAACTGCTTTAAAACATATAGCATTATATTGAATAAGAGTGGTGAGGGTGTGGACCCTATGTCTTGATCTTGATCTTAGAGCAGATACTTTGTTTTTACCCATTTTGTATAATGTTGGCTATTGGTTTGTTTATTATTTTGGGGAATGATCCTTGAATACCTAATTTGTTCAGGGATTTTATCATAAAAGAATTCTGAATTTTATCAGATGCTTTTTCTTCATCTATTGAGATGATCATATAATTTTCACCCTTTCTTCTAGTTATGTGATGATATATTCTGTTTATTGATTTACATATGTTAAACCATCCTTGCAAGTCTGAGTGAGATCAACTTGATCATGGTCTATGATCTTTCTGATGTGCTGTTGAATTCAGTGTTTTATATTCATCAGGGATATTGGCATATAGATCTTGTTGCTGTTGTGTCCTTGGTAGGTCTTGGTAACAGGGTAGTGGTGGCTTCATGGAATCATTCAGGAAGGATTCCCTCTTTTCCAGTCCGACGGAACAGTTTAACAAACATTGATGCCAGATCTTCCTTTAAAGTTTGGTAATAGTCAGCATGGAAACCATCTTGTTCTGGGCTGTTCTTTGTCAGGAGATTTTTATTACTGATTCAATCTCATTACTTTTTATTGGCCTATTCAGGTTTTGGAATCCTCTTGGTTCAAATTTGGTAAGTCATATTTTCTAATTTGATAGGAAATAGTTTTTCAAAAATAATTCCCTTATGATGCTTTGTATCTCGATGGTTTCAGATATAACTCCTTTTTCCTCTCTAATTTAATTTGTTTGGGTCTTCTCCCTGTAGGTTTGTCAATTTTGTTTATCTTTTTGAGGAACCATTTTTTTTGTTTCATTGATCCTTTGCATTCTTTTTAAAAACTTTTTATTTATCTTTATTATTTAATTCCTCTTACTAATTTTGGGTTTGTTTTTCTCTTGTTTTCTAAACCCTTGAGCTGCATCTAAGGTTGTTTATTTGAAAACTTCTATTTTTTCTTTCACGTCAGTACTTATTGCTATAAACCTCCTGTGGCTTTTGCCACATTCCACAGGTTTTGGTATTTTATGTTCTAATTTTTGTTTTTTTCAATGAATTTTCAAATTTCTCTTCTGACTTCCTCAGTGCCCTGTCATTCATTCACGTCTTTGTGTATTTGTATGTTTTCAGT
This sequence comes from Glaucomys volans, assembly GCA_020662805.1. Classification (NCBI taxonomy): domain Eukaryota; kingdom Metazoa; phylum Chordata; class Mammalia; order Rodentia; family Sciuridae; genus Glaucomys; species Glaucomys volans. The sequence goes on from JAJEJO010002332.1 coordinate 141,288, forward strand.
CTTCATGTATATTTCCTAAATTTTCTCTTCTTGTTGACTTCTAGTTTCATTCCACTGTAACTGGAAAAGATACAGGATATGATTTCAAGTTTTTTGAATTTGTAGGCATATTTTGTGGCCTAACATATATTGTCTAGAGAAAGTTCTAGAGTGTGTTCTGTGTAGCCGCTGGATAGAATGTTCTATGTCTATTAAGTTAATTTTATCTATAGTACATTTTAGTTCTCATGTTTCTTTGTTGATTTTTGTTTGGATGATCTAGTCATTGATAGAAGTGAGATGTTAAAATCCCCCATTATTATTGTATGGGAACATATCTTTCCCTTCAGGTTTAATAATGTTTGTTTTAGAAAACTGAGTGCTCTGATATTAGGTATATATAGTATTACAATAATTGTATCTTGATGAATTGATCCTTTGAGTATTATATGTTGAGATCTCCTTTTGTCTCTTCTGCTCCTAGCTAAAGTCTACTTTGTCAGATGTAAGTATCACCAATCCTACTTGCTTTAGGATTCCATTTGCTTGGAAAGTCACTGTCTATCCTTTCACTTTCAATCTGTTTGTGTCTTCGAAGGTCAGGTAAGTTTTTGTAGGAAGTATATTGTTATTTTTAAGTTCATTCAGCCAATCTGTATCTTTTGATGGAGTTTAAATTCATTTACATTCAACTATTATTGAAAGATATTGACTTATGTTGTTATTCTTCTAGTTGTTCGTAACATTGTTCTGACCTCTCTTATTTATATTTGTAGTATTGGATTGATATCTGATTCTTTCATGTTTTCTTTTGTTTATCTACTCTTCTGGTGGTTTCTATACTTTCACATGCTTCCATGGTGGCAGTTATCTTCCACTTCTGGAAATAGGACTCCCATCTTTGGTAAGGTTCAGATATCTGCTGTTAGTCTAAATGGGGTCGCCCATAAATGTGACTTAGTGCTAATAGATTTTTAATTCTTTCTTGGTGCTGTCTTTTTGACAGTTTGACTATAATATGTTAAGGTCAGGATATTTTATGGTCATATCTCCTTGGGGTTCTGTGAGTGTCCTGTACACAGATGTTCATGCCTTTTCCTAGATTAAACATTTTTTTGCTATTTTTCTTTGAATAATTTTTTTATGTTCTAAGCTTTATTTCCTCTCACTTGTATATGCCAATGATGGGGATGTTTGATGTTTAATCTTTTAACGGTGTGCCAAAGATCTTGAATGATCTTTTCTTTTCTTTCTCTCCCTTCCTTCCTCTTTCTTTTCTTTCTTTTCCTCCCTCCCTCCCTTTATTTCTTTCTTTCATTCTGAGCTATTTGCAAGATGTACCTTTAAGTTCCATATTCTTTCCTCCTCTTGATCTGGTCTGCTGTTGAAGCTTTCAACTGACTTTTTTTAATCTGGTCCATCGAGCCCTTATTTCCAAGATTTCTAAATTTTTTTTTCCCCAAAATTTCTGTGTTGGTGATGAATTTCTCATTCACATCCTGCATTGTCATCCTAATTTCATCCAAGTGTTCATCAGCACTTTCTTGGATCCACACTTTTGAATCTTTATCAACATTGCATCCATTTCAATATTTTTGGAAACTGTTGCTAGAGTTATGATCTTTAGGACCTGTCATGTTACCTTATTTTATCCTATTTCTTGTGTTTCATAATTGAGATTTGTACATCTGGTGGAATGGGTATCTCTACCACTATAATGGGATGTCCTTCATAGTGGCTTTGTTTTGAAGATGTTTCATGGAGTATCAGTCTGTTATGCAATATTTAGTTTATTTTCAGCTGGGCACCCTAGTATAATCTCCCTGAGCATCTTTGGCTCTGATTAGTGAGTTTGGGCACAGTGTGTACCAAATCGGAGTCTGAGAGACACACTATCTCTGCAGGTCACACAAGTGTGGTCACTCTAGCAGTTCAGGCAGGTATGGCACAGACAGCAGTGTTTGGGGTGCACCCTGTGTAGCTACTCCTATAATGGATATGTTGGTCCTTAAAGATTGATGGGGGTTTCCTCAGGCACTGTCCATACCTGCTCTACTACTTATAAGTCTCTGGCACTAGCTGCACCAGTAATGGCAAGTGCCTGATGTACTTGTCCTGACTAGACAGTGGTGTAGGCTCAGGTGTTTCCTTAGGAGCAGAATTCACAGCACTCTCTCTGTGGTTTTCACACTGAGTTTTGTTGGCAGTGTGATCAGACAAGATCCAGGGGCAACGGATGGTGGGGACCCACATAGGCACTGTGGTAACCAGAATTGTGGTGTTTTCTGCTGGCACTGTGGGCATGCCCACCCAGGACCAGGACCTCAGACCCTTCCTAGCCGTCCAGCAGGAGAGAAAGGATGACCCTTGGCTTTTCTCCCCCCACCCCTTTATTAAGCTATAGGGCCTGATAGGGATCAAGCAAGTGTGGGTTGCTGCTGGAGGTGGGCAAATTACTCTCTGTTGAAGTGCTCACAGGGGGAGTGAGAGTGAAACATGGTCAGCACTCAGCAAGGTTTCTCTCTGAACCTTCTTAGGCCATGCACATTGGAGATGGGGTGGCAGCTGGAGCCACAGCTTGCTCATGACTGCCCCACCATGTCCCTGTGGGCAGGGGAACAATGGAACCATAGGGCTCTTCCCCACACCTTGTTATTATGAGGCACCCACATGAGGTGTTGTGGAAATGGAGTGGTGGGGACACTGTGGGTAACTGTCTTCAGTCCTGGCACTTGGATGGCAGACTTCCTAATGCCCCCCACCCTTGTTCTGGAGGGCAGTGCCCACCATTCCCTCCAAGTCACAGTACCTGTTCCCTGCAGTGTAGCACCCTCTGTGGGTTTGTGTCACTCACTTTATTGAGCCAAGTTTGGTTCCTGAAGCAGTTACCCACTGAGTCAGTACAATGGAGCATCTGTGGAGTCCTGCAATGTGAACATGCAGGGCTCTGCACCCTAGAGCAGTCCATATTCAGATGGTAGATCCCTTGTCAAGATGGTTCCTGGGTTTGCTGGGAGATGACATGGATTCCTTATCCAGTCAGTCTACTGTGCAGATTTCTGGTTTATTGATCTAGTTAGGCTGTAGGCTGGTAGAGGTTGTAAAACTTTTCAATATCTAGGACTGCCAGTATCAGTGGGAGTTTGCTGGAATTCTCTCCCTTTCCTGCTGCGGAGGTGGGGTCCCAGGTGCTGGGAAATCTTGTTTCTTCTATTGAGCTGTCGTCCCAGGTCTCCAGATCTTGCACAGCATCTTGTTTAGGCTTACAAACACAGTTTTCATCTAAAAGCCTAGGAGCCAAGTGTGGTATTCCATGGCTTTAGTTCAGCCTTGAAAATATTTATTTGTGCATATTCTTACCCACATCACCATTTTGAGAAAATTCAAGAAAATTCATTTCTCCTTACCTCAATTTCCCTACCCTTCCTTATCCTTTGATATAGTTACCATCCTCTCAGGAGAGATGTGGCTAAGAGAAATGTACTTTATATATGGAAGAACAAAACAAAAAAGAAATTAAATTAGGGTCCAGCTACTAGTTTTCTAGGAACTAAGGGTTGAGAAAGGAAAGTTGGTTACTTTCCTTGTCCCCTTCATCCTTCTTACTCTCTTTCCCCCAACCCCATTTTTGTAATTAAATCAACACACTGACAGTGTATCAACAGATTTCAGGACAATACAATATAAACAGCACTACTAAGGACTCACCAAGCACACGTGATTCTTCTAAGTGCTGAGGAGACCATAATGGTGAATAAGATGTAGTCCCTGCCCTCAAAGTAATCATGTATATCACTATGAGAACACTGAGGAAGTAGACTTACTATAACTGGAAGAAGTGGAGCATTCATGGAGGATATGCACTTGAATTTGCCATTAAAAAATGATTAGGGTTAAAAAGGTGGAAAGGTGGGATTAGCTTGGACAAAAATTTGAATCAAAGGCATGAGAGCTTGTGAAGTTTTCTGCTACAATGGTGGCTATGTCAAGGAGGAGTACAGTGAGTTATGGAGGGAGAGGTGCTTCAGTTCAGATTCAGAAAAGCCTAGGTGCCCAGTGACCATCGAACTCCACTGGGCATTTGGACAAAGAAGCTTTCCGTCAGCAGCAAATCCTGATGGACCTAGGCTGCCTAAGACCGAAATTTAAAACTTAAAATTCAAATGCAATCATTTAAAAAGTAAAAGCTGATGATTAGAGTACCTTGAAACAGAATTTGAATGTAAAAATGTACAATGTCAGCTTTATGTAACTATGTATTATTATCCAGTTTTAAAGAGAAGTTTGAACCATGTTAGTGGGTTTCAACCTTCTGAGGGAAAATGGTACCTTCTGTTCATATAAAACATGTTCATCCCAAGACTGAAAAAAAGGGAGAATAGATTGCAGACCCAGTTTAAAAGCAATGGATTAGATAATTTTAAATGTTCTTTCCAGCTAGCTCCAAAACTTCATTTCTATGAATGGAAAAGTGTAAATATCAGTATTACCACCTAACCGATTTTGAACCATCCATGTCATCACTCTTTTTCCCCAAAGAATTATACCACAATAAACTGAAAATGATTAAAAGGCATATAACAATGCAATTATTAAGTGACTGAGAGATGGAAACTAGTATTTATTGATGTACTATGTGCCAAGCACTGCTAGGTTTCTGTAAATAATCTAAAGTCTAATTAACTCTGCTGCCTTCTACTGTAACATCTAGGCAATGGGGCTTGGAAATTCCAAGTTCATCTAGTACAAATGGGGCTTGGAAATTCCAAGTTCAATGATAGCCTCATTGGCTATCAAAATGTTAGGCCCCTGAAGATCTCTCTCTCAGTGAAGGTGGACAGTTGGTTGTGGAGATACACAAATAATTAGAACATTAAGCAATAAATGCCACAACAGATACATGTAAGTGTTGTTGTATGATGTATATATGATACATGACTTCATACTATCTATGAATAGTATTTGGATTCTGAGTCCCAATAAAGATTCTAAAATAATTTCATATCCAAATTTTAAAACTCCACAATTTACGAGGAAAAATTACAAAAGTCAGGAACCCTAGAGATACCAGCCCTCCTTATGGTGGGGTGAGGATTCTTGTATTTATTACTGGCCAACTGATCAAAGCCTCATGAGTCCCATGACACACTTTATGCTAATAAGGAATCCCATTAATCAAAATGTCCAAATTACAATTTATAGGTGTAAATACATGTATCCTATAATATACAGATTATATTCTATTTTGTAGATATTTCAAATTATTTTTATTTTGAATAATTAAAATAATTAGCTTCCAGAAAACAAAATACAGTGAGAAGGACGGGGAATCAAAAGAGACATTTCTCCTGACAAAAAAATAGTGAGCTCTGTACGATGAATCAAAGCAATGTGCTCCTGTCTTTGCCATATGAAAGGAGAGGGCATTTGGAAGATCTGTGATTTGCTGAGTCATCTTAAATCATCCCTTAACATTAGAGTAGATGAAAGGCGCAGTAGAAAATAGCAAATGTCTATTTATTATGCCTTAAGAAATTGCATGTCCACCTGCTTTCTGTTCTTCCTCAGGTACCTGCTTCTTCACAGATAACATTCCTTTCTATCTGTGGTTCTACACTTGGTCTGGTCACCTGGTCACTCCTTTTAAACCCAGTGTGTTGGTCAGTTTTATACTGCTGAGACCAAGATATCTGACAAGAATAACTTAAAGGAGATGAAGTTTATTTTGGCTCAAGGTTTCAGAGGTTTAGTCCATGGTGGACCAACTCCATTGCTCTGGCCCCAACAGAGGACATCATGGTGGAAAGGCATGGTGGAGGAGTGCTGCTCCACTCATGGTAGCCAGAGAGAGAGAAGAGAAGGTGCCATAAAGAAGAAGCACCCTTCCAGGGCATGCCCCAGTGACACGTCTCCAGCAGCCACACCCCACCTGCTTATAGTCACCACACATCAGTCTATTCAAACTGGGATGGACTGATAAGGTGACAGATCTCAGAAGCTTGATCTTCTCAGATGACAGAAGCTTCTGGGCTAATGCAGTCATTTTACCTCTAACTATTCTTGCATAAACCCATAAGCTTCTGGAGGATACCATCTCCATAGCACCATAGTCCCTAATGCCAAGAGTTCCTGTGGTTGTGGTTTAAAAAGAACACTAGCATCCACATCCAAGTCATAAGTCACCTCTTCTTTCTTGTGTATGCTGTTTCCTTCCCAATAGAAACCTGCATAAGTCAATAGTTAAGCAAGCTTCCAAGGAAAAGCTGCTTTTCCATCTCTCTTCAAAGACAAGTACCATAAAAATTTCACAAGGAAAATAGATGTGCCCTACCTTGTATTAATGCTTCAGATGAGCAATTTAAAAATCAAATATAGTACTCTGACCTAAAGAGATATAAAAATTATAAATTAACATTACTGTGTACTTAACTAACCAATAAATAGATATTAATATCATCCTCGTTGTACAGATGGGGCTGAATCCCATAGAGGGTTCAGCAAACTGCCCAGAGTCACTATACTAATAATTGGAAGGACCAGTTGCTCCCAAGACTATAACATGGCCCATCCTGATTTCTGCCTGACAACTGATTTTGCTATCATTAAGCACAGTGCTTAAGCAAATGTATGGCCTTCTATTATGATTTTACAGAATAAGAACACTTTCAAATATTTGTATATGTATGATTTTTCTTTTGCTGTTTTTTTATTTGACTTTTGAGCATGCATTGAGATTATCTGTAGTACTGTAAAAATAATTTAGAAGAGTAAAGTGAACTAAAGTAAGGTATAGAGAAACTTTTCACAAACATGTGTTTAACAGATAAAGTATATGGCATCTAATTTATACACCTGCCACATATGTTATCCAAAACTTCTACATAAAACCTATTTTAAGTCATGCAAATTTAATATATTAAGAAAGTCAGCATGCAAAGCATCTGAAAGTGCTCTCTTTACTAATGCATGTAACAAAATATACTGATTATGCAAGTACATTTAATTGGATATAATTAAAATAATGAGATTTAAACACTGATGATTTCAAAAAGAAAAAATAGAAGGTGGAATTAGCCAAGAGATGCAGTCAAAATGTTAATGAAACTTGGAATGTCATTTCCACCTTAGTATCCAATACTTCTGGCTTAAAAAGATCTACCAATGTCCATTTTTTACCCAGTTTTAAACATATAGTTTAGAGATACATTCTGTTGGCAACATAAAAGATTTCACTGGAGAAAAAAGATTTTATTTAATAATATAATACCACTTTGCGTTTGGATAACATCTCTTTCACAAATAACTTAAGAGCTAGATAGCAATCATTTTCTTCAAAGGAAGGAATCAAAATGACCAAAGAAATAGGAAAGCAAAATTTTCTCAGAAAGAACCGTGCTTGGTTAAATGGACACAATCTCAAAAGCCCTCACCAATGTCATTGTGACCTAAAGATATCAAATTTAGGTATGCTTTCAACTCTGGTGGCTTTGAAGAAGCTGAAGAAGACAGATGGCATATGAAAGAGCAGGTCTGCCCGGTGAGGCCACATTCACTTCACTTGGTTTAAAGTTTCAAGGAGCCTGCTGTCTCTGACACCCTGAAGAAGGAAAGGTAGGAGCACATTCAACAGTGTAGAAGACCTTGAAACTGCTACTAAGTTTTTTTTTTTTTCTGACTTCTCTGTCCAACTCACTAGTAACACAGAAAAGATGATGTAAGAGAAGCTTTTGTTAAATAAACTCGAGGCTAAAGCTTCCATAGTGTTCTGATTTTCTCTAATACAGAGATGGAAAAGGAAGTTTTGAGATCTCCATGTCTTAGAAAACCACTGTCTTCAGTTAATTCTAACAATTAATAGAAGAGCTCACATTACCATGTATTGAGCAGGAACCGAGATAGCGTCTAGTCCAAAGCCACATAACCAGTATGGGTAGAACAAGGAAAGGAAAAAGAAAAATTCTGGAATGAGCATTATAAATTCTGGACTGAATTTCAGGTTGAAATTATTAAATTGAACTCAGATAAAAATTCAAATCAGACTATTGTAATGCAGAAATCACTAAGGATTTTGTTAAAATTTTTAAGGACTAGTTATACTTTTAGGGATTTCTTTTTAAAAGAATTTATTATTTGATTCCTTCCTTTATCCCAAATACTAGCAGTACTCCCAACAGCTAAGAGCGCGGCATGTGAAGCTGACTAGCAATAATATTCTCTAGACCCACGGGCTAAGCATCCTAAACTCCAAGCAGCACATCCCGCCGGCCACATGGGCTTTTGCTTTCATAGTGTTTTCAACCCATATATTGAAAAAGACTGGCTGAGCTGAGTGCGAATGGGAAATATCATGTCAATTCACTAGAGGCATAACAGAACAAAATGCCTCTCAGAATTCATTGAGATAATGACAAAATCAGGAGAGAGAAAGGAAACTAATGCAGCTCAACAGTCTTCACTAAAAATGAATGCAATTCCTGTCAAAGAATGTAATATTCCAAAATCACTTAGTGTGATTGGCAGCATCAAATATAGCAAAATGGATTTCTATTTCAAGATGCAGTTGGTTCTTTTCCAAGAGCCCAGGTTCAGGGTGTTCCTCCTGTGCACCAGATGTTTGACCCCAGGCTCTGAAACACCTTGCAAGCCCACCCAGGGCCCCACTGGACTCCCACTGCCTTGATGATGCCATTTGGAAGACACCAGAAAAATGAAAGAATTTTTATATTCAATCGTTTGCCTTCGAGTCACAGTTACACTTAAACACTCTGCAAAACGGCAACTAATACTACAAAATAAGTAATTTAAAATGACTTCTGTTAAAAGCAGGAGAGTCTTGAGGTTTGACACCTCAAAACTAAAGGACTGGCTGCTTCGCTGCTAACTATATATGTGTCAGCAAGCACTCCTTGCTCCACGTGCAAAACAGGACGTGTGTGGGTGACTGCTGGTCAGGCTCAGGGGCTTCTAAAGCCATTTTAGCCCCAGGTGCAAGATTTTGAATGATATCATTTTTAGATGTTAGAGGACAGATTCAATAAAGAAAAGGTGAAGCTCTTACTTAGTTCTGATTAAGCAAGTCTAATGTGAATATGATCACATTTAAGTCAGAGTACTAAAGCAAAACAAAAGACAATTTGGTAAATTCTTCATTTAACTCTCAGGCATTTCTCTCTAAAGGGCAAATGCAGAAACATCTTGGCATGTAAAACCTTTCCTTCCTGGAATTCTAAGGATACAAATATATTATGAAAACCCTGAAGATGATGTAAAAGGCTTAACATTTTCATCTTGAACCAATAGTCAAATGAAATATTTACTGTATATCTACTACCCACCTGTGTGTGTATAGTTAGAGAAGTAACAATATTGGCCAGGCATGGTGGTGTAATCCCAGCAGCTCAGGAGACTGAGGCAGGAGGATTGCAAATTCAAAGCAACTCAGTGAGGCCCTAAGCAACTCAGTGAGACCCTATCTCTAAATAAATATTTAAAAAAGGGCTGGGGATGTGGTTCAGTGGTTAAGTATCCCTGGGTTCAATCCCCAGTATTAAAAAAAAAAAAAAAAGAGAGAGGGAAGGAAGGAAGGAAGGAAGGAAGGAAGGAAGGAAGGAAGGAAGGAATATCTATAAGTAAGGGGGCATGGTATGGTGGCATAGGTTTAGACTATGTATTTGAACCCTATCTCTAAGAGTTAGTAGTTCTATAGCTCTGGCATATTTCTTAACCTTTCTGGACTTCAGCTTCCTTGTTGATAAAATAGAAGTAATAATTAAGACCATCATACAGGCTTATTCTGCATAATAATTAAGAGAAAACGAAGTGCTCAGAATAATAATCATCTAATTATTAGACACATTGTAAGTATGTAATGCATTAGTTGTTACTTCATGTTAGTTTTTCATTTAATGCATATGGCACACCTATAAGGTATTATTATTACTCTCATCCCGCTGATGAGGCAAGTTAAGCCCTCTGCTCCCAGGTCCATAGAGGTAAAGCAGAATTTGACTACAGGTCTGTCCACACTCTTCTATGTAATACTTTGCATTTTCCCCACAGATCTTGCTCCTGTCATCATAACATTTATCAAAATGTAAAATGATCTTTCATCCTTAGAGTAGACTATGCTAGAACACAGATTAGGGCTGCCATTCATCAGTCCATCCACTTTCCTCTCGCCCACTCATCCATATTTCAGAGACAATGAACTGCTAGGCATGTGTTAGCCACTGGAATATCACACTGAGGGAGAAAACAGGATCTCTGTCCTCAGGGAACTCGAAGTCTACCCTAAAATTTAGACACTTAACCAAATAAATGTGTAATTATAAACTTCTAGAGTTTAATGAAGGAAAGGAGCAGGGAGCTAGCTAGGAAAGGGCATAAAAGATGACCCTCACTTAGATGGTGGGGGAAGTCACCAAAGGTCTTTTGGAAGAAGGGACACTTCAAAGTAGGAGTTAGCTAGGCCAAGAGATGGGGACAGACACTTGTGGACAGGACTCTAAGAAGAGAGCTCATCTGGCATGTGAGGAGGGAAAGAGCACTGTGGCTAGAAGACCCAGTGTTGCTGACAGGTTGAACTCAGAGCGGAGCAATGAGGTGAGGAGGAGAGGCGAGAGACCAGAGCACACAGGACTATTAAGGGGACTATTAAGGATTTGGGGAGTTTAATTGCAGTTAGCAGGAATTCCAGTGGTTTTCTAGAAAGATCACCCTAGCTTCAGTGTGAACACTGAACTTCAAGACAGGAGAGGAAGCTGGAAATCCAGTGGAAAGAAGTCTCCAACAGTCCATCAGGGGAGCTGTGATGGTAATTCAGGACTATGAGGGTCACAGCACAGGTGGGGAGATAGGTACAGATTCCAGGTACGCCAAATCCCCGTGCCCACCAAAGTCCTGACAATAATAGGAATTAAATAATTTGTTCACTGAATGAATAATTCCTAAACGGAGCTGAAGGTGGTTCTCAGGCAGCCACTACTAAACCATGCATAACCTCCTCCTGAGCAGTATGACCATTCCATGGGGACGGGAGACACAGGAAGATGCAGAGGAAATGATCACTACATTCACAAATCAGCTGGTGAAATGCCACTTACGAAAACCTCTTGACATATAAAAGGTACCTTTGTAAAACAAAATGCCTCTCCCATTCTGACAATGGAAAATTTGAGAAGCCAGATATCTTTCTGCTATGTGACTTTCCAAGCTTGTTAGAAAAATGTATTATTTAAAATAGCCTAGAGCCATGCTGCTGGAAACACAGTGAAACACTAAGGGTGCTGAAGGAAAGCCCTTTCATTTAAGGGGGAAAAAAAAGGTGCGGTTAGAAAGAGAGTCTCTATGCGCCATTCATTGAACCTTCCTTCTGGTGAAAACATGGCCTCTGTCATTACTTCCTAAAACAGCAGAATATTTTAATTATCCATTAGCAACAAATTAATACAGAGTTAATGTATTTTCTTATTATCTGATAAATTCATGAGCACTGGACAATGTCTTCTCCATGTTATTTAATTATTTCAACCTTCTGTCCACATGACATTGATTTTGCTAGAACTAGAAAATTAAAACCATTTGGGAAATCCAATGGCTTGTCCCCATTGATATGAGGACTTGGGTGAGAATCAGTGATTACAGTGAACTGAATTCAAAATCTAATCGTTGACCCCAATACCTCTGAAAATGTTTTCCCATCCTTCAACAGAGCAACAGCGCTAGACAGGGTAGCAGAGAGGCAATCAGGCTCACTTAGTATCAGCTACTTTCTTGCCAGCACTAATATACTTGTTGACTTCTCAATAATTAAAGCTTTCATTGTTATTAAAGTAGTTACAACAGTATATTGCCTAGGCTAAGGTGATAAGCTCATGTTTGGGGTGACACAAATTTGACTTAATTTTATGTATAAAAACAGGTCTCACTGTCAAACATTTTGTTCCAGGGTTTAGCTGAGTAACTTCTGCAGCTTTGATCAAAGGGCCCACCATCAGCAGCTCCACCATTGCTTCCAAAGAAGCTCAAAGTGCAGGTGGGAGAGAGATCAGGAGAATAAAGAGAGCTAAACTGGATTTCTATGTAAGGCACTTTAAAAGCTTAAAATATAATTTGCCTTCTTCCATTTCAGAAACCACTTTCCCCTGCACTGAAAATAAATCTTTATGTGGTACTCTCTGTAGCTTTAGAATGTCTTTTGGAGTCTCAAAAGTGCATTTTCTGCAGAATCAGAAAGTGGTACATAAGAGTATCAAATGATGCTTTGGTCTTCTCAGTGCAAGAACTATTTTAAAGAACCTTGGTGATCATGACAGATGACAAAGATCTTAGAAGTTTAAAGAGGTTCAAGGTTGAATAAAACAAAGGTATAAATTGTTCCATCTTTTATCGTCCAAGAAAACAAGATTGTATCTTATTATCTAAAATTCCTACTTTAACAATATAACAACAATTCATTAGTATCCTAAGTTTATATCCTAACAGAGAAATGAATAACCTCAAATTCATGATATTCTCATTAAGAAAGCTCTTTCACCCTTTTAGTCTGCACCAATAAAACTAATAAAGTTATTTATTCTAGTAGAGGAAATAAAAGTCTAAGCTTAAACCTTGGATAGCTATTAATTACAAAGGAAAATTAGAAATGAGCATACTTAAAGTATACAAATTTAGTAATGAAATTTTAGACAATACTCAGTTCAATTCTATGTGCATTTACAAATCAAATGCTATTTTCATTCAAAGTATCATCTCATACAACTGATAGTTCAAGCAATAAAAGTTGTATGTTTGCATTTTTACTAGATAATCTAACAAAGATATTTGAAACAGATTCCAAACTGTCTATACATACACCAGAATAACCAAAATATCAAGCTATAGTAAATACTATTAAAATGAGCTATTTCATTCAATTTTAAACCAACCATCATTTTGAACAGCTAATAGTATAAAAACATAATATATCACCTTTCATTTGAACCCATATCTGAAATTTTTGGATATATTTTTCCATTTACTGTCCAAATCATAATCCTTTGATAACCTCTTGAACAGATGAAATCGACTTTCCCTACAGAAGTGCCAGAGCATAGTGATATCTAAGAAATACGATTAAATTAATTTAATTACTTCATGTCAACTTGATAAGTCACAGTTATTTCATACAAAAACTGCCACTTACAATTAATGACCATTGGTACTACTTCAATTGATCAAATGTCTAATATACATAAAACATTCAAAGAAGTTCTGTATATCTTACAGCAATTCAGTGGAGAAGTCTTGTCCCAGGGGTATGTAAATCTGAAGTACAAGAAACCTCTGGATCAGTCCAACTAGAATGAGAGGGAGAAAATATATATTCAAATGTTCCAACCACTTATATGCACATAAACAAATACAATCACACGCCATCAACAAGCTGAAGCTTTTAGCATTTCAAGAACACATAGACCTGCAAGAGCCCTATAAATGAATTATAACCCCATTAGGAAGTGGAAAAGTTGATGAAAATCAAATCCAATTCTAACAACAAATGTTGCCTTTTAAAAAGTTCCATCTGTGGCCTTGGTGAAATTTTTATGAAAATTTTAAAAGTAATTTTTTATTTACTATTTTTATTAGGCTGCAAGAGAATACACATAGAACTGTGCTCACCAGGCACACATAAAATCAAACTGTAGATTCCCATCAAGGTGGTCATAAAAGCATGTGGCAATCATTTTTATTCACTGACAGTTTTAACAGTACTAAACAACTCAATAAAAAACAATAGATCACGGAAAGCAATTCTAATTTTGACAACTACAATTGAAAGCTTGATGAGCCATATCTAGTTCATATGGTTTTAAATGTGTCCATACTGAGATGGATATTTTCATTTATAATACCTTTTAATTTAATATACTTTTAATTAATGGTCACAAAGTAAGAACTGTTAACTTTTATTCCCTATCAGTAGTTTCATCTGGATTAAAAATATCTGGAGAAAAACCAATCCCTATGGCACTTGTGATAGTTGAAGTCTGCAAGTGCTTAAAAAAGGTCAATTGATTTTCTATTATCGCTACAGATCTATTCATTTAATGCCTTTTTCTCTTAGGTTTTGAACTTTTGCTTGATCTCTCAATTAGGATGCTCTTAACAGATATTTTAGTATCACACCTCCTAAAACATGCAATTTAGGAACTTCCCCCCTGGAATGTATAGGAAATAGAGATGTCTTGATTCTATCTGTGAACCTTTCCTATAAAGTCAATAGCACTGCCAACAGGTGGAGAAAAGATTTCTGGAAAGGCAGCTGGTCTAAAACAATGCTATTTTCTACTTATACAGACTATTAGATATGGAAAATGAATAAAACCTGAAACAGTGAGGTCTGAGAAAGGTAGTGAGAAAGCAAGCCATACATCGAATGCTTTCTCAGTGCATTCCTTCCCAGTGACAGAACAGTCCCTAGAAAGGAAGCCAAAGCATTGATACTTCACCAAATAAATCCTTTCCCAGTGACCATACAATTCCCACTGAAGGGAAAGAGATAAGCACTGAACACTGACCCAAGACCCTCCATTCTTCTCCAAGTAAAAATATTGCCAAGTAAGAACAAATTTTTAAATTCTCACAAACCTGTTTCCTGAGTGCCCAAACTGATATGCTCACTAGACCGCCCCTCAAAAATAACCTACGTAAACCCAATCCTTTTCTTTGTTCACTGGCTCATTTTCCACCAGGAAAGTGGGTTCACTGGCACCATTTTATCCCTGCACCCCCTATTCCTGAGTGAATAGCTGAGATGACTTGTGAGGTTTGCACCCAGTCCAGTCTTTATGTACTAACAAGGACTCAGTAGGCTTAACAGAATAAAGTATTTTAAAGTAACAGTGCATTTTTGGTAGTCTATATGACACTTCCTGGTTTTTAATCCCTATGGCAAACTGTTCTGCAACATTTCTGAACAACTTAATCACTTCCTATATTTCACCCCAGACCTGGTTGCTAAACAAGAAACATATTCAACCAAATATGCTTAGTAATATTCTCATCAAACAGACAGGAATAACTTTTATTTAAAAGTACTAAGTTTATAAATTAGTCCAGAGAGCCAAGAGTAGAGTAAGCAATGTAACAGAGATAGCATACAACAGGGTCTTACCCTAGAAAATTCTCTAGGATCTGCCTCTACCATATTGATGGGGAGAGCCAGTGAGGCAGCGAGAGTTCTGATCTACAAAAGCAAAGTGAGAGAGCAACTGAGGCCAACTGAAATAAGCCATTGCCCATGTCTCTCATGTATGTAGGAGAGAGCACTGGGTTCCATGAAATCAGTCTTCTAAAAAGGTCCCTAATTTATGCCACAAATCTCACTGAATCAGCACTGTTCCCTTCAAACACAAAGAGCTACGTAGGGCATTTTTTTATGAGCATTTTTAGAAAAGAAAGTTCTGAACCCTCAAAAAAAGACAGCTTTGTAATTCAGCATTCTTACACACAGAAGCCCTAGTTCCAAAAGGTTTAACTTCTAAGATTAAAATAAGTGTGATGATACCATATAGTGATGATCTGACAAAGAAAAAAATACTTTAATAACATTTGGAAGACAGATCCTGTGTGTCAGTAATGCTAAATCAACTCCAAAGTAATATTTTTCCCAGGGGCCCAGTAAATTGACTCTTCATGCCTATATTGTGTTTAGAATCCTTCTAAGTAATACTGAATGTAGAACTATTGTTAATGAAAAAAATGTCCATCAAGTACATAAAATACACAAAAATTTAGTTTTTCCTAAAACATGCAGGTTTCTGGAGTTTTATAAACTGAGATCGGCATGAGACAAATTGCTTTTTTTAAATTTTTGTACTAGGGATTGAACCCAGAAGCGCTTAACCACTGAGCCACATCCCCAGCCCTTTTTATTTTTTATTTTGAGACAGGGTCTCACTGAGTTGCTTAGGGCCTCCCTAAATTGCTGAGGCTGGCTTTGAACTTGAAATCCTCCTGGCTCAGCCTCCCAAATTGCTGGGATTACAGGTATATGCCACCAAGCCTGGCCTGCCTAATTTTTAAGAGATTAGATCCTTTTGTCATTTGAATATTTAAAACACACTTCATTAGTAAAACACCATTAGAATTTTAAATAGTAGTTTTCAATAAAGTAAATGACACAGTACATTTTCAATAAAATCATTTCAATAAAGTAAATGACACAGTACATTTTACAAGAGTTACATGTTGTCCAAAGAGTTGGGATGAGACCACAGTACATTCTTTACAAGTGCCGGGAAAAAACAAGACTGAAGTTATTCTATGGTTGCTCACCTCTCCCATCTCAATAAATAAAACAAGAATCAATTATGGCATCATTATGACTATTCCACATCCTTGGGGAAACTGGTAAACATGTCTGGGTCCTCTTATTTTTCATCCATAAAATTGGGCTACTAATTTAGATTCACACCTCACAGGAGAATTCGTATGAATTAAAATAGCCCTATCATTCAACAAAGATTTGTGGCACACCTACTATGTTATAACACCCATTGAAGTTTTTGCTGCAAATAAGAGACATGATCTCTGTCCTCTTGGAACTAATATTCCGATTCCATGAACTAGAAAATCAAGGTTCTATGACAGCATATAAACCTGGTCCTTGTGGGGTAAAAGGACGATGAGTGTGTTTTCTTGAAGAAATAACACCGGAATTTAGCTGGTAGGAATAATCAGGAATTTCCTGGGCAAGGGATATGGTAGTAGGACAGAGGAACAAGCAGCAGACAGAGGGAATACTACATCCTGTGGGGGAAAAGGACAGTAGGTTTAATGGGTTGGCAGGAGACACAAAGTAGGAAAAGCAGCAGAAGTTACATCAGAACCCAATCATGTGGGCCCTTGAAGACCATATGAAAGATTTGGGTCATCCTAAAATCAAAGGAAGCTGCTCAGACATTCATTCATTCATTCATTCATTCAATAAAGATTTATTTGAGTGTCTGCCATATTGCACGCACTGTTCTTAGTGAACAAAATAAACTAAATTGTCTCTGCCTGTGTGTTACTTTCTAGTGATGTTGAGAAAAACAACAAATCAACAAAACAATTGTATAGCATGTTCAGTGGTGATTTAAGTGTGGTGGGGCATGGGTAAAGCTGGGTAAAAAGGATCAAGAGTGAAGAAGAGATAGGAAGTACAGGTTGCAACTTAAGTACAGGTCAGGTGGGCCACATGGAGGAGGTTACTTTTGCTTAAAGAAGGGGAGAGAAAGCTCTAGTTCAAGGGTCTAGCCTGTGCACAAGTGCTAAGGCACCAGGCTGTTTTGAAACAGCAATGATTTCTCTACAGTTGGATTAGGGTGAACAAGGGAAGGAGTAAGATCAGAGGGTTAAGAGGGTACCAGGATCTATACACAGTAGAATATTATTCAGCCTTAAAGAGGAACGAAATTATGGTATTTGCCATAAATGGATATAGCTGGAGAATATCATGCTAAGTGAAATAAGCCAGTCCCAAAGAACCAAAGGTCAAATGTGTGATATGAGGATGCTAATTCACAATAAGGAGGGGAAGAGAATAGCGTTACTCTGAATTAGACAGAAGAAAGTGAAGGGAGGGGAGGGAGAATAGGGGTAGGAAGGATAGTAGAATGAATCAGACATTATTACCTTATGTGCATATATGATTACATGAACAGTGTAACTCTACACATGTACAACCAGAAGAATGAGAAGTTATACTCCATTTATGTTATGATGTGTCAAAACGTATTCTATTGTCATATCTAACTAATTAGGAAAAAATTTAAAAAGAGGGTACCAGATACCTCATGGTCCTATACATACACAGTTTTTACTCCGAGAGAGATGGGGCATTTCAGCAGAGGAGTAACATGTTTTATATATTAATTACAATTTTAAAATATTACTCTGGCTACTGATAATCCAAGCATAAGGCTGTGGTGTCTTAAATCATGGTAATAGCACTGGAGGTGGCAAAAAGTGGTGCCAACAAGATGTTCCTGATGGACTGAACGAAAATGAAGAAAAATAGAAGCTTATTTAATTAAGGTTTTTTTTGGTCTTTGCAATTGAAAAGACAAGTTGTTAACAACCAAAATGAAACAGCCTGTAGCAGGAGGAAGACTAGGAGAAAAGAATTAGGGCTTTGGACATAACTACATTTAAGCTGTCTATATAGAAATAGCAAGAAAGCAGTTGATGCACAAGTCTGGAGTTTAGAAGTCTGAGTTGGAAATGTAAGCTAGAATAAGATAGAGATGGTATTTAAATCTGTGAGCCCAAAGCCAATAACCAAAGGAGAAGACAGTAGATAGAGGGCCAAAGACTGAGTCCAGGGGCACTTTGATATAAAGTTGGGTTGGGGAGAAAAGTCAGAACCACAAAAGGAAACTAAGAAAGACCAGTGAAGTAGGAAGCCAAGTAGGAGGTGGGCAACCTGGCAGATCAGTGAAGAAAGTACACCAAGGAGCTGTCAATGTTCTCAAATGATAGGTGACAGAAGATGAGAGCTGAGAACTGGCCATTGGGTTCAGGAATACAGAAGTTACTGGTGACTTTGACAAGACCACCATCTGTAGAATGGTGAGATCAGAACCACTTAGGGGTTTTTAAGTAGAAGAAGTTTGCCAAACACCAAAGCGGGGGTATGAAGAGGCCTGGGAGAAGAACCTGGTAAAAGTGACCTCATCATCCAGAGCAGCTAAACCTCAGATCAACACGAGGTTCAGGGATGCTGATCACCAGCACCCCATCATTTGATTCGGATGCCAGAGACAGAGAAAACAGTAGCTTAAAACATGAGCCTCGAAAAGGAAGTCCTGAAGACCTTTCAAATGAGATGTGCATGAATTGCAGAGATGCTTCTCTCATGGACGACTCTGTGTAACGGGTTCCATGCTGAAGAGCAGCAGAGGTTTATTTAACTGGTGAATGAGTCACAAGTCCTTTTATCAGGCAGGATCAGTTACAGTGAGAAATTATAACCCAAATAATAAGTTTCTAAGTGTGGCAAACTTCAGTAACTTATTGAACATCAACTGTGTGCCAGACACTAAGTGAGGAGTACAAAGATGATGATTCAAGGTCCGTGTCCTGCAGAAGTGCACAATCTGAACATCACATGTTCCTTTATTTGGTAGAAGCCAAGTGAAAAAACTTTGATGTATTTAGAAGTCATCAAATATAAGTTAATTCATAAATCGTTATTTATGAATTTAAACATACATAATTTCATTATTAAACTTTCTTCCTAAGTACCTAATATAATCAGAAACACACATGAAGGACCTAATGTCAAGTTTGCATAAATAAGATGTGTGTTTACTCTTAAAATAGTAAGACATAATGGTAATTGAACTTAATTTAGGAATGTTAATTGAAAGCCATTTCTCTACTCCAGGCATGCCATTTAGAGTTAACCACACCAACCCTACACGGAAGGTCATATCATGCAAGTAAAAATAACTAGAAATTTCTGTCATGAATAATTCCCAATAACTAATCTGAGAGGCATGCTTGCAGGACACTGTATAAACTGCTTCATCGGTTACATGTGCTGCATGTGATACAGAAAAAACAGATTAATTCTTAATTACAGGGCATTGTACAAGAAATGCACTAAAAGATCTTTTCTGTCTCTTCCAATTAAAAGTCATCATCTTTCCATTTAAAAAGGTAATTATAACACATTAAAGCTGGTTTCTGACAAAAAAAAATCCCTTAAATAAGAGTAGGAAAGAGGAGCTTATATGTCAACACTTAGCTTTGGATAGAGGAGGACTTTTTCTCAGAGTCAAATGAGAAGGTTACCAGAAGTGATTTGATTTTATCAATAACAGGAGCATGTGCATAGATGCTGAGGTTATTAAATGGAAGTCCAGGTGGGCTTTATAACTCCAACAAGAAAAAAACAAAAGAACTCACACTGACTTAGAATAAAATCATGTTCCTGAAAATCAAATGTAATCTGTCTCACAAAGTCAATATCCTGGAACAGATGGACCGTGTCTCTAGTAAGAGTAAAATACAGTTTTAGACATGTTTCCCTGGCTCATCGTAGTTCACGTCATTTATGTGGAAATTTTAAAAATCTGCCATTAAAACACACACACACCCATAAATACACATAGGCACTATGAAGATTCCATGGTTTATAAATAGTGGTAAATTAATAAATCTTTTAAAACAATGATTAACTCTTTCCTTTAAGTTCTATTTCTTATGTTAGTTTGAACACTGGCAAACCACTTTAAAATATACCATCATCTATGGCGGCTTATGGGTTAGTTCCTGTCTGAGAAATCTGAAACATGCATGCAGTAGCTGGAAATGCTACGTAAAGCACAGAGCTCATGTAAGTTCAGAAAGTTGAATTAAAATTAGGAAACCAGAAAAAAAACAAACAAAAAGAAAAACAGGTCTTTTCCTCATGTCTAATGCACAGTAGGTATTCAATTAAGGTTCTTAAGGAAGGACTAAGTAAATGATGAATGGAAAAAAAAAAACAGAACTATTTACTTATATTTACTAAATACCTAAACATAGGAGAGAGCTGATAGAAGATCTGATTAATCGTCTTGATAAATTGTATTTCTTAAATCACATCAATTTACTCAAAGTCTGGTGGCAGAGCCTTGAATTTCAACCTCATCTCTGCCGATAAATGGATTTGTGTAATCTTCTGGGGTTCCTTCTGCTTTAAAATTCTTATTCTAATTTCCAAAGTAAACAGGAATTGAAATCAACTCTTTGGGCTTTTTGTTAAATTACAAATTCATAACCATACTTATTAGATATTCATATTCCTAAAGGCATATTAATTATGATGTTACTAACTAATGACCTATAAAGTATTTTTGATAGATTTTTTTCCCCTCAAATTTATTTCCCCTATATGTTAGGAACTCCTGAGTTTATTTCAAACCTTAGCCTTAACTACTGGAGTTCCTGATGGGGAACCAACCTCAGGTTGATCATCTGTAAAAGAAACTATTATGAGGATTAAAAGTTAATAAATATAAAATTCTCAGTTCAGAGTTAGTGTTCAATAAATGCAATTATTATTAAAATTAATGGCTACAGAATCATTTTCTAAACCTTACTTGTAGATTTCCAGTAGTTAATAAGGCATAATACATTTTTTTAAAAAGCCTAGTACACCTCCTGGTGTAGATACTTTCTACATTAAAAAAAAAAATCACATCACTTCACATCAACAGCCAGTAGAAGTCATACTGATGTGCCTGTTTATGAGATATAAAAGCATAACCTTATCAAATGTGAAGTTTCAATATTAAAAATCGTACTTACGGATTTGCTTATTCTCCTTTGGTAACTGAATTTTATTTGTTTGGCTGCTGCCTTCCAGGACAAACACAAAACTTTTAACTTCTTTATCAAACTCCTATAGAACAAAATGAAAACAGTAGTAATTGAAGTGTATTTTATTTACCTTCTTCTATAAAATTGAAACTGAAAATTCACAGGGGAAAAAAAAGTCCCATATTCAAATGACTTAAAAGCAGTCTCAGGCCTTGATGATATTATCAATCTGAGACTTACTGGGAACTGGAATGTAAACGCCACACTAAGCCACTTGGCAAGTCCCCTATTATATCAAGACATCTTTCCTCTAAACAGTAAGTTCCCCAATTCCAGGGAATCCCAGGTCACTGATTTTAGAGTTTCCAGAACTTAATTGCCCTTCTTCCCCATCAATCTATGTATTTCTGTCTAATTGCACAGGGTTGAATATCATTCTCTATCATGGGACAAGAAACCATCTAACTTATTATATCCAGCCTAGAAGTTCTTTGGTTTCAGGCCATGGTTCAAATAGAATTAATCACTGCATTATTTCTGTGTAATGATGAAATTCTGTATATCTTTTAATTAAAATTAATATGAATTAAAATTTTATAATTAAGGTTAACTAAAAAGATAAGGTAAGAGAATCAGGGAAGAAACACCTGGAAATGAAAAACTTGTAATATGTAAGAGTCCAATTTCTATCAGTCACAGTACTCATGGGAATGGTTATTATCTTGGAGCAAATTCTCAATCTTTAAGTATAAACACTTCACTGAATGCAATGGCACATGCCTATAATCTCAGTTACGCGGGAGGCTGAGGCAGGAAGACTGTAAGTTGAAGGCCAGCCTGGGCAATTTAGCAAGATCTTGTCTCAAAAGAAAAATTAAAAGGCTGGGAATGTAGTTCAGTGATAGAGTTTCCTTGGGTTCAACTCCCAGTACTTTCCCGCTCCCAAATATAAACACTCCCTTTTCACATGAGAATATTTAATAGATTCTCTCTCTTTGGCATTATGTTGGACTTTTTGTATTTGTTAACAAATGCACTGTAACTAATGACTGTGAATTAAGTAACGGTCTGTATTACATCCATCCCAATAACAACTCCATGTATATGAAATAAACACACATGCAACAGGTATGTTATTTATTCCATCTGTGTCCAAGTTGGGCATGTACTTAAACACTTTCAATAGCTTATTAAAGTCTTCACATGGTCATAAACCATGCATACTCTGGTCCTGGCCTGGCTTTTCCAACCTCATCTCCTACCTTTCCCACTCCCACTTTTTCTTCATCTTAGCCTCAACAGCCTTCTTTCAGTTTCTTGAAAATTCCAAGCGTTCTTCTGATGTAAGGACTTTGTACATATTTCTCTTTGCCTGAAATGCTCTTCTATCCTCTGGCCCCATTCCATGCTCAGCTGAGTTTTAGGACTCAAATATCATTTCCTCTGGGAAGCCCTTCTTGATCTTCCCACTACAGACTCTCAAGGACCATATTTATCTCTCGTTCATAGTAACAGCTGTGTAATTTTGAGCTTCTCTCCACGCTGTAGTTTTCCCACCTATCAGGTGGTATACAGCTACCTATTTCACAAGGTTATTGTTTAGATTACATAACATTACAAATGTGAAGTGTTTAGTGCTATGCTGGACAAACAGCAAGTAGTCAGTCAAGAGTACTTTTAAAAATTATCCATAGAACTTAAGGTCCCTAGAATGGCATTCTTATCTTGATTACACAGATTGGAGTGAAAGAGAAGAAGACAGGGATGGATACAGATTTCTATATTTGATGACAACTTCCATCTGAGGGCTCTGTCTTCCCTGTGAAGCAGGGCATGAGGTCTTCTGGTGAGTGAGCAGGGCATATCCTAGGTGTGGCCTGGGAATGAGAGTAGGGAGTCTGGAAACCAGAAGACAATGGAGAAATTGTCATTTTAGAGACTAAGAAAATAATAGGATAACTTTCTGGGCTGTTCAGGTTGGATTTATACTGTTGTCAATCTGAAAGGCTGTAGATAATGTTCTCCAACAGTCCTGAGGAACCCAAATGCAAGCAAAGACAAGACTGGTGATTCAGAAAGGGTTCAAGTAGGCGTGATGAAAGGACAAGGTCCTGATTAGAAAGTGATTGAAGTGACACACTTTGGTTTCTGGGTTGAAGAGAAAAAGAAGTGAAAACAGAAAATAAGTCTATAAAACTAACACAGGGGGAAAGTAGGAGGGTCAATGGCCTAAAGGTCCCAGTTAGACTAAAGAACATCGTGGAGAGTAAATGAACAAGCAACCTTAAGAATCAAGGATTGGACCACTTGGGATGAGGAGGCAGGAGGATGGCAAGTTCAAAACCAGCCTTGGTGACTTAGTGAGACTCTGTCTCAAATTAAAACAGAACATGGGGCTGGGGGTACAGCTCAGTGGGAAACTGCTGCCTAGCATGTGTGAGGTCCTGGGATCAAAGAAAAAGAAAAAAAAGCAAAGATTGGGATCTCAGTAATTTCAGGGATCCTGCAGTTTGTAGAGTTAAGTTCCAGGGTATGACAGTGGGCGTGAATGCTGCAGCCGGGCGGAAGAGGTCATAAGAAGTGAAAACAATCAAGAAACTGAGGGTCCCAGGGCTTAGAGAGATTTTCCTCACTGATTTTGAAGCCACCTAAAATGATACAGCAGGAGCTGGTGTACAGACAAGAGGAGGACCTTGGCCATGATGTCATGAAAGGGTTTGGAGTCAAAGAGCAAGAACAGGGAAACCTCTGAAACCTTGATCAAGCCCATTCTTCCATAACATTTGTTTACATTTCTTCCCAGGATTCCCTGTGGCTCTGATTTCTAACACTTACTTTCCAAATCACAGATGGACTACCAAGGATCTTCCATTTTGCACCAGGATTTTTTCCCTGAGCACTAAAGACTTCCACAAATGCACCTCCCTAGAAAATAAAAACAAGACATTTAAATTAAAGTGAAATATAATGCTAAGGAGGAAATAGGATCCACCACCTAGTCTAAAACCAGTATTCAAAGCATCTGTCGGTTAAGTAGGTCTGGGAGGAAACATTATCCCTGTTATTACTCCTACTTTATGTCTTGCTTGTGTTAAAGCCATAGCCATTGTGACTTGGATCATCTTCGATTCACGGTTTACAGAACTTATTTTTAAAGCATGATAAATTATGTCACACAAATGTTACTGACATATATAGATCATGCCTGCAAAAATTCTATGCTACCCAGACTAAAGGATTTAAACTTAATTCTCAAACAAAGTCATTAAATTCTGATAATTATCTGTGAATACAAGCTTTCCAGTTACACTGGCCAGGGTTCCAAAACTGCCTTCTAAACTATCTAACCTTGTAGTTATTTAACTTGTTCTGTAAAATGGGTTGTTGGATTACACAGGAGAGTAAATATAAATCACCAAGCACAAAACTTAGCAGATAGTGAGGGATCACTCAACAGAGCCACCAAAGATTATTCAAAGGATGGGGGGAATTAAATAGTTTAGTGCTAGACAAAAAAAAAAAAGGCCTGGGAAGGATTGCAGGAAAATTCTTATTGTGAGCATTCCTAAAAGACCTTTTTATTTACTACCAATCCATTTAGAGGTGTCTAAGAAAAGGAGAACAATTTATACAAGAAAAGCAGAGAATCATTTCTATAGACGGTCAATTTGCTCCTGATTGTAAACCTGAGAATATAGAGACACACTTATTCAAAAATGCTGAAGATATTACTAAATGTCCACATAATTTGATTGTAAGAGGGGAATTATATAAGATGATTTTTCTCTGAGGAAGAATTTATTACAAAAATGGAAAATCTGAGAGTAAATATGGTTTGAAGCTAAGCAACATAGGAGAAAATGTCTAATTTTTGTAAAGAATTTCCAACTTTTTATTTTTTCTCAATAAGATATTTTTGCTTCTGGCTTTTAATGTATAATCACTTAAAATGAGGACATTTAATTTCATTTCCTCAGGCAGTGTTATGTGCAAAACTGTATATGGGATAGAATTACTATAGCTTCTGAGGGTGGATCATATTTCACTAAGAATTTTAAATTTGAGACAGCTGAGTTTTTTAAAGAGCAAATCCCTTGCACTTGGTGAGAGACCAAACTTACTTTCTGCCTACTTCTTTTTGCTTCCCTATATTTTCCAAGTTTCCCAAGGTAGGCATATGCTTCTTTGGGGTTGGGGGGTTACCAGTGATTAAACTCAGGGGTGTTTAACCACTGAGCCACATCCCCAGCTCTTTTTAAAATTTTATTTTGAGACAGAATCTCGCTGAGCTGCTTTGGGCCTTGCTAAGTTGCTGAGGCTGGCTTTGAATTTGTGATCCTCCTGTCTCAACTTTCCCAGTCACTGGGACTACAGGTGGATGCCACCGTGCCTGACTGGGCATATGTTTCTTTATACTAATACACTTTACATGAAGTGAGACAAACTCTTAAGTTTGTTCTAAGCCTTTTAATGAAAGAGAACTGCAGCATCTCTGAGGATAGGTGGTATTTGGTGAAAAGATAAAATTAACAAAGTAGGGGAGACCAGGGAGTACTGTTGAGACACAGTGAAAAAGTTCTGAACACCTGGTCCAGGATGGTTAACAGACTACCTAGTGTAACCTCAAATAGAAGTGAAGAGGACACAGCAGGAGGGACCAGCGAAAAGGGAGATGCCCAGTGAGATGAGGAAAGCAGGCCATGCATGGAGATACCCTAAGATAATCAAGATGACTGAGAAACACCCAGAAATGAGGTTCCTTTGGAGAGAGTGATCCTTGTTCCACCTGCATCCCAATCACTTGGAAGGAAGTTGTTAAAAAGATAAATTATCTCATCCCATCTATAAAGATTCCAGTCACTAGCTCTGGGTAGAGGATCAGGAAATCTGCATTTTTACAAGTATCCCCAAGTGATCCTGATGCACCACAAATACTTAATGTTCACTGAACCCCAGTTTTGGAAAAAGAAAACAGCACTTAGCCAAAGTTGCCTGTTTTCATTCTGGGTTCACCCATTCACGTACTCATAACTAGCTTCTGAGATAGCAGGGTGCATCAATATCGAGTACCCCAAGCCTTGTTAAAACCCAAGATTTCTGGGCTCTGCCTTCAAGATAGTCAATCAGGAGGTCTTTGTGGGGCTGCAAGTTCTGCATATTTATCAGAATCACAATTTATACACTTTGAGAAGCACTGACCTGGAGAGTGAACAAAACCCAAAACCATATGCTTGTAGACCTTGCTGATTTCTTTTTATCTTTTGGGGGTAAAGTCCATTCATCCTTAAATCCATTTTTACCTCGGAAAAAATCCCCAGTGACAGGGATGGCGGGGGTGGGGTGGGGTGTCTTTTGTCTTCCCTGATCACAAGCCACGTCACCCAAAAGGAGAAAGCTACAGAGAGTTTGGAGAGCCATTTCGGGTTACCTGGTACTCATTTTTGAACATTCCCGCAGGGGGACCGGGGCTTGGGGGGCAGAGTTCAGGGCTTCCAGCGAGTGGCGTGACCCTGAAGGCTGGAAATCCGCGGGCGGGAACCCGGAGACCGACGCGCGGGGAAGCGCTGGGTGCCTGGCTGGGAGCAGGTCAGGCTCTTCTCAGCCCCTTGGGCCCCGGGTCAGCTGCACCTCCAGCCGCCGACCCGCACCATCGCGGCGCCGGCTTCCTCCCGGGTGCCCCGATCTACTGAGGGCGCAGCTGCTTGGGCCGGCTCCGGGCTGTCCCTAGGGGGTGATTGTGTGCGTAACCTACGAGACGGCCGCCGCCGAACCGCCGAGCCTCCGCCACCTACAACCGCCCGCCGGCCTCGGAGCCGCGGCGCGCTGCCTCCCCGCCCCGAGTCCCTTCGGAAAAGGGCGGGGCCGGCGGTACGCGTCTCGGCGGCGCCCATTGGCTCTCGCCGTGCGCCTGCGTACTGCGTTGTCAAGGCGGCTCTCCAACCCCGCTGCGAGGTGTTGTCACGTTGCCCAGGCAACCGAAGGACCGGGAGAACTGGTGGACTGCGCAGCTGGTGACCGGCGCTCCCCTTAGGTAGTGACTTGTGTCAGCTGGGAAGCCGCAACTAGGGTTAAGAGCTGCCCCAGCAACTGGGCTGCTCCGGAGTGTCAGTCACGTCGGCTTGATCGCCCGGGCTGTAACACTGATACGTGGTAGATTGCAGAAGGGTACAGGCATGGAATCATGAAACCCTCAAGTGGCCTTTGGTTCCCGTGTTCCCAAGCTTGGGTTTGTTGAGACACTAATACGGTCTGCTGGACTCTTTCATTGAGAAGGCTCTGCGAAGTGGGAGTATGTGCTCAAGATCACTGCCCACTTTCAGAAGCCCAGGTTTTTTGCTCAAAATGGTAACATTCATTGAGAGAAGCTCTTTCTTAAGCTAACTGTTGGGTTACTGCATTCATTTTCTAGATCAAACCACTCTTGAGTGAAAGATATTATTGCCAGTTGTGGGCTCAGTCATATGCCCAGGTATGTGGCCATTAGGTAGTGGCACTGGTTGAGAACTCTCCTCTGATACTACACCTCTGGCTGAGTTAGTGCCCTAGGGTTAACAATAACCAAGCACAAAAAGCTCATGGACTCCCTGTTCTAAGCCAGGTGGTTCATAGGTATGGATTGCTTCCTTGCAGTTGGAAATATTGAGATTCAGATTTAATTAGGATTTTCCCCAACGATGCAGTGTTGAGTTTCAGTTGCGGCTGGTCTAAAGTCAGATATTATTCTACTTTACCTGAAAGCTTCAAATATTTATTGGCTCTACCATATGCCAAGCACTGTGGATCATGTGTGGGTTACAAAAATAATTGAAATCTGGGCTTGCTCCTTCTCAAGGTTAAGAGCAGGAAAGAAACAAGCCCACTTTGAACACTGTGATACAAAGATGAGGTCATCTCACCTATAAATGCCAATGACAGTGTCAGATTCCTGACACTGACACTGACACTGACAGGAATCTGACACTGTCATTGGCATTTATAGATTCTGATTTTTAGAGCTCCAGTCTAGTTCACCAACAGTTTTTTTGCCAAGCTTTGTGCGGGAGGCTTTGAGAATTGTGTTCAGTAGACAAGGTCGCCAGGTGTGGTGGGGCACCCCAGTAATCCCAGCAACTCAGGAGGCTGAGGCAGGCAGATCGCAAGTTTGAGGTCAACCTCAGCAACTTAGCAAGCCCCTAAGTGACTTAGTGAGGACCTGTCTCAAAAATAAAAAAATAAAAAATAAAAAAGGGCTGGAGATGTGACTCAGTGGTAAAATACCCCTGGGATAAATCCCCAGTACCAATAAATAAATAAATAGATAAATAAATAAATAAGTAAATGATAACAGGCATGGTCTCTGTCTTATAAGACTTGTAATCTATAGTGGACATTTATCCATTCATTCATTTAACACACAGTTCCAAGGAGCGTAATATGTTCCAAATACTAGGCTAAGAGGCTGGCTGTACAATGAAGGATCTCACCTTTTATACAGCTTATATACTAGTGAGGTGAGAAACACAATGAATGAATTAACAAGCAAATAATCACGACCTGTAGTAAATGCTATGAATGCAGTGGTAGGGAATAACCTCAGAAGTGTCTCTTAGTTTCCTTTGGAGGTTGTAACAAAATACCACATATTGAGGAATTTATTCTCTCATAGATCTGAAGGCCAGAAGTCCAAAATCAAAGCTAGGCCATACCAACCTGTGAAGGCTGAGGCAGGAAGATGGCAAGTTCAAATCCAGCCCAGCAAAAGCAAGGTGCTAAGCAACTCAGTGAGACTCTGTCTCTAAATAAAATACAAACTAGGGCTGGGATGTGGCTCAGTGGTCGAGGGCCCCTGAGCTCAATCCCTGGTACCAAAAGCAAACAAACAAAAGATATTGTTTCTTTGCCCCCTCCAGCTTCTGGTGGGGCTACATCTCTTCAGTCCTCTGCCTCCATGGCCTCATGCCTCCCTCTCCTCTGTGTATGTCTTCTAGCACACTTGAGGTGGCATGTAGGACCCTCTTGTATAGTGCAAGTTCATCTCTCTATTTTAAGTTTCATTTAAGTTCTCTAATAACTTTAAGACCCTTCTCCAGTTAAGGGAATAAGTTTCCATATCTCAGGAAGTTGATATGGATGGATACCATTTGAAGGGACACTTTTGGACCACTGCTGGTATACTTGCACTATAATACAAAGCAGCTTTTGATAAATGCTGTAAGGAAGACAAAAAATACAGGAGTGCAGGAGGAATCTGGGGGACTTCATAAGTCTTCAAAACATCTTCTTGGATCCCTAAATATGTGTTGATACCATAGCTGACATGAAACTCACATTTTGGTCTGTGTTATTCTCTGTATGCCCCTGGTGATTATCTGAACTAATTAATGAATTAATATGTAGGTCATCTGTCTTCAATAATTAAAAGGCAAATATCATGAGGGCAAGGACTTTTCAGGGGTCATTGCTATACTCCATCCCTAGAGTACTGCCTGGTATATAGTAGGTATTTTATAAGTACTTATTTGTTGATTTAATGAAAGGCATCTTGTCCTTTCATACCCATCATGTCCAAAATAAAACTTTGTCTCCAGTTCTGGTCCTTTTCCGTCCTTCCCAATGCCTCCTGCTCTCTGGCTCCCCATGGTAGGTAGTTTCCAAAATGGCCTCCAGTGGCCCCATTTTCTGGTATGTGTGGCCTTTTATGTAATCTTCTCCACTTGTAGGACTTAAATGACCCGCTCCTAATGAATACAAGATGACAAAAATACTGAGATTTCCTTTCTGAGATAGGTTACAAAAACACTGACTTCTTATTTGGCTTCCTTAACTCCATTGTTCTGGTATGTGTTCTCTCATTCATATTCTCTCTCTCTCTCTCTGTGTGTCTCTGTGCCTTCACTCTGAGGGAAGTAAGCTACTATGTTGGGAGTGACTCCTTGGAGAGGCCCACATGCCTCCAGCCAATAGTCAATAAAGATACAAGGTCTTTACAAGGCCAACAGCTGCATACCTGATCAACACTTTGATTGCAGTCCTCTAATGAACCCCAAGTTAGAGACACACATCTACGTCACACCTTGATTCCTGATCCACAGGTAAAATTAGAGAAATATTTATTGTTATCTGCAAAGATTGGGGTTAATTCTAACATAGTAATAAGTATAACTCATATAGTTCCACATCCAACCCATCACCCAGACTTATCGATTTTATCTAAATTTTTCTCAAGTCTATTCATCTTCCCTTTATTGTGTTCTGTACTCTGATTTATCTATGATCTTCTCTTCCCCAAACTATAATGGCCTCCTAAGTCACACTGTGCTGGTCCCTTTCAAATCATTCTTCACATTGCAAAGTTATCTTTATAAAATGCAAATCCAGTCACATCGGTCCCCAGTTTCTAACCCTTTTGTGACTACAGAACCTGTTGAGCTCTCTAAGATCCAGTCCTTCCCTCCTTCTCCAGTTTGTTCTACATTTTGAAGTCTCCCACTCCTGCGTTTCAGGCACAATGAGGGAATTTGGTTGGTTTTTTTGTTTTTTTGTTTTTTTCTTTCTAGTTCTTCATGGTCAACATGATCCTTCTACCACAAAGGGCTTTGTTCTTTTCCATTGATTCCTTAGGCCTGCTTCTTTCCTTGGTTGATGGCAACTTATTCAATAGAGGTTGGAGCAAAGGGTCTTCCTCCTCTACTACCCCTGATTTGATGAGATCCCCCACATAGGTTTTCATAACATCTTAGCAAAAAGCATTATTGAAATATTATTTATATTTTATGTGTGTGTAATATTAGTCACCTCTCTTAGACTACAGATTTCAAACTTTAATGTCTATTATGATCACTATTGATTCCCTAGTGCCTGGCATGCTAGTTCAACCTTGTACCTAATGTAACAAATAGTAATTGAATGAGGGAGAAAGGAAAGAAGGAGGTGAAGGACGAATGGATTCTTAAAAGGCAGCCAAAGGCTGTAGGTGTTAAAAAAAAAAATGAAAAGAAAGCAATTGAAAGCACATTAAGATAAAAGGGTAAATTTACATCCTCAATTTGTTCATGGAAAAATTTGCTATCCAGTGGAAAATGACTTATCACAATGTATCAGTAATTACTTAGATGTTTTTGTTTTGCATCATTTGTTTATCCAATTTAAGGCTGGAAGGGAATAGGATTATTTGCTTCACTGTCCTCATGTCCAAGGCCAAACAGCATCTCTTAACCCTCCTATCTCCTAACAAGTTCAGGAGTCAGAATTGTATTTTTATTAGCAAGTGTCAAGTAGTGGTGACATCTGAAAGTTTTCCAACTCAGATCAACATTATTCTGCCTATGATGGGAGCTATCCTCGACACTGACAGTGCGGTAAAGTAAAATAAGAATATATAACAATATGAACTCCAAGTCAGAGATAGATGGAGATCCAATTTTGTAATAGTGAATGCTCTTGTTTCATTTGGCTGAATGCCAACTATGAATGAAAACTTGGATTTGACTATAACTTCAAGAATGTCTACCAGAATTCTGGGGAAAAAAACCCAGCCTGCCCAAACAACTTGGCTTAAACCAAGTTATTTATGTACCTTATCAAAGACAGTGAAACCGTTTCTTTAATTGCTACAATATTTAAGAAGTCAGTCACTTAGTAATTGCATTAAATTGCTTAACTTAATTTGACAACATTTCAGATTTGTCACGTTAGGGCTTTAAAGTGCTTGTCTTTGTTCTACAAAGAAAGTAATTTGGTGGTATATTAATATTATTTAAGTATATTGGGTGGTATTCATAAAGGAAAAGATTACAAGCAGGTGGCAGAGTCTGTAATCTAGTTCTAGTTAGATGACTATGATTGTCAATTTGACAAGAAATACTATTTTTAGAACAAAGAATAAGAATATACTTATTTGCCACCGTATAGTTGTAGTTTATGTTTGGTTTAGTTCCTAATTGAATTATTTGTCATCAGAAGAATTTTATAAAACCTTAGTTTGATTATCGTAATTTGTTCTGCTGGAAACGTTTGATACATGAAGGGTTATTTTACTTTTTCCACAAGATGGAATAGCTTCATGAATTATATTAATGCTGAGTTTTTGAATAATTTTGAAACTATCTATTTTTTAGTTTTAAGTCATTATTGAAAAGATTTAGTGATACCCTGGTCATCCATTTGCCTTTGATTTCAGAGTAGGGATGTCTTCTTTTTTCAAGAAGGTGTGATATGGGAGAGTTTTTGAGGCCTCTCTTTTTTAGGTTTTCTCCTCAACTTGCTCCTGCCGGACTGTGAGATTCTGTGGTGACTACTTCCTACCTGTACCTTTAGATGACCAAGTACTTAAAAATTCATGCATAAACTTAAAATCCCCCAATTTAGCTACTTTATAAAGGGTTTCTCAGAGAAAAAATGTTCCAGAAGTTGAATATTTAGATATACTTTCTTAATAA
Organism: Glaucomys volans; assembly: GCA_020662805.1. NCBI lineage: Eukaryota > Metazoa > Chordata > Mammalia > Rodentia > Sciuridae > Glaucomys > Glaucomys volans. The sequence continues at coordinate 174,017 of JAJEJO010002332.1, forward strand.
AGTAGTTTTGTATAGCAAACATTTAGGTTTATAAAAATGAATATTTTTCTACATCATGTATAATCAGAAGAATGAGAAATTATACTCCATTACATATGATGAAAGGACATTCTACTGTCATGTATAACTAATTAAAACAAATTTTTAAAAATTTAAAAAAACAAATACATAATGAACATATTTGCAAAATGCATCTTTGAAAAGATTACATTGATTGATACTATTTGCTTTTAAATGACATAAATGTTTAAATTTTGTCAGAAAAAGTTAATGTAGATATCTAAGTAACATATTTTCTTACATAACTATTCCTAACCTAAAACCAGATAGTGTTGGCTGTAGAAAACTGGATATCCACATGTAAAAGAACGATTTTGGACCCTTATTTTACTTTTTAAATTTATATGCATCAGTTAATTAAAAATGGACTACAGACTTTCAGGCTAGAATAAGGTTTATAAAACTTATAAACCTATAAAACTCTTAGAAAAAAACATAGGAGGGAAATCTTCTGACATTGGAGTCAGCAATGATTTCTTAATAGCAGAGGCAAGATCCAGTTGTAACCAGAGGAGAAAAAGCATTGTTAGAATTTTTGTCTCCATACACCTTCCCATACATTGGCTCAGTCCTTAGGCTGAATCCCTAAGTTCATAAATGGCTACAGCATTTTGAATCTCATATCTTTATATCACCAAATAGACAATTTTAAGCCAAAGTCCTGAAGTTCACCTTCATTTGAACCAATTTCGTTCTATGCCTACCTCCAAATGAATCTCTATGGTTGGCTTAAGGCTGGATCAAGTGTCCATTCTTAAACCAATCATTGCAACGAAAGAGATGAGATATATTGGCTGGCTGGGAATGGGAAGGGAGTGTTTCCCAAAGGATCCTCTGAGCCTCTTATAAGGGGGAAAGAGAATGGTCATTGCAGCCAAAAGCAGATGTCCACTGTATTGTCATCATACATGTAAGCAGTTTTTTAAAAGAAATAGTAAATGTTTTTTTACAATTTTAGCTATATGAAATATTAAAATGAAAGAAAGGTTCTCTAATATTCTTTAAATGATTTGATGTCCACGAATGCAATCCAAATGTCATAGACCTTGACGCCCTTTTCTTCATATTAACTCTTAATATTCAAGTCTAAATTTTCAGAGCCCCCACTTGATTACAAAGAGGAAATTGAATGTAATTGGATGCCCCTATATTTCCAGGATTTGGGGGGAATGAGATCTCTCCAAATCACTTCTAAAGTGATTCCTTATTTGTATATTTCCCCAGACCCAACATTTTTATTAAGGATTCTACTTGGTTGCTACCATTATCACTATTGCCAATGAACACCTACCATGTTTGAAGTTGTTGAAATTAGAATATAACCACTTTCCTTAATGTTGTCACCAATGAAAGACACCTGGGAGTTGGCTTGGCACTCAAAACTAGGTCTTGGTGTTTCGTTATTGTTGTTACTGTCATTGTTGAACATGAACAAATTCACAGAATACCAACAGTAGACATTGCTACTTTGCAAACTTTTTAGGTCAAGACAAAATAAGACTACTCCATAATCATGTTTGAACACAGACAAAAACATGAATGCTATCCACATCACAAGAATGAACAAACATTTCTCTGTCCTGGCTAGTATGAATGAATACTGCATTTTGCCAAAATAGCTAACCCTTATTCCATTCTTCTTGATTTACACATAAGATTTATTAATACTTCCAGTTACTGAATTACCTCTGCCTACGGTCTGGACCTAATCCAGAGAAAAGCCATGCATCCCTAAAACCTCCCCTAAATCAGTTGACAAAGCCCAACCTCTAAGTTCTAGTAACGTCTTACTGAAATGTCTGTGGTTTCTCAAGGGTGTGTTTTCTACCTGTTGCAATGAGTAATGAACCCATCATCTTCAACTATTGGTTTGTTCCTGCTGTTGCCTGATAAGCATTAAAACCAGTAAATCTAGAAATTTCTATCTTCATTCTTAGGAGGTAAACTGAAAACTTACTCTCTACCTTTCACTCAGTTGCCAGGATTGGGGGAAGGGAGTTTCCTGTAGTTACTTGAACCCAATGGTCCAGTGGTTATAAGTATAGCTTTGTTTATTCAAATACTGAAGCTAGTCCAGACCTAACTTTGAAGGCTAGACCTCAGGGGGAACTTTTTCAATAGTCACCTATATTTTTGCCCTGAGTACCACTTACACTATGGGTTACCATCACTGCTGCTACTGACTCTTTGATGTAGGTCTTCATTCACTAAGGCAAATATGTCTTTTCAAGGTAAGGAAAGGTGTCTACAGTGGAGAGGGCATGGCAATGAAATTGATGGGGCCCCCAAATGCTGCAGTTTAAAACAAATTTGCAAGAGAGCTGAATAGAGGGGTCTTGTGGATGATGTCCAACAGGGAGGAGTCAGGGCAACGATGGAAAAACTGTATTTCAAGAAGAGTGATTGAGGGGTAACTCTGTAAATCAACAACAAAGTGATGGGAACCCTAGACAGCACGCGTTGTTGGAAAGGCAACTTAGAGAAAAGAGCACAGCAAATTGGCCCAGAATCATGAGCCCAAATCAACTTAGTCTGTGGATATTGTGTTATTAGCAACCCAAAATGGAGTAAGACACTGTTATTGTTCTAACTCATTGAATAGTCTTCCCGTATTCAATTCCCATTATTTCTCTTCTGAGAATTCCCATTAATTCTCTTCTGATGGATCTCCTCCTAAAATCATTTCTTCAATGCTCCGTGAGACATATGTCAATCTCATAGTGGACCTGAATATCATTTTGTTCTGGGTCTCTTTTGGACACAGTACAAAACTCCAGAATGCAAAAGGGTCCATGTATGAAAGAATTTACTCCAATCTCCAAAACATATAATCTCAATTGTAATTGCCGTGTACAGTGAGAAGTTGTTCAACTCCCCTGAATAAACGCATCTGATCTCTGACTCCACTCAGGTGCCATTACTAGCTTCTATTTCACTGACCAGAATATGTGCAGTAGAATATTTTCATCTTCATTTTACCATTTATCCATAGAAAGTGGTATGCAGTTAATAACAAAAAGATAAAGATTGGTTTTTATCCTAGAAGCTCCAGTGTGAAGAACCTGAAGGACTTCTAACCTCCTCCTGTCAACACAGGGTAAGGACCCAACATGAGCACCAGGAGGAGGCACTGATCAAACTTAGAATCAAATCCTCTCGGCTAGGCTAGCCACTGTCCATAGCCATAGTTTGTGTGGGTATGGACCAACTCCTGGAGAGAGGAGATTTTCCCTCCCCTGGCTGTGAAGCCAGGGTGGCAGGTGCTGGTATATTTTGTTTCTCGTACTATACTGACCTCCCAAGTGTCTGGATCTTACAAGGTTTCTATTTTTCGCTTCTTGATTTCCAGTATTCTCCACAATCCCTCACCTCAGTTTGCAGCTATACATCTGTTGTTTTGTTTCTCCTTTGTGTAGGAGCAGGTGAATGCTGGGTGCGTCTGTTTGGCCATCTTGCCCTATAAAACCATTTTAAAAATAGTCTTCAGCTCTATCTAATTATACTCTAGCCATATTGATGCTACATGGTGATAACATTTGCTACTCTCCCTGGATAAAATTTTATACTAATCAATCAAATTTAACTTGAGATTTGGGGTCTGTTAATATTTTATTATTGTGACTTTATTTTAAACATGATTCCCAACGGAAGCAAGTTACCTTCATGTGCCGACTGTAGAACCTACTGTGTCTGCCTCTACCTACCCGGTGCTAAAACTCTTTGAACTTCCTCCAGTGTTAAAAATTGGCACTTCTCACTTCCATCCAGAACACTTTTGCTGGTTCTCGTTTCTTCTTTTACCCTCTAATTAGAAGTATTTCTCCAGGAGCCCCTCTTTATTCTTCCACAAGTAGACATTTGAGACCTAGTCGATGACAGATGCTGTTAAGTAAGTGATAGGATAGTCAACAGTGCAGTTTTATCCTCTGCTTTCTCTTTAATTGAACGAGCTAAAATCAGCAGAAGTTAATGTGTGTCAAATTCTACCCTTCGTACCGCTTTCACATACGTTCTTGTAATCCTCCCAACCATCCAAAGAAGTAAATGCTAATTTAATCTCTATTTTCCAAAAAAGCAAAGTAGAGAATAATTAACTTGCTGAAAGTTGTTCAGGAAAAGGTTAGCCCTTGATAAACTACTTACACTGCTTTCCTGAAAAATGCCATGAGAAGTATAAATTAGGCTTTCTTGGAGGAGGTGACATATCTTAGAGAATGAATCAATCTGTAAATGTGGCTATGAACTTGGGATTGGGACTGCATAGGCCAAGATGTAGGGTTTGCACATAATATATAAATCATATCTTTCTGGGGCTACTGTTGTTATCAAGTAGCTTTATTCTCTGTATCTAAAGTGCAAAACAGGATTATTTAAAAATATTATTCAGATCCCAGGAAATCCAGACCATTCATGTCTCACTGCAGAGGCTAGGGTGTGCGGTTGGAAATGTGCTAGCGTTGACGTTGCCCTGCACTGCTAATTTTGTCTCCTCACGGTCCCACTCTTTCTCTGTTGGTCTGACAGTTTTCATAGTAAAGGTGGGAGGCTACAGATAATCTTTCAAATGGATAATTATGTATAATGCACTCAGCTAAATTAAAATTAATGGTAGCTATATTTAGATAATAAAATGGTTCTATTGAAAATAGGGCCCAGAATTCTACAGAAAAAAGTTAATCTCTTTGTAATATTGCTTAGGGAATTTGCCGTTTTCCTGATACAGGATTAGAGTGAAATTACTTACTACTTTTTAGTTTTTTCTCTCCCTCCCCCTCCCACCCTTCTTTTCCCCACTATCTCCATCAGCTTTTTTTTTTTTTTTTTTTTTTTTTGGCATGTTCCAATGCTTTCATTAATTCCTTTAAGTCTAAATTGTAAACACTAACAAGAAAAATATAAACCTGATAAAGCACTTTGGCGGCTTTGTGCTTTGCTTATTTACTGGTTTAGGAATTACTCTTTAGTTTCCCAGAAAGCAATCCTATTTATAAATACCAGAACTAGTATTGGAATTACGATTTTTAAAAATTAAACTTTTTAATATATAGGAACATCTAGATATTGCCACAAATAATGTTTATCCAATAAAATATGAAACTCATTCTGAGTTTCCTTCCAGGTTGGAATGTACCAGTAAATATTCCATTAGTGCTTAACAACTACTTCTTTTTATTGCCATATTCAACCAAAATGTAGATTGTTATAGGTAACAGTATCTTTTTTTGCTTTGAATAGTTGTACTTAGTGATAACATGCTGAGAATTTTTTTTTGTGTGTGTGTGTGTGTAGTCTCCTCTGTTCTCCTTTATTATTTACACTTCCTCCTTAACAGATAAGTTCTATTACCTCTCAGCAGTCATTATTTTTTTTACATGCTGAGAATTGAATGGGTTTAATTTAGAAGATTATTTGTTGTATAAAAATATTCAATGTTTGATGTTAAAAACCACTTTTACAAAAGAAACCCAGAGGATATATTTTGGCTTTTAGATCTACAAGATATTATTTCAATTTGTAAACATGTGCAAGTACAAACAAGTATAGTGTACAGGACTTGAAGCTACTTGGATGAATTGGGAATTGCATGTTCTCTTGTTGGATATTAGGACAATGGTGCTATTTGTTCAGATGTTAGAACCTCAACATCTATTTAAGTAGGAAGCATGATACTAATTTACATAATTTTAGATGGACAGATAAGAGTTGTGCCCTGCCTTTTCTTAAAAGAAGTCTTTTTGAATTATTTTAGATTTTGGAATTAAGTCTCTTTAAGGCAGAAAGGGTTCCCTTATGCATTATGGCCTCCTTAGATGTATTTAAAGAACCAGAAGTTCAGTGGTGATTTTAATTGTCATTTTAATTTTCTGAGGATATGTATGATGCAGTAACAAAATAATCCTCAAATCTCAGAACAACCAAGTGTTCTTTCCAGGTGTTATGCTGTTTCTTACACATTGGTTAACTACAGCTCTATTTAATATTGCCTTCATTCTGGGGCCCATGCTGTAGGGAACAAACTCTGCCTGGAACATTGCCAGTCTCAATAAAGGAAAAGGAAGAAAGTAGTGGAACTATGTAATGGCTCTTAGAGTTTCTATGGAAATTGGCATGTGTGGTTTCTCGCGTTTTATTGGCCACAGGGAGTCACATGCTTAGCTGTTGTCAGTGGGCAGGAATGTATAATCTCACATCAGTTAGTATTTTGAACAATGATATAATATAATTCTACCATACTTATTCATCTTGTCTCAACTATTCATTTCCATTTTTTTTACATGCAAAACATGCTCATTCTTTACAAAATAATAATAATAATAATAATAATAATAATAATAACAACAACAACAAAACACCTTAATCTCATCCAAACACAGTATTAGGCTCAAAGTCCAACATATAGTGATAGTCTAAGGGCAGACCTGATTTGAATTCTGATCCAGAAACTTATGAAGTGAGTGAGGGTAAGTTACCTAACTCTACCTCAATTTAATAATACAAAGATGGAATGAAAACACGGATGGGTAATTTCCATAACTGCAATAAAGTCTCCCATTCTTGGAAGGGGAAGAATGAGGGACACAGCAATCATTAAATCAGACATGTTCTGAAAACCTGTAGGCTCTACAAGGGCCCCTTCACCGAGGGGTGAGGAAAATTTCTTGGTTAGTCATTGCATCTGTTTCCTGGGAGTTGCTCCTCAGGACATTTTCATCCATAGCTCTTTGCTCACCCTCTTTGTTAATCTTGGAAAGAACATCATCAGAGAGTATGTCTTCCCTATGGGTTAAGAGACTTCCTCTTCCTATTTCCCACCCATGGAAAATGGGGTCTAAGAAGCTGATTTAAGTCACAAATAATCACCATATATTAGTGCAGGTTATAACTCTTTTGTCAGCATGAACTTCTCATAAGCATGTTAGATTTAATACTTGATTCTGGTTGATCCCCAGGGCCATCAGTTAAACCCACACTCCTTTTCCCCTGGCTGTCCCTCTGGATATGTCATCCTCTCTTGATGTAATCGCTCATATGTGGGCAATCTATTGGCTTTGGTGGAGAATCACATCTCTTTTTCCAAAGCCATTTTTTTAAACTAAAAGGATTTACGAATACCACCTTAACTCTTCAGACTCGTTGAATGCAGTGTCCACATTAAATATTAAACTCAAAGTTCCTTCATCTTTAGATTTAGGCTTAGAGCTCAGTGATGTGATTTGAGAACTGGTCACCTTTTCCAGTTCTATGACTCTTAAGAAATTCTGATATTCTTTTTCATTTCTGCTTCACATTGGCTAATTCTTTACTGAGTCCTTGCTCGGTAACTGCATACAATAGCACATATATGTGCCACTAACATTTGTTATCCCAACTTTTCCACCTGAAGACACAAGTTTATTAGTTGTGTTATTTGACTATTAATTTATAGGTATCAATTTTCCCTGAAATTTTCCTGCTACAAAACATATGTTCCATTTTTCTACCTACCAATAACTTTCTATCCACTGCCTCACACCAAAGCCCTTGCTGTGTGGGCTCTGATCAACCAACACCCCATTCCTGGTACAAATTTCTGTATCAGGCAACACATATGAAATTATATCATGGTAACAAGCAATTCCCACATCCCACAAATGCATAGTTACAAAGGTTTATTTCTTATCTTACTTAATCATTCAAGAGCTAGCTATATCTATTCCTTTCATCCTCATTTCCAAACTCAAGCAAAGGGAGCAGCTACAATTTGGAATATTTTCAATGCATCTATGGCTTCTGTTCAGATGTGGAGCACAAAATTGGCCAAATTAAATTATGAGACTTAGTATGACATCAAGGACCTGAGGATATGTAATCCTCCTACAAGGGACAGTATATATTTTGATCAATAATACTATTTACCCTAGCCTTATCCTGCCTCTTCATCTGAATTTAAGTGGCCATGAAAAGTATTAATGTGTAGAAAATTTACAACAGAAATGATGATTTATTTTTTTCTTCTGGAAGTTGTTGTACCTCAATGTATTATTGAAATTATTAAAGCAGTCTTTCTAATATTCTCATGATGAAGCCAACATTGAAGATGGAAGAGCAGAGAGAAAGGAGACACCTGTTCTTTCATGATAACATTAAGCCACTGAATTAACTGGGAGCCTGCCCTATTTCTGGACTTCCTTTTATATGAGATAATGAATTTCATTTTTTTCTTAAGCCAGTGTGATTGAAATTACTTTTTATATGTAGCAGAAAATGTTTTAACTTATAAAAGTTATTCCGTGACATGAATACAACTCTGAAAAAATTCCTTCAGGCTGGAACACAGCTACATCAGATTGCTCATTAAGAATGTCTAAAATGTAAACTGGACTTGAAAATGTTTTCAGGTATTATTCTACATAGGAGACTATTTAAAGCATTTAAAGTATCAGAAATGTGATATACTATTATCCTTATAACCTGACAATTTGATGCTTTATGGTTTTAAGACTCGTGATATGGATTAGGATGTTGCTAAGGTCATTTGAAAAGTCTTTTGAATCAATGATGTTGGGACAACTAACTGATGTTAAAGAATGAAGTTGCACTCCTACCTCACACCATGTATAGACACTCCTCAGCTATGCCTATGAACTGATATATAATATAATATAATATAATATAATACAATATAATATGTATAACTGATATATATATGTATAATATGCCTATGAACTGATACATGTATGGCAAATTTAAAATATTTGAAGTTAAAAATGCATTTGATGCAGCTAACCTATTGAACATCTTAGCTCCATTTTCAAATCATTGTAAGAATGAAATTTCTAAGTCAAACCATCATAAGTGAGACCATTTATATAAAAATTAACTCAGGATTGGTCAAAGACTTAAACACAGCAGTAAATTTATAAAATTTCTAGAAGATATCAAAGGTATAAATCATCATGACCTTATACTAAGTGATTTTTTTAGATATTATACTAAAGTTACAAACCACAATATAGATAAATTGTTAAAACTAAAAAAAAAATGCTTCAGAGATCATTATCAAGAAAATGAAAAGCCTGCCAAAAGAATGGAAGAAAGTATTTATAAAACATATCAAAGATAGTTCTTATATCTAGAATATTTTTCAAAGTTTTACAACTCAGTAATAAAAAGATGAATAAGCCTATTTAAAAGTGGACAAAAGATCTGAATAGGTATTTCTCCAAATAAAATTCCCAAAGGTAAAATAAGCCAATGAAAAGATATCAATGTCATTAGCCACCAGAGAAATGCAAATCACACTCACAATAAAATATTGCTTTATACCAATTTAGATGACCATAATAAAAAGACACATATTGGTGAGGATATGGAGATTTTGAACATTCATACACAGGCTCCTGAGAATATAGAATGGTGTGGAGGTTTTGGAAAATAGTTTGGCAAATAGTCTAAAGATTAAATGGAGAGCTGAGTGGCACATCCCTGAAGTCCCAGCAGCTTGAGAGGCTGAGACAGGAGGAGTTCAAAGCTATCCTCAGCAACTTAGTGAGACCCTAAGCAATTTAGCAAGCCCTGTATCAAAATAAAAAATACAAAAAGGGTTTGGGAATGTGGCTCAGTGGTTAAGCACCTCTGGGTTTAATCCCCAGTACAGCTGCCCCCACCAAAAAAAGATTAAATGTAGAGTTACTTTGTGATCCAGCAGTAACTCTACTAGTATAAAGATTGAAAACATATACAAAATCTTGTATATGAGTATTTGTAACAGCATTAATCATTACAAATTAAAAGCGGAAATAAATGTTCAATAAATGTTTAATGAATAAATATGTTATATCCACATAATAGACTATTATTAAGCCATAAAAAGGAATGAAATACTGACACATGGTACAACATAGGTGAACCTTGAAAATATGACGATAAGTAAAAAAAGCCAGACATAAAGGCAACTCGTATGATTTCATTTGTATGAAATGCAAATCTATAGAGATCAGATATCAGTTTGTGGTTGCCAGGGACTGAGGGCGGGAAGGATAGCTATGATGTGAATGGGAAGACACTTTTGGGGTAATGGAAAGGTTCTGGAACTGAACTGTGGTGATGGTTGCACAACTCTGAACCATTGTATCATACACTTTAAAAGGTGGATTCTATGTTATATGAATTATATGCTAATACAAACCAAAAAGCCCAGGACTATGTGTGTACAAGGAAAAAAATTGCATTTATGTTTCTATGCAAGGACAAATCAGAAAATATTTTTTACAATGAATCAAAATGCAGTCTATAAAAATAAGCAAAAATTTAAAAATAAAATAAAAATATCATTCATCTAGAAAAAAAAAAGCATCAAAAATAGTAAACTACTTTTAGAATAAGACCAACCAAAGAAGTACAAAACTTTATGCGGAAACTCATAAAACTTTCCTGGCAATGATTAAAGAAGATCTAAGTAACTGAACAGACATTCTGTGCTTGTGTATTGGAAGACTATAGTTAAGGTGGAAGTTCTCCACTAATTGAACTAAGAGTCAATGCAATTCCTATCAAAATTCTGGCTGACTTTTTCATTGTTTTGCATATATTGACAAGTATATTCTAAAATTTATGTGGGAATGCAGAGCACCTAGAATAGTCGAAATGACTTTGAAGAAGAAAGACAAAGTGAGAGGACTTTTACTCCCCAGCTTCAAAACATACAGAAGTATAGTTATCAATACAGAATGGGATTGGCATAAGGGTAGCCCAATGCAATACAAGTGAAAGCCTGCAAATAAATCTTAACCATAAATTAATATTTGACAAACATGCCTTGTAGATTCATCAGGAAAGGATAATCTTTTTATCCTCTGGGGCTATTGAATATTCAGTTACAAAAAGATGAACTTAGACTCTGACCTCATGCCATGCATAAAATTCATAGTCTTAAATGTAAGATCGAATTATAAACTTTTAGAATAAAACAGGAGAAAATCTTTGCAACCTTGGGATAGGCAGCAATTTCTCATACCAAAAGAACAGTCAATAAGATAAATGACAAATTGAACTTCATCAAAATTCAAAATTGGGCACTTCAAGTCACCATTAAGAAAATAAAAAGACTGTGAGAAAACATATATCTGATAAAGGAATTGCATCCAAAATTTACGAAGAACTCTTTAAACTCAATAACAAAACAAATGACCCAATAAAATTGGGGTTGAAATATGAACAAACTTTTTATCAAAGAAGATACAGGAACGACTATTGACCACATGAAAAGATGCTCTATATTGCTGGTTATTAGAGAAAGGCAAATTAAAACCACAGGGAGACACCCTTTCATACCTCCTAATAAATTAGCCACAACTGTGTGAGAAGGTAGAGAAATAGGAAAATGCGGCAACCACTCTCAAACACACTTTGGAAGATTCTCAACAAGTTAAACATAAAACCTCCACATAAACCAATGGATTCACTCCTAGATAATCTACCCAGAGAAATGAAAGTAAATCCACACAAAAACTGGTATTTGAATATTCCTAGCAGCATTATTTACAACAGTCCTGATTTAGTCAACTTTTTGGCTGCTATGACTAAATGATCTGACCAGCACAACTATAGAGGAGGAAAAGTTTATTTGAGGTTCACGGTTTCAGAGGTCTCAGTCCATAGAAGCAGGCTCCATTCTTCAGGGCTGGAGGTAAGGCTGAACATCATGGCGGCAGAGGGTGGTGGAGGGAAGCAGCTCACATCATGATAATCAGGAAGCAGAGAGCGGGAGAGAGAGAGAGTCTCCACTCTCCAGGTACAAAATATATACCCCATAGCCACAGCCCAATTCCCACGTCCTCCAGCCACACCCTACCACTTCAATTAATCCCAACAGGGATTAATTCACTGATTGGGTTAATACTTTTACAACCCAATCATTTCTCTTCTGAACCTTCCCACATTGTCTCATATGTTCCTTTTGGGGACACCTCACATTCATACCATAACAAGTCCCAAGCTGGAAACACCTAAATGTCCGTCACTTAATTAATAGACCAAATGTGATATATACATATAAATGAACATTATTCATGAGCTAAAATAATGAACTATTTCCACATTCTACATCATGGGCAAACCTCTAAAACATGCTAAGTGAAAAAGCTCACACTCTATGATTGTAAATACATACTGTATGGTTCCATTTTTTGTGATATGTACAGAAGAGGCAGATTTATAGAGATGGAAAGTAGAATAGGATTGGCCCAGTTTGGAGAATAGAAATCTGAAATCACTGGAAAAGGGCACGAGGACTCTTTTGTGGAGTTGAAATTTCTAAAATTGATTTATGCCAATATTTGCAGTACTCTGTAAACTTGCTAAAATCATTTAAATGATATCCTCAAAATGAGTGAATTTTACAATACATATGTCAATAAAGCTGTTTATAAAAATCCCTTGTGGCGGTGTGCCCAAACACGATACGATGAGAACAGAACAACTAAAAATAACTCCTTGGTTTTGATGTTATTTTAAAAGGATCACAACAATGAGATAACAAAATGGATAGAAATGCTTCTTTTGGGTGCTTTATTTCTGTCATTTGTGGCCAGATTCTATGGTGGCCCAAAAATCTCTGTCATTTAGGAAACATAAACGTGGATGGATGGAGACTGATACTACCTAAACATGTTGAAAGTCAGAAAAAAAAAAATGCCATAAGGGCAAGTTTCTATTCTCTAAAATTTTATTTATTTTTATTCTCTAAAATTTTATTTAAAACTTTTATTCTCTAAAATTTTCATAATTTCTTCAGGTCTTCATTATGTCAGCTACTTTTAAAATCACGCAGATTCACTCTAATTTCATTGCTAAAATAAAATTTTAATGGAATATGATTATTATTCACTCTAATTTTCTCTGCTAAGATCATTTTCCAGGACCCAGATTCTGTTCCAGCTTGGCTCTACAATAAGAATCTGTATTCCTGAATTGAAATATTTTGCTATGTAACGAGTTTACGGAGGAGATAACTGTTTTAAAAGCAAATCCTTGGGCATCTGTACCAAAAATTAATTTGCATGGCTCATTAGATAGTGTATAAGAGAAAATGCCCCTTATTGAGATCTTTTACTCCAGATAATGATTAGAGGTTTC